>JAVJAQ010002956.1:0-448696 GCA_032362365.1 Zygogramma bicolorata
AAAGATAGAATGATCACGTGAACGGCACGCACTCTTTGAATGTTCCCCTCCCCAACGTTACAAGTCTGATTTACACCACTCAACAAAAACGTCGCATTTCCCTGTTCTCCCATAAACTCTTGGGATTCTTTTTTATAAGTGTTCATTATTACACCTTTTTCCTCTACAGTTAAATGTCTTTTTTTTTCTTTTTCTTGAAGGTGAAAGAGTTTTTCCATCCATATTATTTAATTAACGTAACACACGTAAATACAAAGCACAAATGAGTACAGTACATTGTAAACAGTTCTTCATTTATTTCAGTTTAGAAGGCGTGGCTACACCGCGCAGCCTATATATAGATGCAGGCATTCACTGTTCACGCGTCCCTGAATTCTATCTTTTGAACGGCCCGACTATAGTTGTAGTCAATTAGCGTCGAGACTGATTTTATTATTATTATTTAATCAGATTCTCTGATTAAGACTTATTTAAAAGGAAGTAATCGGAATCTCAAAATGTATGCTCTCATATTTGTTTTTTCGATAGTTCGAGTGAAGACTGAAGAAGTGAATTTCATTTCATAATTATTAGGGATTGTAACTGTCATAGAATTTTCAATAATAAATGAATCGAAATATTTTGGCCTGAATCTGAATAATTATTTTTGCAACCTGAATAATTATTTCTGCTGCTCTTCGATACAACAGCATCAAAAAATATCATAACGTCAAATTGATATTCAAGAGGATTTTTTGACATGAAAGATTTCATTAAAAATATTTGAATCAAGTACTTCATGGTTCTAATCAAATTATTGTACATTCCGTTATTCAGTTGCTTCGAATATTTGAAATTAATAATTTTGATCGAAAATATAATTCATTGAGGCCAATGAATTATATAAAAAGCCAATTCTTGACACGTTCCGAAAACTGAATTGGCATCATCAAGACATGAAACAATTTTACTCATCTCCTGATGGTGTCAACTTGTTGGCAAAACCTGTGACGAAAATTAATCTGCAACTCTAATACAGGGCGAGTGTGACTTTTTCAGCTTGATTCTACTTATCTTAAAGTTCTCACAGCGAACTAACAATTCAATAAAAAAATACAGGAAGTAACTCTTTCTTTATAAAATATCCAAATTTCCCGGTCAGACCGGAGGTAATATACAATTCTGTCAGCAGAAATATTATCCTCAATTGTTCTGAAATTGTTCTGAAATTGTTCGTTTCCGTTAACCAGCTGACGAACGTCAACCCTCAGAAGTCGAAACTTGTGCGAGCAATGAAATCTATCATCCATCTGAGAGTATCGAATTCCAAACATTCGAAACAACTAATTGTAAGATTAATCGACTTACCAAGGAAGATCAATCTAAATTATCCTGCATGGTCCCGCCGTCCGCATCTGTACATGGTAGTATACACCCCGTATACCTATCAGTGCACACTTTTTTAAAGAAAGATTCACGACTGTTTTTTGCTAGGCTCGTACTCATGCTGGTCGATTACATCTCAGTACATTTTGGTTCTCAGAATTAGATCCGGATGTGGGAAGGGTTCTCATATATTCAGATTCAGAGTATTGTATCGATTCGCGGTGGGTTTTAGATGCGGACGGCGGGACCATGAGGATAATTTAGATTGATCTTCCTTGGTAAGTCGATTAATCTTACAATTATCCTGCATGGTCCCGCCGTCCGCATCTGTACATGGTAGATGTTCAAAGAGTTCAGATCTAATTCTGATGTAAAATGAAGAGGAAAGAAAACATGACAAAATGTTTTTTTTTTTCCCTTTAATTAGTTTTTTTTTTCCCACAATGACATAGTCCTAACAACAGATTTCAGCAGATGCTAAACAATCCCTTCACAAAACCTAATATTAATGATATGCAGTTATGATTGTAGGTGTTGTGCCTACAAAATAGTAAAATAATATCATAAACACTTTTTATATGACCTAGAATTGTTCAATATTCAGGATGATATATTTTATATAATGGTTTGTTGTAAAATTTAGCGAACGCCCCGGATTTTTCCGTCCAACCGGCAGTTCTGTGGATGATGTCCACTGTCACTCCGGACCTTTTTGCTGCCGAGGTTGCTGCGTGTCGTGTACTGTGAGCTGAGAATATTCTCGTATCGATGCCACTTTTTTCTAAGGTATTCTTTATCCATCTGCTCACCGTTTGTGCTGATGCTGCTCTGTGAGGTTTTCTAACTGTTAATAGAAGTGTTTTCGAATTGGAGGATCGTAACTCTTTGGTATATTCTATATAGAATTCCACAAGTGATGCTGCGCATAACCTTGGATTCTCACGAAAGTAGGGTAATACCAAGTTAGGTTGAGTGCGGTTTGGAGCTGATGTTTTTATGCGATCAGTAATTCGAATTTCCAATCTATCATCAAATTTCACGATATTTTCTATGAAAATTTTTGTAAGTGTGTGCACTCGATGTGCCGAAATGAGTGCCAACAGTGTCACTAATTTGTTGGTTAATTGTTCGAAACTGAGTGAGTTATGAGGATATAATTTTTCGAGATAGTCTAATACTTGCTTAGGTTCCCAAATAGTATCATATTTGGGGTAAGCAGGTTTAGTGTTGAAGACACCTTTTAAAAATCTTTTTATTATTTCTTTATCGCTTGAATTCATGTCAATTATCAGGGCAAGGGCCGATCTATGAGAATTTATTTGGGAATATGATGCTCCAGATTCGAATTCGGAAGTTAGAAATTCGAAAATTTGCTTCAACTCAGCCTCATACACACTTTGTTGTGACTGTTGGCAATATTTCCACCACTTTTTGTAACAAGAAGTATACTGTTTTATGATACTAGTGGATATCGATGCGAGAATATACTTTATAGCGGTTTCCGAGATATTTTTTTGAAGAAAAGCCTGCGTTATAACTTCCCGGCCACCAGGGAAAGTTTTCTCCACATTGGGTGTGCAAGCCTGAAAGGAGACGAAAGTAAATGCTCGTGTGGAGTGAATATCAAAGGTTCCTCTTTTAGTAAGGCCTTAAAAAGAGGGAACCATGGTTGAGATTCCCACAATGGCACTACAAGGATACCATGTGCATGGTTGTCGATTGATTTTCGTATAACTTTGGTAATCATCGAGAAAGGTGGGAACGCGTAAAATTTCAAGTTTTTCCAATCGAGAGTGAATGCATCGATGGCAACAGAGTATGGGTCTGGTCTCCATGATATATATTTTTTACATTTGGTGTTTATTCTACTTGCAAATAGATCAATTTCTGGGGTGCCAAATTTTTTAATGATTCGCTTGTAAGCATCATGATTCAACTCATATTCTGTTTCTATTGATTTCATTCTCGATTCATGATCAGCTTCCGTGTTGTCACATGATTTAATATATGATGCGAATATAGTAATTTGCCTTAATTCGCACCACTGCCAAATTTTTCGTGTGATAGCATTCAGTTTTTCGAACCGAACGCTTCCCCTGCGATTTAGACATGCTATTGCTGTGATATTGTCAATCCGCAATAGGATGTCGCAGTTATTTAATTCATTTGCAAAACATTTAAGACCATAGAAAGCGGCTTTCAGTTCCAAATAATTAATATGATGAGATTTCTCGTTTTCTTCCCAAAATCCATGTGTCCGATTATGATCACAATATGAACCCCACCCTGTCAATGAAGCGTCAGAAAATATTTCCCTTATAAAATGGGTGTTCGCGAAAGAATTTTCTGCGGTTGGAATGTTCGATTCCCACCAAGAGAAGTCACTTTTCAAATATTTTGGTAGAGTCATATAACAATTGTAGTTATAATTGTGTTGTTTGAGAGCCAGGTGTTTTTCTTTTTCAAACTGTTTCAAATAACATCGTCCATACTTTAGTGCAGGGCATGCTGCCACTAATTTGCCAACAAATTCAGCAAATTTTCTGATTTTGCACTGTTTTTTATCTTTGAAGTATGCAATGAGTGTAAGTATATTCGCTTTCTTGTCTTTAGGAAGTGTTATCGATAGTTTCTGACTGTTAAACTCAAATCCTAAAAATTTTACGTTTTTAGTAGGTGTCAACACACTTTTATCTGAATTTATAATGAATCCGAGATGTTGTAAGAGTTCGACAACTTGTGACACATTCTTTTTGCATTCAGAGAGGGTTTTCCCGATAATCAACCAGTCATCTAAATATACTACTGACCTAAGGCCATTTTTGTGTAATTTTTTTATCACTGGTTTAAAAAGTTTTGTGAACAGATATGGTGCAATACATAATCCAAATGGAACACAAGTGAAATGAAAGAGTTTTTCTTGGAAAATGAATTTCAAATATTTTCTATGACTTTTCTTGATGGGTATAAGAAAATATGCATCCTTGAGGTCTAATGTTGCTAAGAAATCGTTTTTGCAGATAAGTTTTTGGGCTGTTCGATGATCTTCCAATTTGAAATGAGGTGCTGTTATGAAAGAATTGAGCTGTTTTAGATTCAGTATGAATCTGAACTGACCAGTGGGTTTTTTCCGTAAGAAGTACGGGGAGATAAATTCACCTTTGCTGTGTTCACACTGTTCAATTGCACCGATATTCAGAAGATCATCGATAGCCTGTTTATAATAAGGTAACTCTGAAATTTGAATTTTGCTTGTGACAAATTCAGTTTGATATGGCTCCCGTTGGAATGGTATGGCATATCCATCAATCCAGTCAAGTACGGTTTTGTCACTGAAACAGTTGTGCCAGTTTTTCCGGTACTTGGTTAGGGAACCTGCAAAGTGTTTACGTACCGTCAGTATCGTTGGCGATATTTGGTCGTGTTGTACTTGTGAGGGTTGCTCGGCTGCCCCCCTCCCCTTTTCTGACGAGAGTCCTGCCTGGTTTTTAACCGGTTTCGGTGGTACTGGCGGTGGTAGTTTAAACGAGGCTGTGAAGTTGAGGGTGTTACTTGCTCAACTGGTTTTTGCAGTCGTGGCCGCTTCGCTGCATGTCCTTTCAGTTCTTCCCCAGCACGTTTTACCGCCTGTGCGGTCTTCAGAGTTTCTTGTAGATTCCCTCCGGACAAGAATTTGTCTATTTGGCTAGTTTCGACAAGTTTCTTATGTTCGCTGCTTAGAGAAGGTGTGATCAAGTATCGTCGTCGCAATGAGAGGGCATGAATTGCGTCGCAGATCATTTTGGATGTGTCTGCCAAACAAGGTAATATGTCTTTTTTTAAATCAATTACCTCCGTATTATTGATTATGGCCGTCATAGGTCCACTGATGGCGGTCACTGCTGCGGCTAATGAAGTCTGAAGATCGTGCAGAAACCTATCCTGTTTGGTCAATGGGACTGAGAGGACGGTGGCTACTTCGTCATTCAGTAGTGGCGCTTGTAACATAGCGCAATTGCTAGGAGGAGGGTATTTTTGTTTGATATTGTCCCTGTCCTCCTTTCCTATGCCCTTCTTGATGAAAGTATTCCATCTGTTTGCCACTTCGTCATGTACGTCCCGTCCCAGTGTTAGTTGTTCGTGCGGTTTGTCACCTAGCGCAGCAAGTACATCGGGGTCAATATAATTCGTTTCTAGAGTGGCTGTGTCCTCCGCCATCTGTTGGCCAGCCGCAGATCGTGCCTCCGATTGTGCCTCAGAGGCTGAACCTGAAAAGAGGCAATATAAATCGTAACACTTTCTAATGTTACAATATGAATTGCGAAAGCGAATTGTACAGTCGTGTTCGACTCAATTGTGTGTACATTATCTGCAAATAATGTTTGTGGCAATTTCATGAAAGCACACACGTATCTGCTAATACGTGGCTTACTCATTTAGCCAATACTTTGTTCGGCAAAAGTTCATTGGTAGCACAACGTATCTGCTAATACGTGGCTTACTCATGTAGCCAATCTTTTGTTTATCAAATGTTCATGGGTAGCACACACGTATTTGCTAATACGCGGCTTGTCCATATCACCAGAGGAAATGTACTCACTTGACAAGTCGTCAGAATCCGAGTAGGAGTCCAGTTGCCGTCTTATTTTTGCCAACTTCTTTGTGAGTTTCCGATATTCCTTGTCCTTCTTCTTGGTCGTTCGCTTCGGTCCCTTTTCCGATGCACTAGAGTCACTATATGTGCGCTGGCGTGGCATTGTTTAAATTTCACGTTGAGATATTATACGTCTCGCACTGATAGGTGCACAAAATGTACTGAGATGTAATCGACCAGCATGAGTACGAGCCTAGCAAAAAACAGTCGTGAATCTTTCTTTAAAAAAGTGTGCACTGATAGGTATACGGGGTGTATACTACCATGTACAGATGCGGACGGCGGGACCATGCAGGATAATGGTGAATTCATGCAGCAATCGTGGCTCTGAAGTCGGTAATCGGAAATAGTGAGTGTAATTCGTAACAAAATATACACCATTCATGCAGCAATCTAAAGAACTGTTTAATCGTAAGATAAGCTTTCTCAGTACAACTTCTGAACCAACCAAAACTCTAAAACGATAAATATCTATTCATAGAATTCCAATGTTGCCGCATTTATATGGCTCAGGTTTTAATGTACGAAGTTAGTTTCACATATAGACATTTTGTATATGTGGCTAGATCTGCAGCGCCACAGTAGACTTTATGCTGAACTAAAATTCATATTTTTCGTATCAAGCTGAGCCAATTTATGGAGGGAAAAAGTGGCGGGTAGAGAGTATCATAAAAACTAATCACGTGCAACGAGTTGTGGATGAGGATTGGTATAAAATGGGCCTCGTTTGGAACAAGAATCTATGGTATTTTCAGATCACATAAACCCTTAAACACATGAAAACAAACCTGAGCCACATATACGGCTCAGCTTTGTTAAACTGGCTCAAGATTGCATGTACGGTTTGCTATTGTTGGCTCAGGTTGGACGGAATTCTTTATATATATATATATATATATATATATATATATATATATATATATATATATATATATATATATATATATATATATATATACATACCAATAATAAGTACTGCGGTTGATGCTTGTGAAAAGTGAAAATATATTTACACTATATATTCAGGCGATTTGAATAATTATAATACAATATTGTAGACAGGTTTACCTGAATCAACAACAAGTACAGCTTGGCTTTATTATAATCAATTGATCTTTCTCCAAATAATTAGTGACAAACGCCATGAATCATATCTCAACGTGTTTACTTTATTGATACGGATTTACGACTAATGAGCATGACGACGGCCGCGCATCTCGAGCTGGGTACCAGTGTCGTGCAGGCGAACTTTGATGTGGCCCACTATAGTTTGGACTCGTGTCAAACTTACAAATATCGTAGCTCAGAAACTAGGCGTGGCCAATGTAATAGGAAGTGCATTGGCCGTTTCATCTTAGGTTCTCAATTTTAATGATAAGCCGCAGTCGCAACAGCCTAATTGCAGATGGGCTTCTGAATGGTCCGTATCGGTCGTCTTGCCGACTAGATAATTATATTCCATTGATCCGTGAAATGCAATTTGACTGCAGGTCCAGAAAATCATACGGGAATGGCTTGACAGAGCGGTAAGACCGAAGTAGCAAAAAAATTCCAAATAACCAATTGGTGAAGGGCTACTGGCTCCAATCAGATTCGGTATGCCTTCTATTACTCGAAAATGGGAAAGAACTATGTTCTGGATTATCTTTCAGAGAGCATGTGTTCCGGCTGCAACAACTGAACGATGGTCGTGACGGAGGACATTTTGAAATCAACCACACTCTGGAAAAGGTATGCAAAAGGTAATATTGGATCTCAGTGGTTGCCCCTTTGAGAGAATCGCCGTGGACATTCTGAGACAGTTTCCCATGATCTGGAAACAAGCACCTGATGGTCGTAATGGACTACTTTTCAAAATGGTTCGAAGTAGTAACCTCACTCAACCAAGAGGCTAGGACGGTTGTGGAAGCTAGAGTCGCAACTTCGATCAAATATCTGGAATGATGTGAAATACTTTGTTTTGTGTCATTCAGTGTTTGGTAAAGAAATTTGTTTTCGTTATTTTGAGCGTCATTTGTTAGCGAACCCACAGGGAAATCATAATAATAGTTATAGGAGCGAGAGCGAGGCAGACGAGTTTGGTCTTTTGTCACCTTTTCTCAAATAACCAGGGAAGGGCAATACTTTTGAAAACAATATTTTCTCATTTTTTTCGAGCATTAACACTAATAACATGAAACAAGTGCATTTTCTATAAAAACGTAAGTACATATAAAGTGTTTATTTCAGCTCGTCACTTGAAAATATAATTTTTAAAGTGTTTTCTGTGATTGTTATAATTTTACAAGTTCCTCGTGAAGTGATAAATTAACTACCATTTCGATAAAAAGAATGTGAAATGATAAATTATCTACCATTTGGATGAGAAGAATATCTGGCAATAGATGATGTGATTTTCAACATTACTGCAAAAAAATCATAAAAACGTTTGTTATACAATTTTAGGTTGTGTATAAAATCACCTTTGTCACCTGTTAACTGCCAGAGTCACGATGATCCCCTACGTACCATGTGTTGGAGACATGCACTGTTTCGAGTAGAATGAGCCAAGATGACAATCTTTTGCCATCGTCTGAATATAACTTTCGCAAACAACTAAAAAGAAGAATCATAGCCTCAGTCATGGAGATGTGATCTAGCTTTCAGATTTTATACAGAGAGAAAGACATAGTCTGTATGTTCTCCACAACATAAAACAAAAATTCTTATCAAAGATCGAGCAAATAGTTCTTTCCTTAAAATTATACGAAAAGTTGTTCCTGTGTTCAGTTCTAATTGCAACAAAACAAAACTGTTCTGGCTGGGTGAAGATAGCGCTCCAAATAGTGCGTGAGCACATCAGATAGTGAAGTACTGAAGGCTTCCTAGATTTCTTTACAGTAGAAATGGAGAATTTACCACCAGAAATCAACAAGCCGATCTGGAGCTAAACGGCAATATACCATATTAACCATTTCTTGCATGCACAAGGCTCTACCTTCTGGGTGCACTCATTACTCACGAGAATGTTAGAGGGAAAAACAAGTATTCTTTGTTATTAATCTAGCACCTGGCTCCAAATTCTGATACGACGTCCATCATGGGCTATCAGAAAGTTGAGCACAACCAGTATCAGAGATAATCAAGATTATCGTTTACCTCCTTTCTTAGGCTATTTGCCGTTTGACAGTAGACTGAAATGATCTCAGTTAGAAAACAGTGACAGCATCATGCCATCAATTACTCTTACCATCTAAATATTTTGAATCAAATCCAGTTATTGCATCTTCAGGAACATCAATACAGTGAAGCTACCCGCCCTTAGAGGAATGATACCAGCATGAATTTTCCCATTATGTTATATCGATCCGGTTTTCCTTCAAATGCCTTGGCGATAGTTGAATTTTGTTTATGATTATTATTCACCACTTAGTTTTTCCTGTATTTGAATAGCTCACCTTTTCAGTATCATCATCCCCCTCTTCAGCAGAAGCTTCCATTGCTCTCCTTTGGAACTCCCTCTCGAGCTGTAACACCCTCAACTGTTCCTCCTGCTGTGGACTTCGGTAAGCCATTGAAGCCAGCTCCCGTATCTGTTGCTCCTGCCACTGTCTGGCTGCTTCTCTCCTGGCTTCTTGCTGCCTTTCCTGTTCTTCTCTGGTCCATGGGTCTCTGGGAGGCTTGCTCGATTGAGAACCTGTTGTGGGATAGAAGGCCATCTTTGGAGGGTCCTGACTGCTAGCAGAGTACAATGGGTGGGTGATAGTGGGAGGCACTTCAGGTATCAGGTCCTCCTAGAATGAAAGAAAAACTCGCCTAAACAGATTGCATTTTTTCGTCGCAAACAAAACACCTGAATAATAGCTATTTATTTTCTATAGAATGATGAATATAATAATCACAATACTACTTGGAAATATTCTATTTTAGTTCGATACATTCAAAATTTGTCAGTTTAAAAAAAAATTCTAGTTTCCATAACCTCTTGAATTACAGAAATTCAAAATTTGTCAGTTTAAAAAAAAAATCTAGTTTCCATAACCTCTTGAATTACAGAATGAAAGGCAGTGAATAACTAGTGAAGAGAATTCTAGTTTGCATAAGATACGAAAAAGAAGGCAAAAAACGGTCTCTTTTCTCCATTTTGATATAAAATTTCATTCTCAAACAATTGTAACAGTTGAAATCACACAAATGTTCTCAATGAGTTCTTGACTTCAATAAATATATGAGATACCAGCATACGATACCATTGGATGGCTGGGTGCTTTTGTTTTACTTTTCATGACTAAGTTGAAAAAAGGAATTAATTCCATAACTGATATTTTTCGTATCAGTTACCTTCAATAGTGAATATTCGGCACCGAAATTTAATCTGTAACAAAATTCAATTGTATAATTTTATTTTCGTTGGAATAAGGAGCAACTATTAGGTTCTAATTTCTTCACAATGTAGAACAAACTTCTACTAGCTTACCAGGAAAGTTGAAACAAAACAAATAGCTAATGGATGATTATTTTATCAAAAATGTTTTAAATAGTAAAGTGACATTTTGTTTGTCATTTCCTCTAAATAGTTGTTTACCTTCCGAGACTGCTTGACATTTGCAGGAGCAGTCTTGTATGTTGGTGATAGAGGTTGATTCTGTTGTTGGTGCTGATACTGACTGTGTTGTTGGGCAGCATATTGAGGATGTTGATGACTTATACTCAAATTTTGCATACTCTGTGCATTTTGTGACATAATGTGATTGTAATAGTGTTGTTGTTGTTGCTGCTGCTGCAGATACTGCCCCTGTTGTTGACCGTATGGCACCCTAGCCTGTCTTCTTCTGGCCTCTTCCGACATTTCTGCGATTTTGGCTACACCTCTTTGGTGCCTGTCATCATTACTGAGTCTATGCTGGGTCATGTGTTCTGGGTTTAGTCGGAGTTGCTGAATATCGATTTTGTTGCCTTCCCTGATATTGCCACTGCTGGCATACCGCATCATGTCATTTTGTTGCTGGGCATGTTGTTTGAGGAGATCCTCACTTTTTGAGGTACGCATTTCGTTGTATCGTGACATGTCATTTTGCTGGATTTGAGCCTCCGAAACCCGGATGTTTCCTTGGCTGGGATATCTATTTGAAAATTCAAGAATTAGACCACAGAATAAATAAATAATTTTAAGTGTAACAACCGCCCTTCTACGCAAAATTTGGAAGTTCAGGTCAAGAGTCACAGAAGGCTCTGATGACAGCCATTTTATTGATCTGAGAGTGAAGCTCTAAAATACAACTGAAATTGACGTCGAACTGACGTGCAATGCCATTTCGAAATCTTTGTATACTGTGAAATAGAATTTTTTTATGTATTTTGACGAGGTACTTTGATATTGTGTGAATCAAACCATAAAAATATATAAATATCTCTCCGAAACAAATTTCTAACCCTCATTCTCATTTCAATGATGTTCTTGTAAGTCGTTTTAGGGTACCTACGTGACGCCATATATTCCAAAGAAAAGTATTTTTCACACGAAAGATATGCTTTGATTTTGGTGGCAAAATGACAATTAAACACAAATGGACTAAGAACATTTGGTATCACTTTAAATGTTCTTAGTCCATTTGTGTGTAATTGTCATTTTTATAGATATTATAACACAATAAATGCTTTATTATTATTATAAAATAAGTATAGAAACTCCATACTCATCTTGTCACTTGTAGGCTGTTTCCTATCTAAACTAATTTCAGTAATCTATGTTATAGATAATAGACATTAGATATTTGATTCTGTTGGATTATTATCTTTTGACATAAATTAATGAAAGAATTGATCATTCAACAGTAACAACAGTTAGTGTCCAAGGACAGTCAATCGTTTAGCTCATAGCCATGATGAACATTGCTTGACCTCATATACCAATCTGGTAATAAATTTTCATTCAATGGATTATTCAAATCCAAATTTTATTGAATTACACGTAATGTTTAATTACTAGAATGAAAAAGCATAGCAGTATATAATTGATAAAAGTAGTTTCAAACTCTCATAAAAACAATAGTACTAACCTCATCATTTCATCGTGTCGAGAAGTCTGTGACTGCCTGAAAACATCTTCTCTGAGCAGACCACCACCATTGTTATATCTAACATCTTGCCCTCTTTCATCCAGCCTCAGATTCGGATTAACATGCAACGGCTGTTGAATGTTATTGGGGTATGCTTGACTATTACTATGCGTTGGACTGGGATATGACTGATTTTGACCAACGAATGGGCTTCCGTAGGGTACTTTATTCGTTTCTTCTGGACTTGGAAAACTGTTCTTGTGAGATGTATAAAAATTCTGCCCATACTGAACGTTTGGGAATGAAGCAGTTCTGCCATTCTCATCATTGTTATGAAGCCTATGAGTAGAAGGAGGGCTTTTGAGGTTGGGTATCGACTGATGGAGGTTGTTCGGGCGGGGAGTGGCAGACGTTGGAGGGGGATAGTAGGCAGAAGAAGGGCGTTGTGAATTAGCTACTGAGGAGTGTAACGAATTCTGGGAGCTACGAAGAGCCGAGGTTCTGAAAATAAAGATATATTTCAATGTTAATGACAAAAAAAATGAAAGAAAAAAGGCAAAGGAGTCTTCAAGAACTATGAAGGATAATTTGATTACAAACATTGAAATAACAATAACTCAATATTCAATATTCTTCAAAGCATATGTATCAACTTATCAATAATATATCTATATTTATATTATATACTGATATTCTTTTTTTGCTCGTATTTCAGATGCATTGCCTTCTATATATTATACTAAATACTATGAAGATGATATATTACGTGAGAAAATAAACTAGGGTTTGGTGAAATCTCTACAAACCGTTTCACATTCTGGAGACAGAAGTAATAGATATGTTATACCTTTCCAACAGTATTCATTTTTTGACGTGAATTCTTCTTCTCGAGTGAATTTATGAACGTCAAACGAGTCATTTTCTTTATATGATGGATATACCAAATTTCATTTACGGTGATCATTAAAATTAATTCATTATTATCAGGGGCCTTGGCATTCTCAATCTAACAACTGTGAAAGAGTGCTTCAATGCATATCTAAGCCATAAAATCGTGTTCAAAGTGTGATCATTTCTCACCGTGCACAGTTACTAAAAGTGCAAAATATTATTATTACAAATTTTGTAATTTCACAAACCATAAATTTATAATTTTAAAAAGGAATTGCAGATAATAACGATTTTTTCACAGCCATTATATTTTATAACTCATTATTACCATGAAGTTAATTGAAATCATTCATCAAAATCATTCATTTAGATCAAAACATCAAAAAAGCCTTCGAAAAGATTGACAGACCATACCTTCCCATATCGGCCATTACATCATTTTACGTACCAGAAACCGGACAACTGGTATTTTTCCAGATCTGATCGAAGTGTGTGGCTGAGACATTCGATTGGCTGTTAAAAATTTAGCTGACAGTCAAGTTCGTTAACAGTACATTGAAAAACTGGCCCTACGTATACGAATATCTCAATAAACGGACATTTTCAGTCTCTTGCAGTTATGGTGGACACCCAAAACGAAATCAGAGTTTGGATGTTCGAAAACATTACATTCAAAAATCCAGCGCCAGACAGCTGTTTCGACCCACCAGGTCTCTTCAGTGACCTCTTACAAGACAAATTACTGAGATCGGGAACAGATGGTAGATCGTTCATTTTGCGAACGAACGTAACAGCTGTTATTTTTTATTTTATATCGTCAAGTAACGACGTAACTCCGTGATAAAATTAAATGTAAACCCTTGTTCCTCATGTATTATCCATTTTCAAACACAGAACAATAGGATATGCTGCTGATTCTAGTCGTAAGATATATAATTATGAGTTCTGTGAGTCTGCTTGGTTGGCCTAGTCACGGATCTCATAAAATAAGTATATACCTTGGACAATGGAATGAAAATTTTCCCGATCGTCATGGTCATGGACATTGTATGTTCTATTGTCACAGATGAAAACTTTTTTGTCGGTATTAACCTAATAGTTTCCTTCTGCTTCTATTAGTCTAACCACACTTCTACCATTTTCATATGCTTTCTTGGTTTCACCAAAACGTAATTTACGATAAATAGTAAAATATTCCTTTTCTGTCAACATCTATTACTATCTATTACTGTCTTTGGAAACATAACTATTTTTTTTGGATATGCAACCCTGCTAGCTATTGTCATGTGTGTCAAAGTGAGTTAATGAAATTATACCGTGACCATGAAAGTAATGAAACTCTTGATTGTGCGTTATGAAACTGATCACTTTTGTCACACGTACAACTCTGCTTTTTCAGAAAACAGCTCCTAAAACCCTTTCACAGACGGTCGAGCTGAAAGTGAAACAATTCAAACAAAAGTATAATCAAGGGTATATCCACGGAAAATACAACAATGAGAAATGAAGATGAGAAAAAAAATGAAAATCTCTGCCGAGCTCAGGAATTGAACCCGGACGTTTCTGATCACTGCCGGCACCATTGATCACTCGGCCATGAGAGCTCATTTGGTTTGGTCGAAAATGAAAACATATGTTGCATTTGTCAAATGAAAAATATAATCCTTTCGATTGTATTTTTATCTTGTCTAAGACATCTATGGAGGAGTCGCTGGTAATTCTTCTATATCACTGCTATAAGACATTTTCATACGATTATCGAAAATTGACTAAATTCTTCAAAAATTCAATACTGATTTCGACTTGACAAACGTCAAAATGCAGAGCTTGCACATCATGCTTGATTGAAAAATAATGGGTTTCTATTGGTTGAAAATCTGTATCGTAATGGATTTCATTATAAAACGAGTTATGAGCTTTTAAGTGTATTATAATAGTACGGGGGTAGATAAAATAAGTATATACCTTGGACAATGGAATGAAACAGTTTTCTGATCATCATGGTCATGGACATTGTATGTTCTATTCTCACAGATGAAAACTTTTTTTGTGGAGATTAACCTAATACTTTCCCTCTGGTTCTATTAGTCTAACCACTCAACTTCTACCATTTTCATATGCTTTTTTGGTTTCACAAAACGTAATTTATGATAAATAGTAGAATATTCCTTTTCTGTCAACTACTATTACTATTGTCTTTGGAAACCTACCTATTTCTTTTTGGATATGCAACCCTGAGCTATTGTCATGTGTGTCAAGGTGAGTTAATGAAATTATACCATGACCATGAAACTGCTCACTTTTGTGGCACGTACAACAAGGTAACCTCAGCTTTTTCAGAAAACAGCTCTTAAAACCCTTTCACAGACGGTCGAGCTGAAAGTGAAGTTATCGAAACTAATTCAAACATTCTGCCATATCTAAACCCCATCAGTAAATAAAGTCTCACCTATCACCAAGTTGTTGAGGACTAGGAATCTTGTTCCTGTATATGCTCAAGTTCTGATAAAACCCCCCGTCCTGCTGATGCAAATTGTGAGTCGACCTGCTTCTCGCCGCACTGTTTACGGTAGCCGCTCCGTTGACCATAGATTGGCCGTTGTTGATGCTGTTGTTCGACGAGGTTCGACTGTAGCCATCGTGGTTAGGACGACTGGCGTGTTCGTTGGCTCTCGGGATCTGGTGGAGGGCGGGGACGGATTTCGATGAAGGGATGGTACGTTCAGAATCAACTTTAGAGGGCAAGTCGCGTTCCGACATCCGTCTTGGACCTAGATGGAAATCATATTCTCAACATTTTTTTCAGAAGCAAGATATTTCGATAAAATACATACAATAATAAATAAAGCATTGAAGCAGAAGATAAATTTATATTTTCGTGAATGTTCCTTGCAACAAGCTTCAATATTTTCACTTCAGCAATAGTTATTATGGAACTGTTCACCGTACAAGTTCGTAGGTCAAGTCAATGAACGCCATAATCTTGCATTACTAAAATTCATTTTATCGCCGAATGGAATGCGTCTCAACAAGTTATTCCTTCAAATATGTTTCGATCGATTACAACTAAAAATTATACAGATACACCATTGAAGTTATCCACGAAGGTTGAGTACCTTATCGCCATCTTCGATAGCAAAAGGACGAGGACCCCTGATCAGTGGATAAAGTCAGAAATTTTCATATCTCTTATTATCAATGCCGTCAGATCATCGGACGGGATTGAGGACTGAACCCCAAAGTCATCCCATGGATTTGCACGGGTATCATAACACAAGTCAAACTGCGGTGCTATCTGGGCCTCTAAGATGAACCAAAAACCAAGCCAGATTCCGAGAGCAGTCTGCCTCTGAATTACTTACATTAAGGTTCAACAAGTCAGCGCTCATGGTATGTAGCACTGGCTGAAATTCCCGTGGCAAATACAGATCCAAACGTGTAAGGTGACTTTGTACACAATTGAATCAGAAAAGAATTCATCCTCACGATATGAAGCTTACTCAGTGAAATCATCAACTAACTCAAAGCAGCACAGTCCAATAATGCGAAGCTGTGCTTATTCTGAAACAATTCTAAATTGAAATAAACTGCATTCAGAAGATTTCAATTTGTGCGAAAATTTTTTTGCAAAATTCAAGTACCGTTTCGAAAATATCAGAATGCACTCAAAAGAATTCGAAAGATTTCCCATCAAATTTGCAAAAAATTTGAACGCAGCAATTTCGATCTTCATAACCACAACATTCATAAGTTAGCAAAATAAATAAAATTAAACCAAAGATAAAAAATTCATATCTCTTTTCATAACTTCTATCTTTTTACTCTGATACTAATGTTGAAGCTCATTGCTCAGAAACCAGCAGAAAAAATAAATGAAGGACAAAAACGCATATGAGGCAACATAGGAACATAATAAAAAAACTATCGAAAAAAATAGGGTGCGCAACAGATAATCGTAATCTTACGATTAACAGCGGCGCCAACTTGAATATCCTTTAAATCACCTAACCTAGCAGCGTTGTCCAGCTCGCCTGCCTGCTCTATACATGCGCAACTTTGAGTTTTTCTAGATGATTTCGGTGAGTCTGAACAATTCATCAAGACGGGACAAGTTTTCTTGGCATATCTGCAGCATTTTCTGACACTTTTCCTTATTTTGATATCTGAACAACTCTTCCATGTTTTTGGCAAATATTTTTTTCTAAGCACCACGACTTTGGGCGAAGCGATATTCTCATTATTGGGTTTCTGAATGAACTTTCTTCCACTGTTGCGTCTGGAAACAATGTAAGAGTCTGGAAACTTTTTATGGTGTTTTTTCTGCAAATCATTCAACCTTTCGAGGCTATCACAACGTACTAGTTGACTGTCGAATGGCTTCTGATCAATGATTTCACTATGTCTTCTCCTATAGTTTGGTTTCTTCTGCAGGTTGGTTATGTTATTTAGACATTGTAACTCTTCAGGGCGATCCTTCGATTGTTTTAGAATACTCTTTGGTTTAGTTTTGGCCATGTCTTCTGGTTTGCAGTCTTTTTCTTTGGTCCCGACATTGAAAATACAGTTTCTATATTCACATTTGTGAGAAAATTGGTCCATGTTTGCATTCCTGTTCAGGGAATTATCAGAGAAAAATTTCGTTATAACTATCAAACCATTAGCGTTTGATTTCGGCGATAAATCAGACTCAGAGCTGAACTTAACCCTATCTTTCTTAACAACAGGTTTTTCCACTTCACGATCATTTGACAATTTGCTGTTGAATTCACTTTTCGATTCTGAACCAACTACACTCCAATCATAGAGCAGTTTCAAAATTTCTAGCCTTTCATATTCTGTGAGCTTATCATTCAATCTCTCTTCACTCACGCTTTTACTGCGACTTGTGACATATTTTCGTCTACTCAATGACGGCACGCTTGTGGCTTTATCTTCAAATTTTTTCGCGAGGTCCTTGACATTTCTATATCTTATCTCGTAGGGGGACCTCCAGTTCTTCTGCCGGAAAGGGATATCTGGGTCAATTTGGCTCAAGTCAAGATTCGATTCACGTACACCACTATTGATACTTGAAGTAGAACTGGACAAGTCTTGCAAGGAAGAGGATATGAGACCATGCAGTTTGGATTTCCTAGCGCCAATGCTCAAGAATTTATCAGTGTCGCTAAAATAATCAATATTATACACACTCTCATTCACTTCAATTGAGTAGCTTTTCTGCTGTGCGAAGTTATCCTTCAAAATTTTATTACTAGGTTTTACACAAAATTCCTCAATTTTTTCAGGCTGCAACCCTTTTCCTGTTTCATCATACGTCAACGTTACATTCTTTGGAGCAGGTTCCGAAAAATCTGTCACTTGTAAGTTAAATACTGGTTCATCAGACTCAATTTCTATGCGTGGTATGGTGAATTTTCTTCTCTCAGATTTGAATAGACGGTCGTCTGAATTGAAAAAAATATTATTTTTTGGTTTGGTTACTGGTGGTGTGAAGATTCGATGGCTCTGCGGACTGTATAAAGACTCTATGGAGCCCTGTGCAGTATCGTAGCTGTGATAATAGTAGCTGTCCATGGCTGCTTGCACAAAAAAAACATTTTCTAGCATTTTCTACCCCTATGAAAACGAAGGAAAGACTTGGAATAAAAATCAATTTATATAGCTCAAAACTATTCAAATGCTGAGCAGATTATCTTTCACCTCCAATAGGTATTGATAATTTATAAAATCATCATTCCGGGAAAAAACTCATTAACACGACATACTACTAAAATAATTGGAAGAGAAGCCCTGTTATTGTTGACAAAATAAATCTTCGACAATTTACATATATATATATATATATATATATATATATATGAAATTGGCTCTTCCTACAGATAAAGTATAAGAAAATTCACCTGAGAAGATAGAATACCTTACAATTCAATTCGAATTGCCTTCTTGCTGATGAATAGTTTGATTCTACATGTTGGAAAATCGAAAAATCCAAAAAATAGCCTCAGCAAAAATCTATGACTTTCTAGCAGTTTACATAAAAATAAATCCAAAACTAGATAACTTTGTCGAACCCAATTTACGAAGTTAGCAATACTAATGAAATTTACAGAATATATACTTTCCATGTCTCTCCATCTGTATGTGACGACACCGGCATATTTCCCCTATATATATAAAGCCAATTAATCCGTATACTCATTTCCACGAAGAAGCCAGTCGGATTCTACGAACTCACCTCTATGCAGGGTCGGACTCGGCTGCTGTAGCAAAGTCGCTAGGCCGTGGTAAACGGCTCCCGCTTTGGCAACCTCCAGAGTGACGATGCTGCTCGTTCTCTGCAAAAACTCCGCCGCCTTCTCTTGGGTGATGCCCAGCAACGACTGCCCATCGACGGACAGCAGCTGATCGCCGGCGGCCAATCTTCCGTCTCTGTCTGCCGCGCCGCCCGGCACGACGGACTTTATGTAAATGCCCAATCGTTCTTGGCCGGCACCCTTGGCGGCTACGATCGAAAGACCCATCCCGCCACCGGATTTGTGAAGTCTTATTACTTGTACCTGCAATGAAGACTTGCAACTGTAAACTGCACACTGTCAACTTAAAGATATAATGATAAGTTTTTTATATTCTTCAAATGGAGTAGAAACATCAATGTGTTCTACCATTCTTAACAATTACCCCAACACGAAACTGGCTAGCATCTTCAGCAGAAGAAAATTGATATTTTATAGTATCAATTCGATATATTATTGATATTTTATAGTATCAATTTTCTTCTTCTAAATATGCTAACCTTGTTAGCGAAACTCGCATTAAGTAAAATAATATCAGTTTGCTATTAGGGTATTTTGATCTCTACAAAGTTTTAACTTTTACACGAAAGCTTTCAATTCAGCATATCATATATTTTTTCTCAACAATTCCAGTGGTCCAAGAACTCAAGGACAATCCTACCAAAACAGTGGTGGTAACATGTTCTCGTTAGTGTAGAGGTAAGCGAAAGACCGGGGTTCAATTCTCCGCAGGTCTTGGGATTCACACGATAAAAGGTAAGGCCTCGTTTATCCATTGCTCGCATGAGTTTCGACTTATGAGGGTTGACGTTCGTCAGCTGGTTAACGGAAAAAACATATTGTTTTACTAACTACTGAGATGAGGAAGTATAAACTAGCCAGCTAATATCTCCCAAAGGAGTGAGTTACTTTGGAGAAACGATCATCAAACCTATGTCTAACTAGTGCGACAAGTTGCAAAAAGTGCAAAAATTTTCCTGTCTAGAAATTACAGGGCCCATATCGAACTGCCCTACCCCAGACTTGGAGGTCATGCTAGATTCTCTGCCATTGCAAATATGTTCGATGGAGGTAGCAGTAACTGCCTCAAGATTCTCCAGACAGACAATTTCAAACGACGTTAACCGTGCGGGTACATGAAGATTCTGAAAAATGTTTCACTAGAATCCATGTACGAGGCCTCAGATGTAATGCCAACTAGGCACGATTTTTATATGCAATGTGAAGTGATCATAATTGATTGCCAAACATTCATACCACGCGAGCCACAGTTGGTCGGAACGTTTTGGGATGGTACACTGAAAGCATAATCGATGACGTACAATAGTTAATAAGTATGTATCAAAATCCAACAGTGAGCGACATCTAACTTCTGGGACCAGAAAGGTGAATAACTAACAATGAGTCAGTGAAAATAACAATGATATGATTCATGAGTGAAATTTGTGATTACAAAAAAATATCTACCTCAGGTTGAGTTGTACTCAATGCAGAAGGTGGTCTTGGAGCTGACATATAAACTGTCCAATATCCTGAACTTGTTGGTTGCGCTGCCAGCCTACACAATCCTGATGCTTGTAGCGGATGGAGAAAATCTGCCAACCCAGGAGGAACTCCTTGTACAACATCACAACTGAAACCATCATCAGGCAGCAAGAGTTGTAGAGGAGGTGCAGGATCTTCATAAAGTGTAACTTCTCGTCCTTCAGCTCGAGCTAATTCGTCTGCTACACTCTCGGCGGCTTTAGCTGCTTGTTCAAGAAGAGAGGGAGATGCCAGTTTTTCACCGGGTTCAACTAGTAAAAAAATATTTAATGATATAATAACATGGTCATAATCATAATTTATATAGCTGAAAATAAAAGGCAAGAGATCAACTTAGGCAAGAGACTGTTGATGAGTTCGGAGCGAAGTGAAATTAATTCAAGAAGCATTTATATTGCTCACCTTTATACTGCATCAAAAGTGCTCCTAACTGCATGGAATTCAACTTGAAACACGCAGCAGATAAATTAGCTAGTTCTTCGGGGGTATATTTTGGAGCTTGTAGAAGGTGAGCACATTGCACAATCTTAGCCAGGTGACATTCAGCTGCCAATTCCAACCCTTGAGATTCTGCCCAAGCTTGGAGATTTCTCAATCGATTGAATAATTTGTTGCCAAAATTCCTCGTACATAGGTTGCTGTTACTGATTACATTCGACAATGCCTTGACAAAATAATAAAAAAAAATGTTGGTTTGAATGAAGACACTATATTAGCTATATATCGAGGTAGAAATGCACTCACCTTTGCTGACACCCAATGGAACAACTGTGAAAATAGCTGTATTGTTAGGGCGGCATTCACTCTGCACTTCCTCAACAAATTCATCGCCCCACTGAGTATATTAATAATCTCCCTAGGGTGATCGTCACCAGTCACCGACATTAGGAAACTCATTGCAGAGTTGAGCTCGTCGGTAAGGCATGCCACAAGGTTCTTGAACACCAACTGGACGGCATCGGCCAAAGTATCCTGCGCTTGAAGAGAAAAGGCGCTGACATGCCTGTCAGATTTCAAAAAATGCAGTAATTCGCTGGCGTTTGCTAACCAGAAGGCTTGGGAGGTGCTTTCGATGCTTCGGTCTTGGACAGTGTGCCTTTGAAAAAAATCAAAATATTTCAGAATGGTTTTTGCATTTTTTTTTATATTCAAACTACTATCATATGAAATGAATCGAGAATATGGAAATCTTGCAATTACAGAAGGTTAAGTGGTAGGTTTCTACTACTGCCTGGAAATTTCATACAATGATGAAAAATAGCGCCATTCCATTCATTCTGCCTAAACCCCAATATCTCTTATATCCAGGCTAAATGACACACCAATCAGTATCAAAATACTGAAATAGGTTGAGCTGAAACCTTCACCAAACTTGAAACACTTGCACTCTGATTAATAATAATGTATAATTCCAAGGAAAGTTCATAGAAAGGATCACATAGATTGAACTAAAAAAAATGTATCAAATAGAATATTTTTCATCAGGGTGTAGTAAGTAGCGCACTCGACATGGGATACACAATTTTTGGAGACAAAGTATGTGCAGATGTGAGAAAGACGGAAAATTATACAGAATCGCAGAAAGAAGAGGCACGTGAACGTGAAAGTCGATTTGGTATGTACAGTCCCTGCAAAATCAATTGACAATTCGTTGAAAATTTGGCATGAAAAGTTGATGTGAGCTTAAAAAACTGTCACCCCTCTCTTGCTCAGGGATATTACCAAAGGAGGTTTTCCCTCCCTTACAAAGTTGATATTAACTCGTATCTCATGTCCCTTGAATCAAGCAATGTTCTTTGAATATTATAGGGCTTCGCTTTCATGCAAATCTGTAAATGAACGAAAGAAAAGTATTGGTGGTTCGAAATACCTTCTATCGTTGAGAGATGAAAATGCTTAGCTGATGGCAAGATGGATTTGATGAACTGTAAGGTTGATTATATAATATAAAATTTTCCCGAGTGTTCAGAAGGAATTATTTCAGAGAGATATGTAGGTTAAACTATTCATAGTTATTTCATTAAAGGTTGTCAAAGTGCCATAAAATGACGTTGGCTAAACACATTGATTAAGATCTCACGTCAGCACTGAAACCATGCAGGATCAAGTGATTTTCATGAAATTTGATCAAAAATGTTCTATTTGTTATTAGAATCGAAAATAAATTACCTGATGAGCATTGCTGCATGTTGTAACAACAAAGTTAATTTATGTGCCCGCTCTGTAGGGGTCAGTTCAGGCCGATAGTGTGTTGAAGCTCGATATCTTGCACAAAGGTAGAGGGTGTAGGCGGGTACTGCTGCGAGCTTACTAACCATTCTCGGTCGCTGCTCGGATACGCTATGATCTGACCCATGTTCGAGCTCTTTTTACCGGACTTGAGATCTATTACCGCGCCGGAAGGGATGATTATCTACTTGGTAGTGGGATCGATGTGGCCTTGAATGACCTCTTTCTGTCCGTTAGCGGGATCGGTTATGATCACGGTGCCGTTGGAAGGATCGATGAGACTGTACTTACAGTCGACGTTTTGTTGCCCGACCGTTTTGTCAGCAGTTGCCGTGGCTACGTCGATGTATCCGGTCTTGGGGTCTCTGTTCCCGGTAACCACGAAAACCGTTATTGTCTAGTTTTCTTACCGCCCGGCGGTACAGCGCCTGCGCTGACGGGAGCTTTGGATGCCGTCTCGGACGGTCCGTGGTGCATGTATTGTTCGTCAGCCAAAAAGGCGGCGCTGTCAGCTTTGGGATCCACTTTTTTCAGTTTGTCCACGTCTCCCGGGGCGTAATTGAAAGCCGTAGCGGTGGCTCGTTTCGTAGCAGGCGAATGAGTTTCTTGTAGACTCGTCGGGCTCGAAGGAGATCTTTGATTTTCGTAGCTGAAACCTTGCGCGTGCGTTTTTCTTGGCGTAACCTGATCTTCGGGTGTTTCGTAATCGTACTCTCTGGTATAGCCGGCAATTGGGGTGAGCCTACCGGAGGGCTGCCCTTTTCCTTGGTAGGCTGGGCTGGGAACTAAACCATGGTACCGACCCCCGACGAATATGGCTCACGGATCAAGTGTAGTGACTGTAGCTTTTTCTTCGTCTAGTAATTGCATGCATTCATCTTTGTTAGCTGCCTGATGACACTCTGTTTTTATTGTCTTGGATGTAACTTTGATTCTGTCCCACTCATTCGCCTCGGAAAAATTTTGGCATTTTAGTTGTTCCTCTAAGCTGATGGTGCATCAAATGACTTTATCTCTCACCTCTTCGACATTGCCATCGTTAGATGGGGCAATTTTCCAGAAACTTTGCCCTGTAAATGAAGTGTGATAGGTTTATCACTATACATTACCGAGTACATTACGTAATGCCATATTCGCTATATAATGAACCTGTAGTTCTAGTTAGTTTTATATAACAGTGGAGATATAGCTGAGGCAAATGCACGTCCAATGCGAATTACATTTTGGAGAGGCCCAAACCCAAAGGGTGTTTTCATTAACCAGCTAACGTCCCCCACGAACGTCAACACTCGGAAGTCGAAATTTGTGAGAGATTTTCAGCACGGATTATAATGAGGAGTAAAAGTATATTCAGGTACGATCTACCATCCACAATGAGCGCATTCCTTATTTTTGCTCGTGCTCAAACGTTCAATCACACTTCAACGTTAAAACGTAAAACTTCGTTAATTCTTAGCTTGCACAAGTTTTGGATTATGAAGGTTGACATTTATTGGGGACGTGAAACTGGTGAAACCCAAACAAATTTCCCAATCTTTTTCATGACTCAAAAATGGATTCTTTTATGTACAAGAGTGTTGCTCATACTAAGAATGAAAATGTCATGAAGACAATTCAATTATTTTTCATTTATATTTCATTTTATTTTCAATTTTTCTAATGTAATCAAATTTATTATCGGAATTTTCAGATTTATTTTAATTTGTTTCTATAGTCTAGTCAATTTTATTTCCCCCTATTTTCTCATTTTACATAAAATTCAAATATTCAAATTCTAAATTTTTTATTTGAGTTGCATATACTAAAACAAAATATTATCAGAAGAGAATTGTGCATTATAACAAAATGTCGTACAGTCTCTACACGTTGAAACTCTGGTTCAATGATTTGTTTGATTTTCATTTTTCACAACCAATTAACGGAAAAAGACATCCCGAAATCCATCTCAAAGAACGAATGATTAATTCTAGGGAACAAACTCCTTTTCACAACTCAAAATTCCCAATTTCGTGATGAATGTTGTAATTTCGAATGTAAATGTTGATGTCCGTTTTAACGTACCTACACTTTTGTACCATTTTTCATGTTCATACAAAACATGAAACTTTATTGAACTATATTTATTGTAAAAACTGACTTTATTGCAACAGTATCCGATCTGCCATTCTACTGCAATGATATAAGCATATCGACATTGATGGAGATTGAATAATTCGAAAAATTACTTATGATATTAGTTCAATATGAATCCTCCACTAGTCAGTATCAATGACAAAAAAATTGGGTGAAGCTTCGTTCATCGGGAGCACCTAGTTTCGAAAAAAAATCGGCACCAAGTTACGTTGTCTAAGCCGATGAACAGGAATTCGAAGTCAAATCGCGACGCTCTCCCTTCGTTTCGAAGTTAGGGCATATGACATATTCTTTTTTTTTTGAACCATGTAACGAGCGAAAATACACTGTTACATTTGTCAGGTGTCCGGTATACATCATTCCTCTTTCTTCATTGCTTTTTATCGTTTTTCCATATAGAACTCTAGAAAAATTTTGGTTGAATTTAGAAGTTATATCGAAAAAACAAAACACGCAGGAAAATGTGATGAAGGTGGAATGATGTGTATAGAACACCAAACGACTCTGAAGTAACTTCAAAACGAAGTGAGAACGCTGCGTTACGGATTTATGTCCAGCGGCACAAAATGCGTAAGTTGGTGCCATTTTTTTTTTTTTTTTGGAAACTAGGTGCTGCCCATAAACGAACCTTTACCCAAAATTGCCTTTCCGTCTCCTAAAAAACAACCCTACAAAACTGTAGACAAAATTTTGAGACTGAAATAAAAAGAGCTATGTTATTTTGCCATCAAATTACCCTGTTGTTGCCAGAATAAAATGGACTATTTGGATAGTTTTTGTTTTCCATGGTACTACTAATATTATCGTATCAGAAGGATGCTTCTGGATGGAAAAAGTGGACACTATAATGAGAACGCAAACAATACCTAACAAATTTTTCCTTCCTGTTTGTGACTTGCTTTCTTCTCTGAGTATGTGAACACTTTTGGAGACAGAATATGAACACGAATTGAGCAGTCCCCGATTGGGGTCTACTCAGGATCCCTTGTCCAATATACGACGATGAATTCTCGATCTGGATGACAATAACCATGTCATGAAATAGTTTTGTTTTCTCAAGATCTTTGAAGAAAAATCCAACTCTGTAGGCTGTTTTTTCTGTACAATCTTCTTCTCTTCTCTTTCAATTGCTTCCTGAGAAATGTCAATTTCTGATGATTTTTTCGATGTCATACTGAATGAGAACCGTAAAATACCCTTCCATACTTTGACCAGTTGTGAATACCAATTCCATGAATTCCTTTTGGATAGTTTGTCTTTCTTGGCACTACCCATATTATTAGAAAGTTGCTTATGGATTTACAAAATGGACATGAAAATGAGAACGCGACAATGCTTTACCAGTTGTTTTTTTCTTCCTGTTTGTGACTTGCTTTCTTCTCTGAGTATGTCAACACTTTTGAAGACGGAATATGAACACGAAATGAGTAATACCTGATTGGTTCACTCAGGTTCTCTCATCCAATATACGATTTCTCGTGGATTCTCCATCTTGAACAGTAACCATGCCATAAAATAGTTTTATTATCTCAAGATCTTTGAAGAGAAATCTAACTCTGTTAGCTTTTTCCTGTACATTCTTCTTCTCACTCAATTGCTCATCAATAATTTTTTATGAAGTTTCTCACCTAGTCAAAATACCTATAGATGGATCCTCAATTTCGAATTTATCATTGAAGAACTGTTTGATGTTCCAAAAATAAGCCATCCAGTAGCATATAACAATGAAAAAGCTAACACCAATTGGAGATGCCACTTTCGATACAAACTATCGAACTAGTAAACAAAGAGAAGGAAAATTTTTTCCAAGTTGAAATCAGGCTGTTCTCAATTTGATAGCTGAAATATTCTGGAATTTGGCACAGCCGTCGAACTATCATCATATTGTTGAGATATTTTTTAGTTACCCTATATTTCATTAATGTTTTTCTACCTTCCTGAGAAATGTCAATTGCTGTTGATTTAATCAATATCAAAACTGTTTGAGAAGCGTGGAATATAAACAACAACCAAAACCAATGAGGTATGCGTAATTCATAGTAATTTTAATATGTATTTTAGTGCAATAAATTATTATTATTATTAAATTATCATTATTAATTTCATACCTTTCCATATTTTGACCAGTTGTGAATACCAATTTCAATGGACTCGCTTTGGATAGTTTTGGTCTTCCATGATATTTGCCATATTATCAGAAAGATGCTTCTGCACTGATTACAAAGAAATCTGATGGAGTGCAGACTGCTGTGTTGTTGCAGTGGGTAATTATCCGTTAAGCGGGCTCCATCGTGAAATTAAAAAAAATTTGGTGGAACTTACGTATTTAGGCCTCCTGAACAAAGAATTCTAATAAAGTTTTTGGGGCTCGCAACTGGTTTCGGAGATACGGCCCCCCAAAGACAGGAAATCGGGGTTTTACGCCTATGTTTGTTTCTCAGCCAATTCCGCTCTTTCTATCAGCACAATATACTCATTCTATTTATCCTTCTTCATCACTTTCCAACAGTTATAAGCAATTTTCCATTTTTCACTGCAAAACTCTGAAATTTCTATGACGATTTACCTTTTAGATTTTTGTAGTGAAAAATGGAAAAATGCTTATAATTCTGTTGGAAAGTGATGAAGAAGGTGGTATAGAATGTGTATATTGTGCTGATAGAAAGGAGGATGAATTTCGAGCGGAATTGGCTGAATAAACAAACATAAACGTCAACCCTGAAAACCCTGTTTTCCTGTCTTTGGGGGGCTATATCTCCGAAACCAGTTGCGAGCCCCAAAAACTTTATTAGAATTTTTTGTTCAGGAGGCCGAAATTAAAGTAAGTTCTACCAAAATTTTTTTAATTTCACGATGGAGCCCGCTTAACGGATAATTACCTTGCAGTGTATTGGTGAAGGAATTCGTAGGGGTGTTGAAAGTTCAGAATGTTACTGCTCATACTTGGTGCTAGCAACTGTAGGAGCAGTAACATTCTTGAAAATGCCAACTGAGGTGTTGGCGAAACGTCGAAACTCAATCAGAATTCGCAATTGACCTGCTTTGGTTGATACCCGAAATGGGCAAATAGATTTTGTTGATAACCCTTAAGATATTACCGATTGTGTTGTCACAAAAGCAGATATAGAGCCACTGTCGAGTAATACTTGGCAAACTATTGGGTGCGTATTCCTACTTCGAATTCTTCCTACGGCGAATTCTTCCTACGTCGAATTCTTCCTACGGCGAATGTCATCCCCTCCACTGACGTCATCAAAACACGAACGTTTCCGATGATGATCCATACATCCCATAGTGGAAAGTTCGCCGTAGGAAGAATTCGACGTAGGAAGAATTCGCCGTAGGAAGAACAAAATAAAAATATGAAATTATAATACATGAAGGGATCAACATCGATAACATACATCAAGAAAAATTACTGCTTTTTTTATTCTTTTCTACTAACTCGATACACGTCTCATCATCGTTAACGGTTTCATCTCTGACTAGATAGGTGAAAAATGTGACGCTTCTGGGTTTCACACCGTATTGAGGTGGTAAAAAAGGGTTGTACACTTGCAAGTTCGTAACACTTTTTGGGAAGACATATGATGCAGCATGAATCGTGTTCAAGACGTTGCTGCTATATGAAACTATAAATTCCAGCACTATGCGTGTCACTTTTTAGAGGTTCAACGGACTGAATTTTCCAACTAACAGTGGGGAGTTACGGACTAATAATTTTCATATGGCTTTCTTCAAGACGTTAGATTCAGAAAAATATGGTGTGATTGGAAGCCGATAGTTTTTGTTTCAGATGAATTATAGCTACTGGTACCGTTTTTATCATATGGGACTGGGTTTTTCTCAATGAGTTTTTTGGATCAATCATATTGAAGAAAGACGTACGAGAAAATTCGACAGTAACTTTTTTTTTCGCTGAGACAATCAGTTATCTCTTGTTAATAGTGGATTGTATCAGTGAAAACTGACGACATAGTGCTACAAGTTATTGTTTCATATAGCAACATCGTCCTGAATATGTTTCATGATGGGTCATTTGACCCCCCCCCCAAAAAAAAAAATGTTATTGGCTTGTAGCCTATTCCTTTCATTTAAGTTCATTACTTCAAAGGATATCGAACGCAAATGTTTCGGACCCCTATTACCTTCTAAATTCAAATCCAAGGTCGAAAATAGCCCATTGTTATGAATATTACATTTTGTATCACAGCCTATATCGGTTATTTCAACTTTAACTCTCACTATTATGTTTTCGAATAATATAAGAAATACGACGGTTGATTTGGGACAAAGTTGCACATGTATGTGGTCAACAGAATGCCTTTCAGAAAGTTATACAATCTCGAGTATTAATGAATGAATCCCACAGTGAATTCGAAAAAGGAATTCTTCGGTACAAATCGTTCATCTGATGACGTCGTTGTCGAGATGTTCTGTCTGCGATGTGATATATTTCGAGAGAGAAGGGCGTGTATTTTCGCCGATTTTTTCTCACGTCAAATACTCCTACGGCGAATTCTTCCTACGTCGAATTCTTCCTACGGCGATTTCTTCCTACGGCGAATCCTTCCTACGGCGAATCCTTCCTACGGCGAACTTTCCACTATGGGGTGTATGGATCATCATCGGAAACGTTCGTGTTTTGATGACCTCAATGGAGGGAATGACATTCGCCGTAGGAAGAATTCGACGTAGCAAGAATTCGCCGTAGGAAGAATTCGACGTAGGAAGACGACACGAAACTATTGTTATTTACATTTGTTGTATACACTGATCGTGGCAGTGAGCAATGAGATCAAATCAGTTTACGTTGTAAAATTTGCCTTTCATAGTTTTGATTCACTGGAATTTTGTGTTTTTTTTTGTGCTGGATCGTTTTCGATATTAAGAAAGGTGTTTTGTTTACCTTTGCAAGTTTTTCATCGAGATCCCTTGCGACACTCATTTGTTGTTTGTCCTGGACTTGAGCAGTTGAAACATAATTTCAAACGTTGGATCTCAGACTGTTTTTCATTGATGGGCATATCTTAAAGCTCATTTCAGTAACAAATTAAATGCGATTCTTTGCATAAAGTGCTTGTTGAGTCATATGAGGATACATATTTCATTGATTTCAATGCATCGTGGAATTGTATATATTCGCTATTAATACCACTGAAGGTAGGTAATCGAATTTGAATCTAACAGTTCTGATTCTATTTGAAGTATGAGGCCTACGAACCCGACATCAACTGAGTCCAAAGAGTTAATAAATTAGGTGATTTGACCCTTCAGTGTGTTATACGTCTTATTTCGACTGAGGGTTTTTTCGTTTCCTCGGCCATTTTGATGTATTTACCGCACTATTATATATATATATATATATATATTATTTATATATATATATATTTATATTTATTATATTTTTTTTTCTTTATATTTTTTTTTTTTTTTTTTTTTTTTTTTTTTTTTTTTTTTTTTTTTTTTTTTTTTTTCTTTTTTTTTTTTTTTTTTATTTTTATATTTATTTTAATATATCTATTTTTAAAAATATAAATATTTATCTAAAAATCTATAAATATAACAAATTATATTTCTATCTAAAAAGATACATTTTTATCTTCAACCACTTCTTTTTTTTTCTTTCTTATTCTAATTATTATAAATTTATAATTTTAATTTAATTTTTATTTAACTTATAATTAATATTATATTTTTTTTTTTATTTTTTTTTTTTTTATTTTTTTTTTATTTTTATTTTTTTTCTTTTTTTTTATTTTTTTTTTTTTTTTTTTTTTTTTTTTTTTTTCTTTTTTTTTTTTTTTTTTTTTTTTTTTTTTTTTTTTTTTTTTTTTTTTTTTTTTTTTTTTTTTTTTTTTTTTTTTATTTTTTTTTTTTTTTTTATTTTTTTTTTTTTTTTTTTTTTTTTTTTTTTTTTTTTTTTTTTTTTTCTTTTTTTTTTTTTTTTTTTTTTTCACAAACCCAGAGAACTACGGAGCAAATATTCATCCACCACAAAATAATGACGTTCAAATGATATAGAGTACCTTCAAAACGTGAACCTCGATAAACAAATTAGATAAGAATAGACTGACTGACCCGGTGAATTTGCCCATGAATACTTGCTGTTTTGATGATATCCTTGTGTTCTTGACTACGACAGTTGTCGTCCTATCCTGGATGGAAGGGATAGCTTACTGTTGAGTTGAGGTGTTACTTGGGAGTAACGAGTTCGAAATACTTGGTTATTCGTTGCACACTTTTCTACATATGTTTTCTATGAGCTACTGGACTGCATAACTAGAGTTTGGAATGAAGTCCTAAGACTGAATGCTAACGAAGAACTAACATTAAACAACTGACCTGACTAACATTAAACAACTGACTTGACTAACACGAAACAACTAACCATAGAACTAACTCAAGAACGCTATATATATATATATACACCAGAACTAGGCTAATGATTATATGTCCAGGTAATGAATATATATATTACTGGGAAAGATCAAAATGTAGGTAGAACACTTACAATGAAACCAAACTACATTGTGACGCTTAGAGCCGATAGTAGATTCCAAATATAAGGAAAATTCTCATATTTCAAGTATTATTGGATTACCTGGATTGTTGATAACAATGGAGTTTGGAGTTCCAATTCATTACTAGGTAAAATCGTTAGGAAATGCATAGTGACGTTTGTACAGTATTTAATGAGAGGATTGGGTCTAGGATTAGACAAAGGGTTTCTGGAAAATTGAATTATAAGAAAAGGTGTCCAAATGAAGAACAATTGTGACCTCATTCGGGAGGTTTGTCGTTTGTCTTTAAGCTTTTGTAATATACCAAATATTTTTCATAGAAACGAATTTAAAAAAAAAATGCGTACACTTTCCTATGGCGACGTTTCGGATTTTTTTTTGTTGAAGTAAACTTGACATTTCGATGAGAATTTTGTTGCCTGGCAACTCATGAAAAAAACTCTCTCTGAAAAAATCACGAGTCCGTAGGACGAGTAATTTTTTTTTGGCAGTTTCTTGAGTAAATTTGCCGGAAGGCAATTAAACTCGAATCATAAATGTCAAGTTTTCTTTGACAAAAAAAAAGCTCGAGTGTAATTCGGTACGACAATTTGATGAGTACAGTGTAGTTCATTCAATTCAACGGAGAAGTACAATTGTTAAAAACACAATTCTTATATTTCATTTTCACAGATCAGATATACTCTTTTAACAACGCAAGTGAAAAATTGACAAAGACGCCGTCAATGATTTGTTTACAATAAAATTCTGATTGCCATGCTTTCACGAGTTAGGTTCCGTTTTGTCGATGAAAAACTTAGGGCAAAGTTTTTTCGTTGTTATTATGGGATATTTTATACATGAGTTAAATTGTCTGAGAATTTTGTTATTTATGTTTGCTCTATACGAACCGCTTTCATACTTTTGGATGGTTTCATTTACGAATTCATTAGGGTGAGCATTTTGTCTCAGTACATTTTTTATGGTGACTATTACTTAGTCTCGAATCTCTGGGTTTGATGATACGATTTGTGCTCTATGATAGAGACTTTCAATGATACCTTTTTTACACTGATTTGATGGTTCGAATTGAAATGCAAGTAACGATTTGTGTGAGTGTTCTTCCTAAGAATACTTGTTTCGAAATCATTGAATTTATTTTCACTGTTGTTACTTTTATGAAAGGTTGTCTTTTTTATGTTGCATCTTCAGGTAATACTTGAGCACCTTTTTTTGATTTTTTTTGTGGAACTTACGTAATTCGGTCTCCTCTACAAAAAATCCTTATAACAGTTTCGGCGGTCTCGCATATTTTCGGAGATACAGGTCCATTGTGTTCAAACAACTTTCTGTTGTTTGAACACGAAATCCGTCCTTCTGATCAAACACCACACACATTCTCTCATTTACTCGTTTTCAAGCAGAAAGAAATATTGTTTTATCAAAAAATGTATCTCTTTTCAAACCATAACCAATTGTTGGGATGTCATAGTGCGATGATAGTCGAAAGTGATGTATTTGCAGTGTTGCCGCTCTCATTGGTATTGTTGAGAACTGAATGTATTAATGTTGACTCTTGGAGAAAGTTGGATTTTTGGAAGAAATAATGTTTTTTCTGCTTGAAAATGTTGAAAACGAGTAAATGAATAGAGGAGACCGAATTACGTAGTTTCCTCAGAAAGAAAATTGAAAGAAAGGTGCTCATAGCCACGAAAGTATTACCCATTTTCATCCCCATCCCAACCAGCAAAATTGTTTTATAATTTCATGATGCTGCAACAGTTTCATTTTGTTATTTTATAATCACTTCCAACATGCTAATAGGTTATATTAGACGACCTGTGAACACAATATAGTTGTAGGCAATAATAGTGTTTTATGAATTTGTCATAGAAACTTTCATAAAATAAAATTAAAAAACCGTTATAACATTGTCACGAAATTATCACAGAAAGGTTTTAACAACTAACTCATAAAACATATTTTGCTATAAAAGTAAATCGTTTTGAAGCAGTTTCATAGCAATTTTCTGCTAGTTCGTTATGTTCTTTATAAAAATATTTGAAGCTTATTTTATAACTGCTTCCTGTAGCTTTAATGAAATTATTTTATTGGAATGCTTTCAAACACAATTTTGTTTTTATTACCATATTGTCACATTAATGATAATTTCCCAACTATTTTATACTATGGTATATTTACTACAATTCTAACACAACAAAATAACTGTTATACAATCAAATTGCTTTCGCGAATGTATATTTGCTGTCGCCAAGAATGAAATGCAGCTTTTAAGAAGAACCATCTGTTATTGATTTTAGAGGTCAATGAAGTATAATTTGTTAGTTTTATTTGACAAGTGTGTATAACTTACCTAACGCATGATGTCGTGTAATATTGGTCATTGAAAAAAAAAAATAAAGAAGTGGTTCGTTTAGACGAAGACTGAAAATATGTTACGATAATATGACGTGCAGTGATAGGGGCATCTCTGTTTATTGAAAATACTAACAAAACACTTCAAAATCTCCCACGTAATACATAGTGTATACATTTTTTTCTTGCTAAAAACGGGAAAGGGTTAATATAATGATTATAAAATCCGTCGATTTGAGTGTAACACCATGTATATATACCCTCAAACTACTAGCTGAAAGCTCCTTCGAAATTTAGCCTTCATATCCAATGGAAGAAGCTTCCTAGCCAGAACATCCTGATAGATAATACTTATATCCAAACTATGTGAGAAATCCCATCACTTCCAGAACTCAGTATTTCTTAACAGTTCTATAGGAGTTTTATAGTAGCTAAAATGCGTTAAAATGATTGCTATTGATACCAAATTATTTTATAGAATGACGCCATTTAAAAATGATAGCAATCAGGAATATCGACATTATATGAGTTGAAGATGTGAAATACCGTAACTATAGTGATATTTACTATTTCCCTCAATGCGAATAAACGATGAAACAGTTGAAGGCTAGACTGCTTTTACAGAGTTTTACAGCGACTAAATGCACTAGACCTTTTAACCGATTAAAATGTTCGAAATAAACCGGGCGTTTGGATCACTTTTCAGGTACTATCTCTGGTACTATATTGTTCCTGTGTTCGATTTTGATGTTTCCTGAGTTTACATGTTTTCTGGAAATAATCTAAACATATATCCCTCCTTCACCAAGTTCAATCGACCAAAATGCGTGCATTTCCATGATTTTCAAAATTTTGCTTTCAAGCAAATGATTTCGTGTATAATAATTTAAAATAAAATCCCTCGACCTGCGGTCTCGGGATTTTATCAAATTATCATACACTCAAGTCATTTGCTAAGCAAAATTTCGAGAATCATGGAAGTGCAGCACACATTTTAACCGAATAAACTTGGTGCACTCGGGATATAACCCCCGAAAATTACATGATTATTATTAGATTATATTATTTAGAACAAACTGAGTTGAGTTTGCGAGTAGAAAATTGATATTTCGACAGTGTAAATTTTTATATAATCAATATGTTTTTTTCAAAAACATCAATAAATGAGTGGCGCGCTTAAATTTTGCTAAAAAAACGATATATTGTCAATAAAATTTCTTTTGCAGTAAAAATATCAATCTTTGAAGCACAAACAATGTCTTCGACAGTTTTATAAGTCAAAAACAGAAATTATTAAAATGGCTTCAAACTTTCTATTTGTTGGTTTTAAGTTGGTGACATATCTATTATATTTTCCTAGAGTCCAATACAAAATTACTTCTTGCGCCTTTAAGAAAACAGTTTAAACACTTCTTTTATTTTATCGGTATCTGTTTAGGCTGCATTATATTTTATAACGCTTGCTTAAAACTACTAAAAAACTCTTATGAAATTTTCTCTAAATTATTTTATGAGTTTCGCTCAAATATGTTGCAGAAGTGCAGTAAGAGAAGTCTTTACAAAAGTACTTTTTGAAAGTGTTAGAAAACTTTTATAGTATCGGTCGAAATGTTTATAAAACTATTTTGTAGTGTTTGTAAAAGGATTAACAAAATATTGATAAAGACTATAATGTTATATAAAACGGTACCAATTTACTACTTATAACTGTTTTATAAACACATTGAAAACATTTCTGAGAGGAATACAGTTTTATAATTTGTTTCTCCGAAACATTTTCGCAACTATTATGAAATATAAAATTGCTACTTGGGATGAATATAAAAAAAATGAATCTGAACGGTGTCTGTTTTTCGGTAGAGCCACCACTGGCAACACATGCAAGCTTATAACCTGTGGCTATGTGAACGAGTTATTCGATGGGGGTGGTGGGCGTGATGCGGATTGCTCGGTCGAACGCTTTGCCAGGGGCACCCAATACATTGCTATTGTCAAACCAAACAGAAAACGATTAATTAAGAGCTCCATCTCGTGCTATCTATCTGCCATAGCAAATATTTTGCGCCTCACATTCACATTTCTTCAATTTCCCTTCAGGAAATTCACTAGGGGAGAATTCTATCCGAAATAACGGCACAAGTTTTCGAATCTTGAAATAGATTTTATTTACAACCATATATTATTATGTAATGCTGTCATTACTGACGTCATTGAAGGTTGGAAAGTTTCACATTACACACCTCTACTTCTCGCCCTCACTTCCTGCCCTCATTTCATCTATTCTAGACTTTATCTGTCATTTATTGACTTTATCTGTCATTTATTGACTTTATCTGACATTTATTTATATTGGTGACAATTGCATACCCCATAGTCACGGTAACAATATATCTACTACTACTGAGAAAACCGCGTTATTGGTAATTTGTCGTTAAATGTAATATTTTAGATATCAGTTCAGGAAACGAAGCATTTTGGCTCGCAATTTTTTCGTCCACCATGGATTTACCTGAAATTTTCACAGAAGGTAGGGAATAGCTCAGGGATTATATCATGACGCTGTACGCTAGAGCCTTGGGGGGTGGTTGCCACCCCATCACGGGGATGGAAATTTTTCATTGAATTTTAACTGTAGGAATCGACGGAAAAAGTAATTCTAAGAAAAATGTTTCATACCGTTTTTTCGTAAAAGTAATATTTTTTAAATTATTCGAAGTTGAAAGTAACAGATTTTTGGAAGAAAAAATCGACTTTTTTAAATGTTTTTTGCAATTAACTCTAAAATATGCATTTTATCAAAAAAAGTGTGAAGAGGCATATTGTAGCTCTTGAGAAAACAAAAACAATGCTTTCTTTATAATTTTCCTACGACACAAACGAACTGAGATACAGCTTATGATCAAAATAAGATCGGTACCCGCTTTTTTCTACAAAAAAATCTGTGGAAACAACCTCCAAAATACCCCCTAACTAAAATTGATCGCCATTCTCCTATGATTCTCTTTATATATGTACCTTTAATATACCCACGAAGTTTAACCAATTCAAAATGCCTGGTTAGAGAAAAATTGGAGTTTAAAGAGAGAACGATTTTTTTCAATTTCGTGTTTTTAAACCTTTCTTTATAAATATCTCTCAAAATACTAAAGATACGAAAAAAAACGATACAGTTCTAAATTGTAGCTTTTTTAAAGACAAAAATTTTCCTGTGTGTAGATTTTTTGTAAAGTGAATATTCGGCGAGATATAGCCGTTTAACACCTACATATACGATCGAACATCACCTTAGTCAAGCGCTTTAAACTCTCCCCATTTGAAAATTGAGGGATCTTAAGTGATTATATTCACAAAGTCTTATAGCTCTTAAAAATCTCTACAAAATCGTTCTTGAAAAAAATTTTCTATCACCTAAAATGAAGGAGCTATGCTTAAAAAAAACGATCAATTTTTTTTGAAAAATTCGAATTACCCGCTTCGGAGCGTAGTAATCTACATAACCTGTATATTCGACCGTTATACGTTATATATTCCACTTTTTTCATTCATATTGGAAGACAGAGAAGAAGAAAAATCTGCTCGCGTGTGTATATTTCGTTGATTTCTCACCAGTGTATTATAAAGTTCAAGGACATATTTTTAAAATTTCAATGTTTTCAAGGATAGTTTATAACAAGTGTTGGTTGAAAGATTATGAAATTGTATCCTTAAGCATGAAACAATCGTTATTTAACCATTTTTGCCCATATTTAGGTTTTCAATGTTATTTTATAATTCTTGACAATTAGAGGTAGTTTTCACCCCTAAAAAACAAAAAGCGTATAACGGCACGATATAGAAAATGAACTAGAGGGTGTAATGAGCCTAATTCCAAATTTTTAAACAAATCGGTGCTGTACGAAAAAAATGCGATGTTTTACCATTTTTTTAGCTTCATTTTCTGAACTATATGTTCAGAACGAAACAGAGATTTAATAATTTTAATCGAGATTTGTCAAATAAACCACTAATGTACTAAAGCATGTATATCTGTTACCTGAGACCAATACAATATTTTCAGTTTTCTTTAATGCTGATGCTGCATTTTTTATCCCAAGAACAATAGGATGCCTTCGAATATAAAAGAAAATGGCTTTGGAGACAAAAAACATCTCATTGTGAATAGAATGAGTATGCCGAGAAAGAGAACCGTAGGTCTTCATAAAGCGTATAATGATGGCTGTTATTCACGAGATGAAGTTTACACCGAGAGAATAATAGCCATTATACGCGAGTAGAATACTTTACTTTATCCACGACTTATGAAAACATTTGTTGAAGTTCTTCGGTGGAAAACTTTGTTACATTACATAGATATTTTCGAAAACACTATTATTTTATTCTAACGAATATGTCATACTATACTCTTGACAGGTTTATGTTAAATTTGTTTGGATTCAAGAGCTATTTCGATATGACACACACATTCATAGTCGCTGATAGCTCAGAGCAGATGCTCATAGCCTTCCTTTTTTTATATGTAGGTAAAGAACTAAATTGAAAATATTTGGTGGATAAAATTTTGAAAACTGATTGTTTTTTCCAAAACAATATAATATTATAGCTAAATCAAGGACGTATTGACACTAGTGAATAATGGGTATGTTGAGCAAATAGACGTATAATAGGTACATTATAAAACAGTTGTGGATAAAGGAATATTGTCACACGGGATATACCACCTCACAAGCTAGTTCTTCCAGTCGAAATAGCCTACAACTGAGGCCTTTATAAAGGACCATACTCAAAATGTTGTCAATCATCTCCCGAAGATGATTGCAGATACCAGCAATCGAAACATCGTGAGTACATTCAACTTGGAACTTGGTTTCAAATTACTTATATTTCTTTATTTTTTTTGACTCTGCTATTTCATATTCGTAATCTCATTTTTTGTCACAATATCATTTTTATATAAATGGTTTTGTCTTTTTCCTTAGTAATAGATTTCAATAGAGTTGACAAGGATGAGCAAGGAACATTGTCAACCACATACAAGAAAAAGCCTACGACGTATTGGAACTATTGGGTCGAACTATTTGAGGCAAAATCGAAGTAGCAAAGATGCATTTTATTCCATGTTACCAGAGTGTTATGTGTTCATTTAGTAGATGTCGTTTTTTAAATTGATAAATTTCATCTGTACCAGAATTCATATTTTTGTTCCGTAAGGGGCTGAATGCATTGCATACGCAAGTACCGCTGAGCGCCACTGTGCCTATAATGGGACAAAACAGAATAGATGCTTTGCATTGGATCTCTGAATGCAAATATTTGGTTCATCAAAGTTCTGCTTTCGGAAAGATTCTTATACCAAAATTATTCTAGAGTTTCAGAATGTCCTATAGAATTTATGTTTTGAACTTCTATTCACTTGAAAACCTTCAGGGCAATTATCAGGAATTAAAATTTTTCGCTTATATTTCTGATAAAAATTTCACTCTCTCTTGGTTTCCTAACCAAGAAAATAATTATTACTTGCTATTGTTGCTTCCCGTTGTTGATATATTTGTCGAGTGTTAAAAAAATTATGAATTTTTGGTCTGTCATCGTTATATTCATTCGAATGAAATGCTTTGAGACATATATAACACTTTTTCGCTTTTTGTTTCGTAGTTTTTTGCGTTTGTAACCTACCACAATCTGAAAAAATAAAAATTGATATTAGATTCTACACAAGTGTAGAAGGGCAGATCTACCCCGAAAAAATGCTGCGTCAATTGAAAAATAGTTCTTTTTTGATGGAACAAGTCCAATTAGTCAGCAACATATACAGTGTGGTCCACTAAGTCTGCAACAAATGGTAAACTTTTTTATTATCGATTCCTCAGAAAATTTTATTCTTGACAAAAGTTGGTGCATGTTCCAAAACTATACCAAGTGTACCTGAAATGGCTTTATGGCAATTACCATACAGGATAGGCCAAAAAATATGAATTTCGTTCAAGAGTAAAGTACCCTTATTTCAGAAAATATAGAAATATGTTGAGGAGAAAAGTTGCTTAGAATTAAAAGTTATGTTCAGATACGAAGTCATGGCCTGCTATTCGATTTTTTTTCTTTAGGAAAATTTTGAATTACCCCCGTATGAACATATTTTTACTATTTTGATTTAATGTCTATTTGAAGTAGCTACAATCAAATCGGTTTGGAGTATTTCTTATCAAATTGAAGTGAATTTGTATAATTTACATGGATTTGTATTTTTTTATGTGACCGTCAACTTCTTGTTTGTTGCAACGATATTTAACAGAACTCTAAAATAACACAAATATTTTTATGTAGTTAGTAAAGTATTTGCCTCGTTAAAAAAAGTATTTGTGTTATTTTAGAGTTCTGTTAAATATCGTTGCAACAAACAAGAAGTTGACGGTCACCTAAAAAAATACAAACCCATGTAAATTATACAAATTCACTTCAATTTGATAAGAAATACTCCAAACCGATTTGATTGTAGCTACTTCAAAGACATATTGAATCAAAATAGTAAAAATATGTATCATACGGGTGTAATTCAAAATTTTCCAAAAGAAAAAAAATTCGAATAGCAGGCCATGACTTCATATCTGAACATAACTTTCAATTCTAAGCAACTTTTCTCCTCAACATATTTCTATATTTTCTGAAATAAGGGTACTTTACTCTTGAACGAAATTTATATTTTTTGACCTATCCTGTATGGTGATTGTCATAAAGCCATTTCAGGTACACTTGGTATAGTTTTGGAACATGCACCAACTTTTGTCAGGAATAAAATTTTCTGAGAAATCGATAATAAAAAAGTTTCCCATTTGTTGCAGACTTAGTGGACCACACTGTATATCGTATATCTCAAATTTTGCCTATATTTTGAAAATACTTATCGTTACTGTTTCGGAAACTAAATTCGTTTGTATTTCTCATAACTTATACGCAAATTCCTGTTCAAGTGCAAATATCTCTCGTTGGCAATCTCCGTAATTGATATTTTTTTTACAAATCAAGATAATTTCCCCATAAGTTCACTCCCTGGTGGGAGATCGTGACAGACACTGTACAGCTATCTGATTTGGCAAGAATTCTAGAACTATACCTTATATTCATTATAGAGATTAATTACTTCCTGGCCCTTCCTTGAAACCAATGAAACCTACCTTACCTCATAAAGTCAGTCAGTTATAGCTGTACAAGCCCTTACTCTATTGCTACCTTTTTTATAATTTTACCTACAATTCGGGAAAATAATCCCTCACATATTCGTAATAGTATGCCTATTTTTCAGACGATATATTGATATTTTGGGAAAGAACTGAATTGTCGAATGTTGAACTAACTAAAATATTTCGGCAATTATCGATGTTGATTCAATGGAAACGTTGTAGGTGGCCGCCGACAGGTATAAAGGGTGAATAGGACGCATTCCAAGCATTCCGATTTCCTGAAAACAGTGGCGTCGTTCACAGGTTATGGGTTAACTTAAAAATTACAAACGATAGTAGTATATTCTCGAATTGGTTCGTACTAGAGGGGATTGTGGTATGAATGATTCCAAAGGACGAACGCAACGGCGTTGAAGCAGGTTTTTTAACATACAGTGTGAACGAAAAAAGTCAGTATTATTTGATAGAGAAATAATTTGTCTGACTTCACACGCCACTTATCAGAGTATTTTACAATATATCAGTATCAAATGAATCGAGAAGAGATAAAATACAGAATGAATAAAAAATCATTTATAATATCTGATTTACAAATCATCTATTTCTATAACCGAGCACTTTTTTGATGTTTCTTATATTTCTATTTATAGATGATACCAGAGCTGTCCCAAAGCGATTTGCTTAGTGCTCGTGAAAGCCCTCAGAGCACTTTTTTGTTTGTAAGAACTGTGCTTCCGAGCACTTTTTTGTTTGTAAGAACTGTGCTTCCGAGCACTTTCTTGAACCAGTACTCAGTGCTTCGAACATTTCACGAAAAGGCTTAGTGCTTAGTAATCCCAAAACGTGCTCCACTAAAGCTGGATCTACAATATCTTCTGATGGACTGTCACTGATGAAGTAAAGAGAAAAGTTGCATAGAACTTCATCACCAATTACCGGTTTCCAACATTTTTCCGGTTTAATTTTCTCATATTCGATGTGAATGTCACTTCCTATTTCAAACATCTGAACGTATAGTGGAAAATGAGAACGATCAGCATAGGTTTCAGAACATTGAAAGATCGGACTGTGAATGATTATGAAATTGATTCTGATGACGATCACGATTATAATACAAACGAATCCATAAGAGGAAAAATCCTGATCACTTCAATGTTAGAAATAAAAAAGTCCAGCTGCTCGAAAAGAGGAATCTGACGTCCATATCTAAACATAGAGAAAACAAGTTCATGCTGTACAGCTACATGGTAGAAGTTCCGAACCTAAATCGACCTCCACCGAGCTGATAATAGAATAAAACATATTTTATAATAATTTTAGTGTATTAGAAAATATATTAAAAATGGGTTTGCTAAAAAAATCATGGACAGACTATTTTTAATTAATTTTCAAAAAATGATTTTTAATAAAATTTTGCAACATCAAGATAATAAAAAAAAATTATTATGACATAAAGTTGAGAACGTATAGAATGTGCAGCCGTTGGGTTGTCTATTATTAACCTGGCAGAACTACAGGGTTGTCAGGTATAAACAGGTATGTCGATGCCAGTTACTTTCACTTGATTTGATAATAGAAAAAAATTTATATCACCATAAGCGCTGTTTTATTGTGAACACATTGATATAAGGTTGTCTGCAACCCCTACTAGGGGTTTACGAATTTAAAAGATTTCAATTTGAACGCGATCGGAAATGTATGTATCCGAGGTAAGTTTTGAAACCCGAAACGTTTCGCTACAGTTGTTCGTGTGTGTGGTTTTTTGGGTGTGCGAAAGGCTAACATTCAAAAACCCAGTGAGAAGATGGTTGAGCAAAGAACTCTGTGAATATCTACTTATGGCAATTCGGTGACATCCAGTTCTATTCGCGTAGGTCCTGGAGTTCCTTCATTTCTGCTTCTGCAAGTTTGCTGGAGCCCCAAAACTCAAGCGAAAATAACTCAGAGGCCATGGAACCAAAAGAAATGCAGTAAAGGAATGACAAAAAAGCCTGCTTGGACCACAAGGAAGAATACGTTTGTGAGCACGTTGAGGTCGGTTCCACTTGCTGCATGCAAACCGTATTTGTCAGTAGCATTGTCCGTGACGAGGTGGATGCTTGGCTGTCTTCTGTTGAGGGCTTCAAAGAAGACATTGCAGGAGAAGCCGATGACGATAACTCTTCGAACGAAGCGGGTTTGGCCGATTCATACAGAGATGTAGATCTGCAGTTTTTCAATCGCGGCAGTGTCTGTCGACATGGAGGTGACTGCTGCTTTGACAAAAAAGATTCTCCTATATGGAGAATGATAGCGATTCAGGGCCCAGCATCAATCACACAATCCACATGTTAGCTCGGACCAAGAAGCCACAACTGCTTTTTGATCTCAGAAAACAGTTTTGAAACCCGAAACGTTTCGCTACAGTTGTTCGTGTGTGTGGTTTTTTGGGTGCGCGAAAGACGAACTTATATCGAAAGCTAATATTCGAAAACCCAGTGAGAAGATAGTGGAGCAAAGAACCCTGTGAATATCTACTTATAGCAACTCGGTGACATCCAGTTCGATTCGCGTAGTTCCTGAAGTTCCTTCATTTCTGCTTCTGCAAGTTTGCTAGGCCTCAAAACTCAAGCGAAAATAACTCAGAAGTCATGGAATCAAGTGATATCCAGCGGAAGATTGCCAAGAAAGCCTGCTTGGACCACAAGGAAGAATACGTTTGTGAGCACGTTGAGGTCGGTTCCACTTGCTGCATGCAAACCGTATTTGTCAGTAGCATTGTCCGTGACGAGGTGGATGCTTGGCTGTCTTCTGTTGAGGGCTTCAAAGAAGACATTGCAGGAGAAGCCGATGACGATAACTCTTCGAACGAAGCGGGTTTGGCCGATTCATACAGAGATGTAGATCTGCAGTTTTTCAATCGCGGCAGTGTCTGTCGACATGGAGGTGACTGCTGCTTTGACAAAAAAGATTCTCCTATATGGAGAATGATAGCGATTCAGGGCCCAGCATCAATCACACAATCCACATGTTAGCTCGGACCAAGAAGCCACAACTGCTTTTTGATCTCAGAAAACAGTTTTGAAACCCGAAACGTTTCGCTACAGTTGTTTGTGTGTGTGGTTTTTTGGGTGTGCGAAAGGCGAACTTATATCGAAAGCTAATATTCAAAAACCCAGTGAGAAGATAGTTGAGCAAAGAACTCTGTGAATATCTACTTAGGGCAACTCGGTGACAACCAGTTCTATTCGCGTAGTTCCTGAAGTTCCTTCATTTCTGCTTCTGCAAGTTTGCTGGAGACTCAAAACTCAAGCGAAAATAACTCTCAGATGTCATGGAACCAAGTAATATCCAACGGAAGAATGCCAAAAAAGCATGCTTGGACCACAAGGAAGAATATGTTTGTGAGTACGTTGAGGTCGGTTCCACTTGCTGCATGCAAACCGAAATTGTCAATAGCATTGTCCGTGACGAGGTGGATGCTTGGCTGTCTTCTGTTGAGGGCTTCAAAGAAGACATTGCAGGAGAAGCCGATGGCGATAACTCTTCGAACGAAGCGGGTTCGGCCGATTCATACAGAGATGTAGATCTGCAGTTTTTCAATCGCGGCAGTGTCTGTCGACATGGAAGTGACTGCTATATGGAGAATGATAGCGATTCAGGGCCCAGCATCAATCACAATCGACATGTTAGCTCGGACCAAGAAGCCACAACTGCTTTTTGATCTCAGCAAACAAACAGTTTTGGAATCCAAAACTTATTGCTACAATTGTTCGTGTGGTTTTTTGAGTGTGCGAAAGACGAACTTATTTCGAAAGCTAATATTCAAGAACCCAGTGAGAAGATAGTTCCAGAGGAAAACCTACCGAAGTGTTTGATTTTATCCTATAGAGTTTGTCGTTTTTGTTTCGGTAGGTTTAATAAGTTATGATTTTCAAGTTGATTCATAATTCTAGTCATTTGGATTGTGCTGTATATTATTTGTATCATTGTTATTTATGAATATCATTATCATTACTACCACTTGTAGTTTTTACTCAGAGTCACTCAATAAAACGAATATTTTTCTAAAAAAAATCTGCTCCATCGACGGACCTGTCGATCATGACCTGAGGGTTATTACCTACTGCGTTAACTTCTGCAAGTTTGCTGGAGCCCCAAAACTCAAGCGAAAATAACTCAGAGTTCATGGATCCAAGTGAAATCCAGTGAAAGAATGCCAAATAAGCCGACTTGGACCACAAGGGAAGGTAAGTTTATGAGCACGTTGAGGTCGGTTCCACTTGCTGCGTGCAAACCGTATTTGTCAATAGTGTCTGTCGCCTGCGACAAGGTGGAGGCTTGGATGTCTTCTGTTGAGGACTTCTAAGAAGGCACTGCAGGGGATGCCGATGACGATAACTCTTCGAACGAAGCGGGTTCGGCCGATTTATTCAGAGATGTCTTTTTTGTTTCGGTAGGTTTAATAAGTTATGATTTCCAAGTCGATTCATAATTCTAGTCATTTGTATTGGGTTGTATATTATTTGTATTATTGTTATTTATGAATATCATAACCATTACTACCACTTGTAGTTTTTACTCAGAGTCACTCAATAATACCAATACTTTTCTAAAAAATATCTGCTCCATCGACGGACCTTTCGATCATGACCTGAGGGTTATTACCTACTGCGTCAACTTCTGCAAGTTTGCTGGAGCCTCAAAACTCAAGCGAAAATAACTCAGAGGTCATAGAACCAAAAGAAATCCAGTAGAGGAATGCCAAAAAATCATCGTCCGTGACAAGGAGGATGCTTGGCTGTCTTCTGTTGAGGACTCCAAAGAAGACATTGCAGGAAAAGCCGATGACGATAACTCTTCGAACGAAGCGGGTTCGGCCGATTTATAGAGAGATGTCGTTATTGTTTCGCTAGTTTCAATAAGTTATGATTTTCAAGTTGATTCATAATTCTAGTGATTTGTGTTGTGTTGTATATTATTTGTATTATCGTTATTAATGAATATCATTATCATTACTACCACTTGTAATTTTTACTCAGTCACTCAATACAACGAATTCCTTTTTAAAAAAAATTATTTGAAAACCACAAGGGAAAATTCGACAGATTGATACCCGCCCCTACTAATAAACCTACACTCCCGATGGATCAAATAGTTATAAATCGATCGGACCGAATACTCTCGCCTGAGGAGGAATCACTTCTAGGAAAAGGAGGTAATTTCAGCATAACACAGAGGGTCATACCAACAGAAGACATAATCGCCAACGTGGAAACGGCAATAAGAGCACTACCCACAGACATCGGAGAGGAAATAAGAACATAAACAGCCAGGATCCTCCGCAGAGAGAAACCACCGAAACCTAACCTATCAAGAATGGAACATGTAGCCCTTAAAAATCTCAGCCAAGACAAAAACATAATAATCTGACCAGCAGACAAAGGAAACGCTACGGTAATCCTTAATACAAGGGACTATCAGGATAAAATACAGGACCTATTGAATCCTGACACGTATAAAACACTTCGAGGATTCCCTACGCTAAGAATCCTACGAACATCCAACAGATTGATCAAGCAATCATCTATCCCACAAGAAACACAGAAGTCATTATGCAAATCTGAAGCTGTCACACCCAGACTATATGGACGCTCAAAAATTCATAAACCTGATGTACCATTTGAGACAGATAGTAAGCGCAATTGGATCACCAACGTACAACTTAGCGAAGTACTTAGTAGGATTGGTGCAACCAATGATAGGTCAGACGGATTCATATATCAAAGATTCGGAACATTTAATCGATAAACTGAAAAACATGTCAGTATCCCCGAAGGATATCCTGGTCAGTTTCGACGTAGTGTCATTGTTCACAAATGTGCCTCTCGAGCAGGCTCTCACGTACCTAGAGGACACATTTCCGGATGACATAATGACACTGTTACGCCACACACTAACAACAACATATTTCCAATTCAACGGTACATTCTATGAACAAAAAGATGGAGTAGCAATGGGAAGGCCACTTAGTCCTGTGATAGCCAATTTTTTTATGGAGAAATTCGATGAAACAGCACTGAGAACTGCCACAAAACGACCCAAATGCTGGTTAATTAATGAAATTTCTTAGTCACCTGAACAATGTCAACCCAAAAATCCAATTCACCATGGAAATGGAACAAAACGGGCACCTCGCTTTCCTGGATGTATTGGTCAATAGAAAAATGAACGGGAAGCTAGGTCACAAAGTTTATCGGAAAGCAACTCACACAGACAGATATCTGCATAACGATTCAAACCACCATCCGCGACAGAAACAAGGAATCATTAAAACTCTATTAGATAGAGCGAAGCGAATTTGCGAACCTGAATCACTGGATGAAGAGCTCAACCACCTTAGAAACGCTTTGCGAGCTAATGGTTACCAAAATAGAGAGTAGACAGAGCAATACGACCCAAGCCAACTACAAATCCACACCCACAAACGAAGACTGTGACTCCACTCTCAGGAACCGCTTTTTTGGCCTATCTGAGAGGTACCACGGATCGCATTGGAAAGATATTGAAAAAGCACAATATAAAAACTATACAAACCAACAAATAGAGGAACAACTGAGGTCAGCTAAAGATCCAAGAGATCCATTATCCAATGCTGGGGTATACAGAATTCCATGCTTATGTGGAAAAGTATATATAGGGACCACCAAACGCAGTTTTAAGACTCGAATCAGTGAGCACAGTAGAAATTGTCGGTTGGGACAAACGGACAAATCAGCTGTAGCTGAGCACGCCCTTCTGAACAACCATAATATACAATTCGACAAAACTTCAATTCTTTCAACGACGACGCATTACTCCACTCGCTTATACCGGGAAGCGATTGAGATACATAAGTACAAGGATAACTTCAACAGAAAGGAAGAGGGACTAAATTTGAACAAAATCTGGTATCCAGTTCTAAAAACAGATAAGACGAAGCCAGATAGAACCAGGGAATCGGACGAACAACAGAACGCTGGCGGACCGAAAGATAATAACGAGTCAATTCCAGATTTGCAATCAGTCGTAGTAAACTCACATAGAGGAGTTCAACTAAGACCACGCCGCTGAAGATGGCTGCCACAGATGTAGCCGAAAGCTCCGGAAGTCAAAATTCCACTACACGGCCCTCAAGCCCGAAAAACCAGAGATGTAAAAAATGTCTCATCCGTTGACGGACCTTTCGATCATGAGCTGAGGATTTTCACCTACTGCGTCAATTTCATGGCCGAAATGATAAAGTATTGAAGATGTAAAGAATATTTCTTGACTTTTTGTTTTTTATCTACAACTTGTTTAATTGGAAATATCAACAAAAATATTTTCAATATTATCTATCGCTGCAAGTTTCGAAATTCTGTATAAATTTGCATGAAAATCAATTTACTGGATGTTGTCTATTTCTTTTACTAAGATCTCAATTTTCGATCAATAAAAATAGTGGTCATGATTTCTTATCAAAATTATGGACAACGAAAACTTTCTGTAAGTATAGATTATTACCAAGTTGTCAGTATCAAAACGATGTGAATGCTTGATGTCAGAGTTGAAACGATTCGTTTTGAATCAATTTTTTTTATTATAGTCCAAAAAGTTGGTAACCATGAGCACAGAACTCTTTAAATATCTACTTATGGCAACTGGCTCCATCGTTTGGAACAGACGCATTAAATAAATCATTCGAAAGAGGCACTGTGAAGTAGACGATTTTTCACTCACAACTAATACTAATACATCAAATTTTAAATCTGAATCATATAGCACTTTTAGCTGCAACTTCATTTATGAATTTGAAATATTCTCAACTGTTTCACAAATTCATAACTCAACAGAATATTGACATGTTGATATGGTAATCTTTTTCAGTCAGTTATAAATAGTTGGAAGTTGAAAAGAAACGTTTTGTATCTTAAGATGCATCTAACATGATTGCAGCTGCAAATCTTATTGGAATAAAACATTTTCCACGCTTCGCACATACAATAAATCTTGTTCAACTGAGAGCATCCCAAGTACCGAACCTCTCAACGAGCTCATCTCCAAATCTAGCAAAATAGTCGCATCTTTCGAACTTAGCGCCAAGCGGGGCTATGGAGACCATTAAGTCCAAAGTGGAGTGATGGGACATTTAAAATAATGAATATGTATAGTTTTTACATTCAACCTGGCGACAGCGCTTCCGCGCGCCAATTCTACAACAGAACGAGACTTAATTTTTGTAGCGAGGCTATTATAAGCTGAAACGAGCAAGTGCCTTTGTTATTTTCTTTAAACACCTGAAAAACCTCCATAGAATTTCCTATCAGAGTATAGTTCAATCAATCTATCAACATTGGGATTATAGATAAAACACGGGTTGTCTATTTTTCATCAACTCTTCTTGATTCTTTTTTTTTAAGAAATAAAATGCAAAAGTACGGGTTAAGTCAATCGATCAAAGCGAGTCGATTCGTCATCTTGTCTACAAATTTGTTCACGAACCTTGATTGAACAGAAAACGAATTTCTTGATTGTAATTAAGTTCGGTTCAGTCTTGTCTTATATTGTTCTACTATTTCTGTGCCATAAATTACAAGCTGAACTTTTTCAATGCTCACGTATTGCTTCAACAATGTCTTCCAAGACCAACTCCAAAGCAGTGGGAAATTATTATAGATTTCTTCGAAATAATCTAGAAATGGCGGCCGCTCCCAATGCCAAGCTAGTATAAGAAAAGGTGTATGAAATATGTTTATGAAAGACGATTTTGAAGTGTCGGGTCTCCTTGAGAACGGATTTCCAATGAGAGGGTACGACCGAAAAAACTATCATAAAGAATTAGACAACAAAATATTTTTCAAAGATTTCTCTTGACGAAACCAACGGCTCCAAACCTTGTAGAAGCAGAAGAAACTAAGGAGTATCCAGACAATCTGTATGTCGAACACTCATGCCAAAGCAGTCGCCACCCACTTATTTATTTTAGTATAGTAACTGTTTAGACTGAAGCTACATTTCATGAAAATTAACGACCATTTGGTGACTTGTCATTCTCAAATAATGGTCACTAGACCAAAAAAAAATAATAATAAAAACTCCGAAGAAAAGTAGTTATACTAATAACCTCGGCCGCGAAAGCCTTAACCATTTTGTCAGGGGAACAATTATCAACTATTGCTGATCTTATGAGAATCCATACAACAGCATCAATGGTTATTAAAAAAGTATCAAATGCAATTGCTTCGTTAGCAACGTTTACAAATGCCTACAGATGACCTTCTAGATGTGCAGAGGACTTTTCGATATTGCTTCATTTACCAGAGTTTTGGGTTGCATAGATGTCACGCGTATAAAAATTCATTCTCCAGGTATTTTGTACAGAACATTTCGAAGTTTTTCATCAATACCTTGTAGCTGTAGTAGTGGCGATTCATCTAAATATGTGTGACTGAGATTAATGAGGGAAAACAAGTGTTCTCAAAAATCATTTGATACTTCAACCTTTCTGCTGTCTCAAAAAGTTGGCACCGACTTTTATTATTTTCTGCAATTGTCACAGCATTTTCTACATAATAAGTGGAGGATATACCGAAATTTTGTCGTAACTTCAAAGTGTATTTTTCAATTATTGTAGAGGTTGTTGCTTGCTAGAAAATGGAACAACTCCAATTGATTCAGATATACCTTCACCATCCCTAATACTGTTCAACAGGGATGTGAAGAGCCTTATCCCGAAATATCACTAGATAACGCTAATTACTTGTTTAATATTGAGAAATCTCTTGAAGAAAATCAGGTGAAACAGAAATTTCAATATAACAAAACTGTTAGAGAACAGAAAACAATACCAATGTCGAATTGATAAACGATCCAGAACATTAGTTCTGTCAAAGTTTCTTTCATGTGGCTATTTCTAGTATTACACGTTGGGCGCAAGGGGCTCCAAGCCTCCCAATTTTAATGTCATCATTGTGTTAGGGATATCCTAAATTCCTCTAATTACAAAAATTCATAATTCGTTTCAATATATATTTTTTAATGTCTATCTAAACTTAACCATGTGACCTTTTTTCCCAATTGAATTTTTTCATCTCCATAATTAAATGTAAATACAGCTGATGATGATTCTATGTAGGTTCGAAACATGTACTGTGCGAAAGCAAGATAAAACCAGTTGGGTGCCGTATCCCGGTACAGTACCGGGTATAATTATAACTAGAAGACAAACTAATAACCCGGTTAGATTTAAGGATTATGTATGTACAGACTTGAGACTTGTGAACTTGACTCATTGTGAAATTGATTGTTATATTTATTAGCTCATACCGTGTATATGAGTAATGAAAAATAAAATTCAAAATGAGAATTCAATTTCATATAAACAGAATTTGGAATCCCATTCTGAGGAAATCAAGAATATCTAATGAAATCACGGCAGGTAGTGCGGCAACTAATAATGATGATTATTCCCGAACCCGACAGAAGTAATCAACACTCCAGACTACCGACATCAATATAAATACGAAAAACACTTGACATAGTCAGTGGGCATACTTGAAGACTGGCCTTAAATCAAATCATCTTTCGAACAATCTGTTCAGGTCAGTCTCAAATTACCTACACAGTAGGTTTCGGCTGGCACCTGTCAGAAAACAACTACTCCCCTGGCTAATACCACGAAGGACATTGAATTATATCCGACCAGGTGCCAGTGCAGGTTTCTTCACAGAAGTAAATCCTGCATTTGCTTTCGTCGATACAAATGAAGGAATTGATTTTCAATCATAGGGACGGACACACTTGCAGACCGGTTTCGGGCTATTTGGCCACTCGTCAGTGCAAGGCAGTGCCATCATCTACATAAAGTCGATGATTTCCCATAATTAAAAATCAAACTTCTACACGAGTATCAAGCCCCGGCCAAAGCTGATGCGAACAACGAAGTTATTACGCCATCTACCAATGGACGAGGTATTCCAAAAGCAAACCGAATTCGCCCATTCCTCCTGCGAGGAAAATGTAAAAACACGTGACATAGTCAGTGGGCATACTTGAAGACTGGCGTTAAATCAAATCATCTTTCGAACAATCTGTTCAGGCCAGTCTCAAATTACCTACACAGTAGGTTTCGGCTGGCACCTGTCAGAAAACAACTACTCCCCTGGCTAATACCACGAAGGGCATTGAATTATATCCGACCAGGTGCCAGTGCAGGTTTCTTCACAGAAGTAAATCCTGCATTTGCTTTCGTCGATACAAATGAAGGAATTGATTTTCAATCATAGGGACGGACACACTTGCAGACCGGTTTCGGGCTATTTGGCCACTCGTCAGTGCAAGGCAGTGCCATCATCTACATAAAGTCGATGATTTCCCATAATTAAAAATCAAACTTCTACACGAGTATCAAGCCCCGGCCAAAGCTGATGCGAACAACGAAGTTATTACGCCATCTACCAATGGACGAGGTATTCCAAAAGCAAACCGAATTCGCCCATTCCTCCTGCGAGGAAAATGTAAAAACACGTGACATAGTCAGTGGGCATACTTGAAGACTGGCGTTAAATCAAATCATCTTTCGAACAATCTGTTCAGGCCAGTCTCAAATTACCTACACAGTAGGTTTCGGCTGGCACCTGTCAGAAAACAACTACTCCCCTGGCTAATACCACGAAGGGCATTGAATTATATCCGACCAGGTGCCAGTGCAGGTTTCTTCACAGAAGTAAATCCTGCATTTGCTTTCGTCGATACAAATGAAGGAATTGATTTTCAATCATAGGGACGGACACACTTGCAGACCGGTTTCGGGCTATTTGGCCACTCGTCAGTGCAAGGCAGTGCCATCATCTACATAAAGTCGATGATTTCCCATAATTAAAAATCAAACTTCTACACGAGTATCAAGCCCCGGCCAAAGCTGATGCGAACAACGAAGTTATTACGCCATCTACCAATGGACGAGGTATTCCAAAAGCAAACCGAATTCGCCCATTCCTCCTGCGAGGAAAATGTAAAAACACGTGACATAGTCAGTGGGCATACTTGAAGACTGGCGTTAAATCAAATCATCTTTCGAACAATCTGTTCAGGCCAGTCTCAAATTACCTACACAGTAGGTTTCGGCTGGCACCTGTCCCTATAATTGAAAATCAATTCCTTCATTTGTATCGACGAAAGCAAATGCAGGATTTACTTCTGTGAAGAAACCTGCACTGGCACCTGGTCGGATATAATTCAATGCCCTTCGTGGTATTAGCCAGGGGAGCAGTTGTTTTCTGACAGGTGCCAGCCGAAACCTACTGTGTAGGTAATTTGAGACTGACCTGAACAGATTGTTCGAAAGATGATTTAATATAAATACGCCTTACGAAATCGAAACGTTTAGTCATCGGAAATGAGTTAGCCTCTGAAGAAGCTGGCCACTCGCGCTAGCGAAACGTCAGGAAGAAATTCCAAAGAACGACGGCCTTCAAGCCCGAAGAAAAGTAGTTATACTAATAACCTCGGCCGCGAAAGCCTTAACCATTTTGTCAAAGTAAGAACTTGATATCATCCATGTATTTGAAGTATTTATCACCACTGAACCAGTTGAGATGAAAAAAAAAAAAAAAAACATCATCGGACCATGACAATGTTTGACTGATTCTGCAACAGTTTCAAGACATACTCCCAGAACACTTTGAACTATTATTATGACACTTGGTATAACGAAACCACAACAAACGCATTCACTGAAAGAAAACGGAATATTTCGCAGATCTTGTATACAGGAATAAAAATTGTTCGTACGAAAATAAATACTGTCGCTTATCACCACTAATAATCTCGCTGAAATAGCCAATTGCTTCGATTTACTTCACTTGTCACTGTCACAACTGACTTCTGACAGGTATTTATTTATTTATTCGTAATTCATTCAATGCTACATGAGTATAAAATGTATATATATATACCCTTTTATTACATATTATTTTTAGGTAATAATCTTACAATTTTTTTTTCAATAACAATTATGAAATAATAATAGGGTATGTTTGAATTATTAATGAGTTTCTGTAAAGGAATATCATGAACAGTCAAACAGTTTTAAACTGGTATGAGACTGATAATGAATTTTATATTGATCACATATTTCATTGAATAATTTTTTTTCAGAATTACAAAGAAACAACAAACAGAAAAATAAAACAAAATATAGAAACAAAGAAAGAATCCATCGAATTTTATTTTCTCATTTGGACAAAATATTTTTTTATTTTGATTTTAAATTCATTGATATTTCTACAATCTTTTATTTCTTCGTGTATTTCATTGAATTTTGAAAGTGCTTCATGAGTGAACCTTTTCCGTCCAATTACAGAGTTTGCGGAATCAAGGTGGAACAAGTTATGTTGTCTCGTAAGGTGATTATGAATTTCTGAATTTTTGATTAACATAAAATTAGATTTCATCATATTATTAATAATAAGATATGATACTTTCAGAGTATCCATTTCATAATGCTCATCCAAAGAAAATGTGTTTGTAATTGAATAAAGTTGATGTGTTGGAGTGTCAAATGGTAAACGATACAGTACTTTCAGAGCTTTTTCTGTATAGAGCGGAAATTTTAAAAAAATTATTTTTAGAACAAGATCCCCATATATTAATTAAATATTTGATTCTACTGAGAATATGTGAATATAAAAATATATTTGCTATTTTGGGATTCAATTTGGGACATCTTCTTAGGGCACCAATGATGGAAGATATTTTTTTTATTAGGTTTTTAATATGTATATCCCACTTCAATTTATCATCAATCCAAATGCCAAGATATTTCTTCAAAGACGTTTGTTTCAATTGCTCATTTTTTATTTTTATATTTAAGTTGATATTTTGTTTATTTTTTTGTTGAAAAATCATATATTCAGTTTTCTTGAATTAACAGAGAGGAGATTCTTCTAGATTTCCAGAATCATATTGTGTGATCTAGAAGGAATGGTTTGGGGTCTACCCAGAAACTTCGAGACTGCTTTCTTTTTCCAGATTTTACTACCTCATGGGAAATTCGAGAACAGAGTGGTTTTTTTAGTCCTCGTAACACTATAACGGAATGAATTTTACCAGTTGTATAATAGTCTGTTCATAAAATCAAATCGCTTGTTATAAAGTATGAGTTGATCAATTCTCAACAGGACTCCCAAAACAACAAGACCTACTTAGCCTACAGCCTACTCAGTTACTTTGCTAATCGGCACCAAAAACAATTGATGATTACTACGTAGCCCAAAGTCAAATTTTATAATACTCGAACAGCAAGACAATCTGGAGTTCAAACTGACCACCTCTCGGCACATAGACAGAAATAAAATTCCCTCTATACATAATGAATCAGTTCAATAAAGTGATTATGATGATAAGTTATAGTCCATGAGATAGAGAGGAGGGGCAGTTTAAAACTGAGTGTAGTGGGCTTAATCCTCTCATTCGCAAATCCGGAAGATAGAAAAAGATGGAGACAGAAATGCCAGCAGGGAACTGATTAGAGGGAGCCGAATTTGTTATTTCCTAAAAATAATCTACAATTCTACAGCGTTTTTCTGGGAGCTGGTCAAAAAAATGTCAATACGATTGTCATACGAGTTTGTCGTGATGTTTTCTCGTTCAATATATCCAGTAATTAACTCGATTACTAAAAATATTTAATAATGAAATGTGTCACTACATAATATACAACTACTACGCTGATTCAAGACTTTGCAGCTGTTGTATTTGCCTCGGCCTGTTTTTCGTTATCTCCGGCATCCTTCCGAAGATTTTCCTCAAATTCTGCAGGATCTATCAATCTTTTTTTACCGAATGGAGGAGGTCCCAGCAGATTCTCTACGTCGTCGTAATTCAGAGTTTCTTTCAATATTAGCGACTCTGCCAACTGAAAATGAAAAGACACAGATTGGAAATGTAAAACCTTTCGATCATTTGTTACATAGAAAATATTTGAAAAAAGTATGGTATTGTTACGAAATCTCCAAATGCCGGCCCTGTCAGTCGTAAAATGTTAGATATATATGAGGGGTAGACGAAGGGAATGTTTGCCTGCGGAACAACTGAATAGCGTAAAAATTATCGCGAATCGATAAGTCTAGAATACTCTTCATATTCCAACAGACTATAAATAAGGAGGAGATTCATCGACGCGGCAAATTCAAGTAGAGAGAGTTTGTAGTATCGAGATTGGAAAATTCAAAGATTAGTGAAGGGACGAAGTTGTATAGATAGTGTTTTAGTGAAAGTGTTGGAGTCAGCAAAGAAGTCTTTAGTGTTTTTTAGCGATTTACAAGCGTGTACAGTAGTTGTACTTTATAGTGACGTTTAATATTGTTTAAAGTATTATTCAGTAAACGAACCCAGGAAATATCGTAACAATATAGTGATTTTTTGCTACCAATGAGACCTGCCCGCTGTCTAAAAGTATGTCTATGGGTGGACATCTTGATGGTAGCTTGTTACATCAACGGGCACAGTCTGCTGCCTGAACAGACGGCTATCGACGAGCCTGTGGGTGCTGATTTTGTTTTTTGATAAAATTCAGTCAACATATAAAAACTTGAAATAACTTAAAAATCACTAATTATTTTTCTAATTACAACCAGGGGCCTGTTTCAAGAACGTACAAGTCTTGTAGCTACAAGAGAAATACAAAGAAAGACGATGATAAATATTTGTTTTTTACTCGTTTTTTACCTGTACCGGCATTGTCTTTCACTTGTAACTACAAGACTTGTAATTTTATGAAACAGGCCCCAGACAGAAGAACAGGAGAAAGACAATGGGGCCTAAGTTTGAAGAAAATAAGCTTACTCTCTTCTCACCCACAGATAAAGAGATGGCAAATCATATAAATATTCATATAGCCAAGAACATTAACGCGTCGGGACATTTGCTAAGATTCAACTAACTCAAACACAAATCTGATAGCAGTAGTTAATGTTTCATCACTTTCAAACATGTTCAACAACATACCTATAAAAATATACAAGATGTATGTATTTTAGATTAGACATTATAGATATTTTAAAATCAATGTGGTAAACTCAAATTTAAATTAGTCGACAAGTATAATAAATAATTTTATATCAACAAAATTTTACTTCAACGACTATAAGTCTGGTCTGAAACCTAGCAGAGGGCTGTCCTCACAATTCAAGAAGCAAATACTAGAAGAAAAGTATACAAGGGGGCATTTTTCATAGTATTTTTATGATTCAGTATTCTAATGGTGAGTATTGTGTGTAGAAAACACGTTTATAACCTCAAACAATATTTACTAAATCCAATTTGTAATGAAACATTTCCGAAAACTACCTGATTTTTGAAACATTTATCCATGGCTTTCTTATGCACGAACCAAATTTCAATTATAGAAGTTTTGGCCGTTCTTGATGAATGTTTCATCTTCAGGTTGGCATAAATGGAAATAACATGTCATATACAGAGACTGCGAATTATGTGAGAGAAAATTGAGAGAATTTCGAAAAGAAAAGCAAACAGAAATATTTAAAAAAAAATAGACGACATCAGTATTCGACGTTAGGGATATCTAACAGAAAGATCAGAAAATTGAAACCCAAGAAGAAATAAGTTATTGCTTTCAGTAAGTGAAAAACACTTGAAGTTGAGGTCTAGCATCCTAAAAATGTAATAAAGAATTGAATCATGGACATATTATCTAAAAAAGAAAGAATCCATATTCATAACTACAAGAAAATACAAGAAATAATTTTACTCTGGCCATCTAGAAAAAAAACTAACGATAGGAAAAGACCGACCACTGGAATCCGAGAACTAAATCGTCAAATTTTTTATAGTTGTCAATGTCCACTAGAGTCAGTAGCTAGCTATTCCTGTAACTTTAGAAAGATTTCAGCAAATCTGTATTTGAATCTTTTAGATAGTTGCTGCTTTTAGATGAAGTCGTTTGCAAAACATTCTTCCGTATCGAACACATAAAGCAGCACTCAATTCATCACAAAACTCTTATGGCTGAATACTTTATACGTTTTTTGCAGGCTAACAGTTTAATGGTTGAATTCTTATTTGTTCAGATTGTGGTATTCATACGTAGAAAACGATTAAAAATATGAATATAACAATATTAATCTGTAATGTTTTTCAAGAACACAAACTCCACCACTTGAAACATGTAACAACTGTATCGTATATATGAAAACCAAGGCAAAATAGTACAGAATTTTATCAATTGCTTGATAATTATCAACATTTCAATAATATAATCAGAACAATCAGAAAAAGTTTCACAACTGAACCGCTCTATCTGAATTATTAGTATTTCTTAAACATTGGAGAAACATCAGGACTCAATTACCAGTTTAACTTACGCTATAAGGTAGACACGATTAAATTTCCACAAAATTTATTGTCTTCGCGACATGTTTCGATACACTGTATCTTTATCAAGCGAATGTATTTGAACACTAAATTATTCTTCGTTAAAAGCTCCTTAAATACTTCAGGGTCTACTCTAATTATCTCTGATTCCTAGAATAATACAACTGACACTGATGATGATTCCTAAACTTATTAACTGATGCTAATAACTGATACTGATTCCTAGAATTACACTGATAATGATTATGATATCGGACCATACTTACTCATTAATTGAATAAGTTCAACAAAGGGGAACTATTGTGATCCAATTGATCATTTAGCAAACAATTTGAATTTTTTTATTTATTGATTTCCAAAAATTCTAAATAATTAAGTCTAATGCCTTTATTTTCAACATGCAGAATATCGAAATTTTTATCGAAGTCATGGCCATCGTCCAAAATGTTATTGGCATATGATGAATGAGTTGTTTTCTTTTCATAATTCATACGATGTTCACGTATGCGGCTTTTGAATGGTCTACCTGCCTGGCCAATATATACTTTGGAGCAAGATCCACAATTCAATTTATAAACTTCCAATAATTCATCTTTTATTGTTTTATCTTTGTTATTCTTGATGAACCTTCCCAACGTGTTATCTGTTCTATATGCTATATGCTGGGTCCTCAAAGTGTACCCCACTTTGAGGACCCAGGACAATAATTATAGAATCTTAACTTATTAAGGACCTGCTACGGAAAAAGCAGCTTCATTTTTGCATAAGCAAAATTTAAAAGTAGCATATAGAATGTTGTTAATACATGAGCATAAACCGGGATACGAAACGAGCCGAAGATGAGTTTCGTGTGGTTTATGCGAGTGTATTAATAACCATTACATGAGAGTTGTATACGCTATTTTATCTACACCCAATGAATAATGAAGAACTAAAAATATTATATTATTAGGTATTTATATTGAACACAATAATAGTAGGTAATCAATCGTATTTCTTTGAAAATTTCTACAAAATTATTATTAATGGTATAACCACGGAAAATACAACAATGAGAAATGGAAAGAAAAAAAAAAAGGAAAAAAAAATCTGGCGAGGTCAGGATTTGAACCCGGACGTTTTTGGTCACTGCCCTCGCCATTGACCACTCGGCCATGATATCTCATTGGATTAGTTCGAAAATAAAAACATATGTGTTGCATTTGTCAAATGAAAAATATAATCTTTTCGATTGTATTTTTTTCTTGTCTAAGACATCTGTGGATGAGTCGCTGGTAATTCTTCTATATCACTGCTATAAGACATTTTCATTCGATTATCGAAAATTGACTAAATTCTTCAAAAATTCAATACCTACTGATTTTGACTTGACAAACGTCAAACTGCAAAGCTTGCACATCATGCTTGATTGAAAAATAATGGGTTTCTAATGGTTGAAAATCTGTATCGTAATGGATTTCATTATAAAACGGGTTGTTCGCATATAAGTGTATCATTAGAGTACGGGTGTAGATAAAATAAATATTGATATTACCCATACTATTCACAAATTATATAAAATCCTCACTTTTTCCAAATGGCTTCTATTCTTCAGTAAAACGGTTTCCGTATGTTTATAGGCTTTAGCTACCAAACTTCGGACTTCAGCATCGATAACGTTGGCAAGTTTTTTACTATAAGGCCTCCTGCCCATTTCTTTTTCTTCTTGCTCCGAAAAACTCAACAGTCCCACTGTATTGTTCATTCCGAATTCTTTTACTTGAGCGTATGCCATTTTGGTAACTTTTTCCAAGTCATTTTGTGCTCCTGTCGTGACCTTATTGAAAGTTAGGGATTCCGCTACTCTTCCTCCGAGAGTCATACACATTCTGTCAAATAACTGTAAACGAGCAAAGAGGATGAGTCTTCCAACATGGAAATGATTAACTAATAAAATGGAATAGAAATTAATTATTACTACTAGCTCTTCTGAAATCGTTCAATGATTTTTTTCACCAAAACCATATTTTTCAAACTAGTTCTTGGGTTTCGTGAATGTTTTGATTTTTTATATGTTGGGATCATCAACTCACATATTCTAGAAAAATTGAATTTGAATTCAGGAATTCAGGAATATATTGTGATTTTGTAAATGGATTTTTTCAAATCGAGAATAGCGAAATAATCGAATACTGTTTGATAATTGGATATTATGAGAAATCTCAAAATATTATCGAAAGTCAGTCTTTCCAACACCACAAACTTATGTAATCGTAGAGTTGTAACACTTTAGCTGTAGGTATAAAATTTGGGTTAAATAATGACACGCTAGCTCACATAACTCATAGAAGATATAAAAATGGATGAAAAATAAAAATTTTGTTAGTGATGAACATCCACTATATCCTCTTGAGACTCAATGTCCATCAGAATGGGAGCATTACTGACAAATTGCGCTAGTTTGAACGTGACTTACAGCCGATACCACTGACTTTTTGTTATAAGACCATTAACAAAGGCACTCTTCAAATTAGGTGAGGGTTTATGGATGGGCGTTTAATAATCTCTTAAACTATGATGCAAATACTGCATTGCGTTAACTGACCTGTGATAATGCGCCTATAACAAAAACTCGGTGCAATCGGCTGTAAACCGATTTATTATTGAGGTTGACACGGCATCCGCCAAAAAAATAGAAGGTTACTAAATACTGCTTGCTAATTTTATGTCCTTTGTTGAGTTTGTAGTTATGGACGTAAGGACTTGCGGCCAACTATTTATTTCTTTCAGACTTGTTCGTAAACAAAAATATTTGGTTTTCGGGTGCTGACAATGATAAGATTTTGGAGTGCTTGGATGCAGATGATTCTGATATTGAGGGAATGTCAGATGATGAAGTTCCTAATGCAGCACTTGGAGTGAGTGAAGAAAATGAAAGTTTTGATAAAGGAAGGCGGGAGATTCGAAGAGGAAACTGATGGAAATTCTGATGGTGCTGAAAAAGAAGACTTTTTTCTGCCATCTGCTGAACTTCACATCTCGAATAATTCTTGCAATCCCAGATGGTCTCTTGCCCGTCACAAAGGATGACATTGATATTGGTGACTGACTACTCATAAATTTACCTTATTTGTCCAATAAAAAAGTACAAAGTACATCCAAGGCCTTTACCGAATATTATATAGCTCAATTTGTGAAAAATAAACAAGAACGGGTTCAAAGGAAGCTTCTTAAGAGAAAAAAACTACAAGAGACTATTCAGGATATGTTTACACTTTTCCGGATGTGAAAGACGAGTAGAGTTCAGTTACCAACAAATTTCTGGAAAAATTAATCCTCCGAAAAGATATGGAAGATGTCTTCTTAGATTTGAAATTCGATTATGTGAATATAATAAACAATTTAAATAGATTTTGCTGTTAGATTAATAGATATACCTGTTAACATGTACTCGTACCAATAAAAAAACGCGTTTGATCCCCGTTGTTTAATGAAAATAAAAAAAAAGATCTGTAGAGTTCACATGGAAAATTTTTTCAATCGTATACACCCCACAAGAAGGTGAATACACTAAGGCATAATAAAATCATGGCCGATCCTATTCACCACAATGAATAGGATCAGACAATAAAAATATATATATATATGGACAAGTCGGCAGGAAAAAATATTTGGAACTCAAAAATGGATAGCCCAGGTATAGACTGTTTTGATATGTACATCAACATTTTCTGTTTATTACTTTGAGAGAGGCACCGCTTCAAAGTATAAAAGTGATCCTATTCACCCCATTCTATGGTATACAATTAGTATATTGAGTTGCCTGACTAATCTCAAGTTTTTTTTGTATCAGCCTATGTTTGAATATTTTTTCTATAAAAAGCGCACATGATTTCGCAATAACTTTCATATTGAAATGAAAAAATAACGATAATTAACGTTCATTTGTTGTTTTACAAAGCGGGAGAAGCGATTTGGTTATGAGGAAGACTACGAAAATTTTACTGAAATCGTTATAACAATGGCAAACCTCCAGACCAAGACCACGATGAAGATGTGTTTACAATTCAATACGTCGAGAACGTCTTATCCAAATCATGATATTTTTGCATTATGCAGATAATACCACAGTGGACCCAACCGATAAAATGACCAAACTCAGACCTCTGATTGACCACATAAAGAAGTGTTTTCTGAAGAATTATTTACCAGAACAGAACATGGCGTATGACCAAAGTATGATCGAATATTTCAGGGAACTATTATGTAAGCAATATATTCGTAGAAAACCCAAGATATATGTAAGTGGCTTCAAAGAGATAAAACCTACTGGAAGTACGTTCAAGATTAAAAGCGCGGCACTACTTACAATTATTACATGAAAGTTGGTAATGAAAAGAAACAAGTATGTAAAAAAAATGTTTAATCAACATCGGGCTTAGATGAATGGATGGTTGCCAACTGGTGCTCAAAAGCTTCAATTTCAAATGCAAGCAAAAAGTGCCCTCTGTCCCCAGTCAGCTAGAAGTAGAAAAGTTCAAGAACAATCAGAACACTCGAACATATTTTTCGAAAATCTGACTAAGATGCCGCCTCATTATTGCAGAAGGTATTCGAAAAAATTGTATCCCGAGTACAATTTCGAATCAAAAGCCGTATAAAGAAAAATGTTCGACGGAGCATAAAATTCCTTGGAGTTCTGCCTACTCTGAAACGTTTGAAAATTTGAAATTTGTCAATTTTTTCTCCAAAAAAAAAATTTACACAATATATGTGTGACATATCAAAGAAATATCAAAGAAACAGAATACAAACGGCATGTTGAACTAAAAGATCTTGTAAGGACACTGATAAGCATAAATCAATGGAAGGTTTATGTCATTCATTTGTTATGGATGTGGAAGCTGTAAAAATGTGTCCTGTGAACCGCTGAAGGATAATTGAAAAATTTAGGAAATAACTATTTCTTTTTCGAATGTTGACACCCTATATCTCGAAAAGAAAGCATTACCGGACCTAAGTTTATATGAACCTTTCGAATCAGAATTACTCAAAGAATCACCCGTTCAAGTTTGGCCACATACTCAAAAACTATCCGACAAATTCACAGTAATAATAGTAGAACTGAATCTGGAAGTGGTGAAATGTAATGGACTACAGTAACCTTTCGTTGATGAACTATATATTATTATATAACGATAAAATTCCATTCGACATTTCATACCTCTTCTTTGGTGTATAATTTCTGATCTCTAGGTATGTACTGGGCAAAACCTAAAGCAAGACTCGTTCTGGGCACTATGGTAACTTTCAGCAGGGCATCGGTATGTTCTAGCATCCAGCCAACCAAAGCGTGACCGGATTCGTGGTAAGCAACCACACGTTTTTCCTGGGGAGACATGGCATGATTGCGTTTTTCAGTACCGCCTACAAACAAATCAGTAAAGACACCATGAACACATAATGAGTCAAAATAAAAAATATATAATGATATAAAATTTACAAGTATTTTTATCTTCTAAACTGAAAGTTTTTCAATAAAAAAACATTGTATAGGTCAGTTTCCTTGATTGTCATTTCTGGAGATGGAAACATATTCTGAAATCTCAATTTAGATACTATTTTTTCCATTTCAATGGAAAGAGATCATCTGATGCCATTAGATGTGAGTATGCTTCAGTTTTTTTTGAAATAGAACAAATAATAAAATCGTTGAAATTGAAAAAATCTCCTGGTATTGACAAAATCTCTCCGGAAATTTTAATATTCTTATCAAAAACAATATCAGAACCATCGACTCATCTGAGGAATTTCATCATGAATTCAGGAGAAATTCCAAAATCTTTCAAAGTTGGCATTATCAAACCCATATATAAATGTGGTGATAAATTAGAAGCTAAAAATTACAGGCCTATTTCATTAATATCAAATTTAGCTAAAGTTTTTGAGAAAATTTCGAAATATAGAATGGAATTTTTTTTTGGAAAATAATCATCTTGATTTCAGAAAAACAATTTGGATTCAGAAAAAAAATTTCTACTCAGGATGCCATTTGTCATTAAACTAATAATATATATCAACATCTTGATGATCAATATTCAGTTTTGGCATTTTTTTTGGACCAAGCTAAAGCTTTTAATTCGGTTGAACATAACCGACTATTAGTAAAATTGGCAAATATTGGATTTCGTGGCAAGCAAGGTTCATAAGCTCCTCAAAAATTATTTAGAAAATAAAATTCAATATGTTGAAATTGATGAAGCTAGAAGTGAAGAGAAAATCTTTCAATTCGGTGTACCGCAGGGAACCGTTTTAGGGCCACTTCTATTTAATATTTATCTCAACGACCTTTATAATATTGACACTGTAGGTGAAATTCATAGTTTCGCAGATGATACTGTCATATTATATGGGAAAAAAAACTGGAATGAATTATTAAACCGAAACTACAATAAATTTTGAAAAGATTAAAAACTGGTTTGATTATAACTTACAGTAAATTTTGAGAAAACAAACTATGTCCTATTCTCATTTTATAATATTTCCCTACCAGACTTAGGACCACTAATACTTCATGATAATACTAGCATAGAAAAAACTGATAGTATCAAGTACTTAGGAGTTATAATTGACGAACATCTGAAATGGGACAAACACATAGCGTTCCTTTTGAAGAAATTACGAAGTTTATTATCAAAATTCAAATATCTCAAATCATTTATGAGCGTAAAAACCCTTAACATTCTTTATTTTTCATTAATACAGTCCCAATTGAATCCAAGGGAAAATCTGTACATAGAAACACATAAAATGGACATAAGACAATTATTTGGATATAATATCACGATTTATATCCATAAACACAAATTGAATATAAATTTCAATAATCATATTTATAATACAAGGAATAAAAATAATATCACATTGAAAAATAGAGTTAAAACAACAATGTCTCAGAAAAATTTTAAATATTTATTGCCATTCTACTATGATTTGATTCCAAATCATATAAAAATGATCAAGTCATTAGTATCTTTCAAACTACAGATTAAAAAATGGATTCAAGAATCACGTCGAAATTTATTTCATGAAATCTCTCACTTCAGTTAAAAAAATTAGTTAATTTTTCAATATTATTTTTTGTTTGTTTGTTTTGTTGAATTCTTGAAATTTATCAAATATATTATACATAAATGTAATTCGTATCTCTCGCAACAAGTTTTTAACTTCGCGGGTATAATTGAACTGTTTATTCACCTTTTCACAAATTGATGTATATGCTCTTTTTTATGAATTTTGAATAAACTTTATTATTATTATTATTATAAAAGAAAGCACGATGTATTACTGGTTCATTCAGAAGTTTTTTTGTTTTCATCTGTTGGAAAAGTCTATCTAACATACATCGATGAATTTAAAAACACTCATTAGGCGAAATCATAAATCCACTGATGAGAAATTAGCTATATCATACAGTCACACACAACACATCGCTAATAAAAAACTATCGAGAACTCACCCACAAGTCTTTCAACGGCATATTCCAAATCGTCTTGAAAAACTTTGTTTTTTTTCAACCGAGCAGCGTGCAATGCAGCTTCGTTACACACGTTCGCAATATCTGCGCCGCTGAAGCCAGGCGTCAAATAAGCCAATCGTTTTGAATACGTATCGGGTGCATGTTCCAATACGATTCCTTTCAAATGTTGTTCGAAGATTTGTTTTCGTTCAATCAAGTCAGGATAATCTATGAGAATATGTCTGTCGAATCGTCCTGGTCGTAATAATGCCTAGAAAAAAATTAAAAAAATTATTTCTGCTGAAAGAATCGAAATTTTTCAATTAAAGTGGCCGATACATGACGAAAATCCATATTTTAAACAAAATACTACAGTTTCCTGTACGATTGTCACCAACACCCAGATAACAGTATTGCGCACCGTACGTTCTACGCATATTCGATGTAGATGTGCGACAGAGTATATTCTTCGATAGAAATCTGAAGCACCTGTACCTCAAAGAATATTCAGCTCATGACATATTTTCAGAAATTCTCATGCTGATAATATACGTTCGAGATTATTGACAAAAGTAAGTGTTGAATTAATTAATATTACAAACATATTCATCAACGATATCTTTCATTTGAAAACAAGTGAACTCATACATAGTTTTGCGGCTAATATAGTAATAATTTACAAGTCAAAAACATGGAAATTTCTCAAAGAGCTTATTCAGAATGACTTCAATAATGTTGGATATTGGTTTGACCACAATTGGTTAACATTAAATTTTGAAAAATCTAATTACCTTCCTTTCACCTCTTATCGAAATCATTTACCCAATCTTGGCCCAATTGAAATAAAAAAATCATGCATTAAAGAAGTAGATCGGATAAAATATTTAGGAGTCATAGTAGACAGACATTTGAAATGGAACTTCCAAATTGAATATGTCATAAAAAAGTTACGACCGTTATTACCTAAATTCAAATTTTTACAGAATATTTTGGATAGTAAACACATGCAAATGATTTATTTTCCTCTAGTCCAATCTCAATTAAATTATGGTATTTTATCATGGGGGGGAGTTGACCAAATATATCTTAAGCCTTTGGAAATATTACAAAAGTGGTTTTTGAAAATCATATTTAATAAAAACCTAAGATATTCTTCTGATAAATTATATTCTGACTGTAAAATGATGGATATTAGGCAATTATTCAGTTTCAAGATACTCACTTATATATTCTCTCATAAAAATTGTATCAATTATAGTAAGCACGCTCATGATACACGAAATAAAAATGAAATAACTGCAAAAAAATAACATGTAAAGTAAAGTCACAAAAAAAATTGCTATATTTAGCTCCATTCATTTATGATAAATTACCAAATTCAAACAAAATTACCAAATCGAAATACACTTATGAGAAAAAAGTGAACACATGGATTACTGAAACTCCTAGACTATATTTCCAAAATATTATTGAAAGAAAATATCCAATATAGCCTGTGTCATGATTATATTGTATCTATTTATTTTTACACCACTATTTATCTTTGATATTTATGATTTTTGTTTATATTCTCATATTCACTTGAATTATATAAAAATCTAATATAATTTTTCCTCACAACAAGTGTACAACTTCGTGAGGTTCAATTATTTATTCACATATTGTTGTTTTTTTGCATTGTTATTGATATTTGTTGTGAATAAATTATTATTATTATTATTATTATTATGGATATGCTTTTCCAAATTTTTTGTTGATTGGAAATCAATTTGGGTAGTAATTTGTTGTGGAAGAGTATTGCTCATTTGTTTATGATTTCACCATTGCAGATTATTTCCAAAGATGGGAAATCATGGACAGTAGTGAAATTATTGGAAAATAATTCTGTGGATAATTGGTAACCCGTGTCTGTCCAACCTGCCTTAGAAAAAAGTGATCAATTCCATCCTGACCTATGACCTAACCTAACTTCGAATTCTTCTTCCCAAATTTCGACAATTGAAAGGATTTTTAACAATACCACAACTTGAAATTCTATATTTTGCCTTAATACTATCCTAAATAAGTAATGGAATATTAGGCTGGGGCGGGGTGTCTAAAATATATGAACATAAACTGGAAATAATACAAAAAAGATTTCTGAAGGACTGGAAATATTCAACTGAATTATTATTCAAAGAAAGTGAAAAAATGGATTCAAATCAATTACATATTTATAGAATGATGATTTACATTCATAAAGATAAAAAAATATATAAATTATAATGAACATAAATATGAAACTCGAAATAAAACTGTAATTACATCTAAAAAAATTAAAAAGCAAATTGCACAAAGAAACTACAAGTTTATGATACAATATCTTTATGACAAAATACCACATGAAACCAAAAAAATTAAATCATTATCATCATTCAAACAAAAAAGTAATATATGGATTATCAAGACCACTAGAATTTATTTTGACACATTTTTGAATAGTTTATGAGATTGGTTTCTTCAAACTGATGATTATCTAGGTATGTAAATTCAAATGTATTGATTGTAAATTTTTATTACCTTCAGTTAACCTTACAAGTTCTATTCGTAAGGTTTGTTTTTCAGTTTATTCATAAAAATGTATATTCATAAAATTCTCGAATTGTAATTATTATTATCTATTCATGAATAAACTTATATTATAATTATTATTATTAATGTAATGAAAATTGACGTTCAAGCTGACAATGATATCACGTCAAAAATATGTCATATTTCCTGGGTGCAACACTATCTTCGACCTCGCATATCGAAAAAAAATCACATTTTATTCAATAGAAACAAAAACTGAACAAACCTTATCTAGAATATCGGCTCTATTCGTAGACGCTAGCATGATAACACTCTCCTTGCTTGCCATTCCATCCATTTCAACGAGCAACTGGTTCAGGGTTTGCTCACTTTCGCCACTAGCCCCTTCAGGACCCATTCTTCCACTTCGTTTTCGACCAACCGCATCGATTTCGTCAATATATATAATACAGGGAGCACGTTTTCTTGCTTCCTTGAACAGATCTCTGGAAAAAAAAATCACATCATCAATTACACGTCGCTTGATGGCCCCCATTCCAGTAAGACACTCGACAGAAAAATGCTTTCTTAGTCTAGGACCTCATCTAAATGTTACAAGCACATCAATCTTATAGATTTGAACATTCACGTAATAAATCGAAACACTTCATTGAAGTCATTGAAGAATCTTTGTTAAAACTGCAAATATCTCCAAATATTTATTCATTTGTTTTATTTATTTATTTATGTTTTACAATATAAAGACAAAAAAGAAAACAAAGCAAATATACATGTGTTCACATGACTACAATCATTATAGAAATCAGAACAAAAGAGAAAAAAAAAAAGAAAACTACAACCCTTTTACAGCCATTCTAAAAAATGTTAAAGATGAACCGAACCGCTCAAATTTGTAGTTGTGAGTGTTCGCTGATTTCATAGTTTTATTGAGCGACTCATTTTGACCATAATTGGCCCTAGGAAAACGGACCTTAAAAATGTCACTATTTCGATTTCTTATAACATTTACTGATAATGGAGTAAGCTCGACAATTTGAGGACAGTCAACACACCCATTTATAATTTTATGAAGGAATATCAGACTGATTTCCAGTCTTCTATCTGTCAGAGTATCTAAATAAAGAATCTTTAATATTTGTGGGTATTTATTAAATTCATCTCCGTTCATTCCCAATCTAAAGCCACAGTATCTTAAGAATTTATTTTGGGTACTTTCTAAATCAACTTTATAGAATGGGGACCATATAATGTATTCGAGTATAGTCCTCACCTGGTAACAATAAATAATCTTGAGAGCGCTAACAGACCATTCTCCTGCTTGAATGTGATTTTTAAAAGTCATTTTTGTTACACTCCAAAGTTTTTACCATGGATTTTGTAAATATTCAAGAATATGGTCGATCATAGAGATGCTATTGATCAAAAGGTCTTTCTAGGTATTATGAAACATAAACCACAGTCATCAAAAATGAAGCCAATGATAGCTCAAAACTGTCGAATAAATGAAGCTGAAGATGCCAACTCGTTTGGCGAACAGCGCATTGAGTGAGAGCGTTTTCGATTTGCTGTTTAGAGAATCGTTGTCTATCAAAAGCTTTCACTAGGGCAATAAGGTTTCTAAATTGTACCAATGAAATGTATTCCTTTCAATTGGTGAAATATAAAAGGGGCTTGTGTAAATGGTGTCCAGTATTGACATGTCAGAAGGTACTTATTCGAAACAAGATCTGGCAGTAGATCAATACCGAGCAATTCCTTCAGACATGAGGAAAACTGTCAGTTTCAACTAGGGGAGGTGGGGGAAATAAGAGCAGGGGGTAATAATTTACAGCGTCATGCATCATATAACCAATAAAAAGTATGTGGAACAAAGAGATGATCGACTTCAATAGGACCTTCCCTGGCAGAATCTTACCCAATGAGGATTTTTCTAAAAGGATAAAAACCGTTTGGGAAGGAGCATTCAAATCTGAATACCTAATATCAGGTTTCAAGTCAACTGGGTTATTTCCAGTGAGGTCGGATGAGTTTCCTGATGAAGGATATGATCCTATTAGACTCAAGAGGTTTAAAGATTCCATTGATATCGAAAATGTACCTGATCAACAAGTGGAAAATCTGAATCCTGAACCTCCAGCATTCGAAGAGTTTATTCGAACAAAATTGACAGAAAACCTAGCTAAAAAAGCACCAGAAAGTAAACAAAGGAAAAGAGTTTCTGACAAAGTAGGGGATGTACTCACCTCTGTGACTTTGATAAAGATACTGAAAGAAAAGTATGATCAAGAAAGTAACAAAAATACAACAGATGTTCCAACAAGCTCTGGTCAGAAAGCACGTAAGACAACCACTGAGAAGAAAATTTCACGAAAATTGAAACGTAAAAGCAGAGTCCTATCAACTTCATCCGATTCTGAAGATGATGACTCAGAAATGATTTTGGAGAGTGAATGTGAAGTGGAGTCTGAGATTGACGTTTCGGAAAATAGAGTTTCAGAAGATGAAGGGAAAACATTACAGTTCCTGAATGAAACTCGAGATAAAATTAACATCGAAATAGGGGATTTCGTTGAAGTTAATTTCACCTACAATTCTAACACCAAAAAAGAAAATGTGAAGACCTTCGTTGCCAAAGTTATAGACTCAAACTGTCGAAACCAATTCCAAGTGAGTTGTTTGAGGACTCGTAAAGAAAACACAAACTCTTTTGTGTTCCCTCAAAATGAAGACATATGTCTTGTTGATTTTGATCAGATTAAATCATTATTGACAGCACCAACTATCGTAAGAGGAATACATACCTTCACAAACATGGACTGAGGCGAAGACCAAAATATTCAACAATGAATTGTTTCTTATTTTCCTTCAATGTTTTTTGAATCACTGTTCTTTTTATTTCACTTCATTTTTCGAAAAATACAGTTTCAAAAGCTCCTAATGCATTTCATCCATCCATTTCATTTATATCAAATATTATTCTCTTTATTCTTCATCAAGAAAAATATGATGTGTCCAATTAAAAGTCGAATTCACACATATGATTTATTATTTCGATCATATCTTTTTCACTCGATAATATATCAAAATGAATGAAACGGCGTTCAATAGTAGATCATTTCCCTGAAATAACTTTCTACTCCCTTTTCAACTCCGCTCAGCGAATTATTTCAATAAAATACGAAACACGTCTCCTATCAACTCGGTACGAAAAAAACAATACACAATTTGAAGTAGATTGGACAAAGGCATTACGTTGTGTCATACAACTTTGTCGCCAGTTTATCAACCGTTGGAGGTTGAAGCAGCACAAACAAATTCCGTTGTGAATTCCCTCATCCACAGATCCATCAACCTCACAGACCTCCATAACAAACCACAGGAACTAGCCCAACTCAAATCAGCCCTTCTTCAAAATGGATTCACAGACCATCAAATTGACAGATCCATCCGCCGCCATCAAACTTCTCATTCCATTCCCAGAGACCCAACAGACAATAACGTTCCCCACAAAGCTTTTCTTCCCTACATTAAAGGTGTTACTGACAAAATCAGCCGAATTCTCAAAAAACAGGACATAAAAACGATATTTACAGCCAGCAACAAAATCTCCACATTCCTCCGCTCCCCCAAGGACAAAATTGTCAACGAATCACAGGGTATATATGAAATACCATGTTCTGATTGCCATAGAACATATGTAGGCCAGACCAACAGACGTGTGACAAGTAGAGTATACGAACATCAACTTGCTGTCCGAAAATCAGACCCATCTTCAGCTCTGTCCAAACACCAGCAAGAGACAGGACACAATATAGACTTCGCGAACACTAAGACCATCGCCACAGCAAAAACACTACAAGCTCGTATAATTCGCGAGGCCATCGAAATCGAGAAGCGACCTTCCTGCTTAAATAAACGTGACGACGGCCAGAGACTTCCAACTGCATGGAAACCCCTAATTTCCAGATGCCCAGTCCCCACCAAGACATCCGACGGTCCTTTAGTAGCACCCGCTGCTATAAATCCTACCCAACATCCCTCCATACCTCAGTTCGATCTAAGGAGTAGGCAGATTGAGACCTTAGAAAGAACTCGTGACGAGACCTGGGGAGTAGGCAGATTGAGGCCCCGGCGTCAAGTCACAAACCCTTGCCCCCTGTGACAACACCTGAGGAGTAGGCAGATTGAGACCTCAGCGTGAAGTCACATTTACCTCTTGAAAATGGCTCCAAAATCGGAGCCGAAACGTCGAGAACAAAACTCCAGACGCGGTTCAACCCGAACTCAACAACAACACACAACTGACCGCGGAAACCTATCCGAACATATATATATATATATATATATATATATATATATATATATATATATATGTATATATATATATATATATATATATATATATATATATATATATATATATATTTGTATAGTAGTAGTAGTAGTAGTCAGCGACTATTCTTCCTTTATATATATATATATATATATATATATATATATATAAAAATAAAATGATGTAAATAATGAAATTAAATATTATGAAAAAATGTTGAAACCAAGTTTCAAGTTGAGTGTACTGACGACGTTTCGATTGCTGGTATCCACAATCGTCTTCGGGTGATGACTGAAGACCTGAAATTCATTTATTTCGTTATTTAAAAAATTTCGCTTTTTTCGATTTTTTTGTAACAGTATTTTTCTTTGATCGATCAATCCTCAATTTCATTATTCACCAAAATCTTGATTTTGACTTGATTTCCTCACTTGATTTGTATTTTAATCCTTCAGTTATTAGCAACAGTTTTCCATAGAGTTAATAATATAGACAATGGTAGTCCGAACCATTACCATTCAGCAAGGAACATTGTCAACCACTTTTAAGCAAACGTATGTATAGATGCGGGAGTAAATTCTAATTTTGCATAAATATATATTTTTTTATATCCCTAGGATTCTTGACCGAAACGAAGTCTAATGGCAATAAATCGTATAATGGATCTAAAACTAACAGAAAAAATCATAATGTAAAATTATTGTTTCTTGAAGAAATACTAACCTCACTCTCGCTGCACCTAACCCCCCAATCATCTCGATGAATTCGGATCCGTTCATCGAAAGAAAAGGTACATTAGCTTCGGTTGCGACAGCCTTAGCTAAAAGAGTTTTTCCGCAACCCGGAGGGCCCAACAAAAGTGCCCCTTTAGGAACTTTCGCACCGAGGCTCTTGTAGTGCTCGGGTCTCTTGAGGTAATCAACAAACTCCATCACTTCTTGCTTCGCTTCCCGCAGGCCCGCTACATCCGAGAAATGGACTCCTTTCCCTGGTCCGGTGAGAGGATCCACCAGGGTGAACTTGGCCCTTCCCAGTTGCGTCTGGAAGGTATTGAAACATTCAGTCTGAGACTCAATCTTCTGGACATCTAGAATATCCCCCTTTTCAACTTACGAAGGTGTCCATACTGATGGGCGGTCTGATGCTCTTACTCCTTGCCAACAGAGAAATGAGTAAGGCAACAACTAGCAATGATATAATCAGCTTTCCAGCCGTGTCCGTGCTACGTTCGAATATGATCGGTACCCCATCTTGAATTCCCAAGCGCCTTTCGGCTTCTCTCAATTTATCTTCGAACTTGTTTACGTCCACCACGTTCATGTGGAAAGTCCTGTTATCCACCTGTTAGGAAACAGTATAATGAGACCTCGACTGAAGTAAAATAGTTGAAGGGTAAGCAATTTTCAGTACCGATCGTATCACCCCGCAAAAAGTAGGGGATGAATGTTTCTCCTCTAACAGTAGTTTTTGTCATTTGGGTTAGTTAGAATATTACCAATCCCATGAAATACATAATGAAAAATATCACTACTTTTATTCGGGTTTGAAGGCCGTCGTTTTTTGGAATTTCTTCCTGACGTTTCGCTGGCTCGAGTGGCTAGCTTCTTCAGAGGTTCATTCATCTTGGAATTCACTCCGATGAATTCCAAGATGAATGAACCTCTGAAGAAGCTAGCCACTCGAGCCAGCGAAACGTCAGGAAGAAATTCCAAAAAACGACGGCCTTCAAACCCGAATAAAAGTAGTGATACTGAAAACCTCGGCCGCGAAAGCCTCAACTATTTTGTCATAATGAAAAATACTTTTTCTACGGCTATGATATAAAAGTGCTATATCTTAAATGACTATCATTTCTTGCTCTTTGAGCAAAATATATTGATCATATGATAAATTGAAAAAAAATACCAAAAGGCTAATGATTGATGTAACTAATATGTACACATTTGTATCTACAAGAAAATTAGAAAAAGTATCCGTTACAGGTAGGGAAATCCATTGGCTGCGCTGCGTCTAACAGAATACAGCAGTTAGGGCCGGTATTATAAAACTATTTCGACAGATAACTAGAAGTTAACTTGTGGAGTGACGTCACATGTTACAGTTAACTTCAAAAGGCATGAGTTAACTTTGTTGGTAGGAATGGGTATCAGTTAAAGTTAACTTTGTAGAAGATATTGCTTTTCGGCAATTTAGCACAAAATATTGTGGTGTTATATTTCAGTAGGTGGTTAGTGGTTGTATTTTCGTTCCAATTTTGTTCGCAATAATGTTAGTAAACGATATCGACATTATTTTTGAAGAACTTTTAACCAACGCTCTAACGCAGAGTACAGAAATCAAGCGAAAAATTTAAGTTGCCTTTTAATAAATACCCAAATTCTAGATACCATTGTTACCATGTTCCCTTGGCTTCTTCTCCTCTTTGTTTCAAACATGAGACTTTTATAAAACTGACATTCCGAAGTGAAAGTTAACTCGGCTGTTAAAATTAAAGTTAACTCCAAAAGATATTTATAATACCGGCCTTTGAAGCCGCTTTGCAAAATTTGACATTTCACTATAGAAAACTTTAAAATTTTGTGCAGCGGCTTTGTAAGCTGTTAGACGCAATCATTGGTTATGGATTCATCCATATAGAAAAAATAGACCCTTTTTCCATTACAGTTGGAGAAAAGGATTTAACTGCAGTTGAGGAAAAAAATGACATTTAAAAGGAAAAAAAAAAAAAGATTTAGAGGACATGATGCATTTTATAACACCTGACTTCCATGATTTCTATGAGGGTGAATGTCTATTCAACTTTCCATAAACTCTCGAATTTCTTGCTATAATAGCATCATTCAACCACATTTGATTATTGCAGCTCGTTATTATTTTTACTCAATTTGAATGAAAAATTCCAATTTCAAAAGATGCAATTTGTTACTATGAATCATAGCATCCATAATTATTCCACTAGAAATAGAGTAGATTTCCATATAAAAAGAACGAATTTGAAAATGGCAATGAATTCTCTGTTCTTCAAAGTTTTAGATTCCTTTAATAAACTTTCACAAATGATAAAAAATGCAAGGACAGTTACAATGTTTAAACAAAAACTAACTGAACACATGAGAAATCATCCCAATGTTGTTTTTTAGGCATACATTATTGGTGATTAGTTTTATATTAATCAATTTATATTATTTTAAATACTTTATTACGCTATAAGGTAGACACGATTAAATTTCCACAACATTTATTGTCTTCGCGACATGTTTCGATACACTGTATCTTTATCAAGCGAATGTTTTTAAACAATATAAATACTTTATTGAAGTAATCAATGTATAATACTAGGAATAAAGAAAAACTTCGACAGCCCTATGCAGGGTTATCAGTATGTGAAAATACTACTACTACTAGAGTTTGAAAGGTAGTCCTACTATTGAAGAGGATGTGTATGATTTCAAGAAGAGAAACAGGAAACAACCAAACATTTGCTATAGACTTTCATAGATGTAATTATGGAAAACACTCTCCCATATCTAGAATTTTATCAAATGCCAATATCGATTTATTTCACATCTCTGAGAGCGCTCTCAGATATACTCTGCATAGTATTTATTCTTTTACAATAATTTGTTGAAAATTGTTTATGAATTCATTTCATATTTCACTCTAGGATTATAATAAGATGAGCTATATTAGATTAGATATATGCTATTTGTAATTTTTAACTGTCTGATGTATTATGAAGAAATGTATGTAAAGACTGCATTTTGTCATAGATGTTGTTTTATTTCACTAATTGAAGTTTCTTGCCAATTTACATCATTTCATTTCTGAAATTTCTTAAAATTGGTTGTATTCAGTATACCACCAACCCACAAACATTGTTAGAACACTGGCATATCATTGGCCATTTTTTGATTGCATCATTTTTTATTCGGACAAATTTGCAAATTTTGTACCAACATGAACTCTGCTTTAGGAAGAAATATTTCATTTTGATATTCTTTTAAAAGAATTATCCAATTATCATTGCAATAGTTTCAGTATGATCTGAAAAGCGCAATTCTTCATTACCGTATCAAATACAAATTTTTATTACTTACTTTTTTTCCCTTGATTATTGCACCTTCATAAAGTATGATGGTAACAATTTCAATATCAGGACGAACGATGATTTGCTCCACCTCTCCTTTGGCAAGCATTTGATAAAGGAATTCGTTCCAAGATACATAACGTACTATCTGAAATAAAAATAAACCTGAAATAACAATCTTTTTCTATAATTGTTGAAGAATTAATTTTGGAAGCGAAAACTCTCCAAGTACTATTTGTCAACTACCCACTTGATGATTTTGGCAGTTCCGAAAAGAAAAAAACTGTAGTCGTATAATCCAGCAAGGAACTTTGGTTATTTGTACCCCATTACCTGAACACAAGATCAAGAAGCAGGAAAGAGAGATTTCTATAATATATCTCATTTTACCAGATCAATAGATTGTACTCATATAAAGATTCAATCATTGTTCTTCCACCCATGTAGTGTGGTCAATCCCAAACTTTCACTGTTCAAAGCAGTATGATTAAAAATGTCTTTGCATAGCACCCTGTATTTGATAAAATTTCAAGACTAAGATATGTATTTTGATCCAATAAATATTAATACAGAATCAATTTGTTCAGAAGTTATGACCCTTCAAAAGTAAGAGAAGGGACATATTCAACCTATTTCACACCATAAAATAGCTGAAATACATCTTATAATGTGTCCTCACACCTCATCACCGTCTTCAATAAATTAATGATGAATGCATATTATTAAAAAAAATACAATTTTGCTCAACTGGCTATCGAGAGGGGGCCTTCTGCCCTTTCATTACATATTTTTGCAATATTTCCTTCATAAAAAGGTGTGTTTTAAATTAAGTTGACAAACAACTGATCAGCCGATTGGGAATTATTATGGAAACTTAAACAAAAAAAGAAAAGTAAGGTGTTAGCACTCAATTGTGAAAAACATCCAAAACAAGTGCAGGGGTTCAGTTGCCATATATAGGTCAGAGATTTTTTTCAGGAGTTCATCTTGCATATCGAGGAAAGTGTGAGAGTTTGGCATTTGAACTTTGAACCTTGGGCCCTATTCTTGAATCAGTCACAATTCTGAGAATATTTTGTTCTGAAGCTGTGACAGATTTAATTGGTATTTGCCTTGCAACAACGTATACTTTCAGTGAACAAATGACTCAGGCATAGAGCCCTTGGCAACCAAAAGTATGTACATTCTGATCACTTTGTAATGCAAAATAGATAGAAGGTGCTCTCTATCTGATCTATATAAGGTTAGGTCATAACCTACGATCTAGGTTAAACAAGAACAGGCTAGTTTGTATTCAACGTACAGGTCCAAATACATAGCTCGGTCAAACATTTTTCCAAAATGATGTGCTATACAAGTAAATAAACTTCGTCTAAAAGTAACATGGATTGTGTTGTGCAAAGACTTTTGCCTACCTCTGGTTGACTGCTACTGGGAAACATGAGAGATAGAATTGCTATGACCATGTAAGCCGTTAGCATCCACAAAAAGGCTTTTGCCAATAACGATGATATCTTATCCTTGTCTTCATCTTCATTATCCGGTTTATTTGGCCCTCCTGAACTTCCTTGCTTGAAAGGTTCCCGTTGGCCATTGACTGGGCTGCAGTGAAAGCTTCTAGAAGTAATACATCCTTGCAGTTGTGTAACATGTTGCAATCCTGAGCGATGGAGAAGTGCACAAACTGCCGAGTACTCACGGTTAATGCAGTTGGCGATCTGAAGATGAAATATCTAAATGTAGCATCATTTCAGACCATTGTTTTGTACCGTACATACTTTTTTATTTGTTATTCCAAAATTACTTGCAGATAATTTTCGGATTAGGAAACCATTTTCTTTCAGATTTTCGCTTACTATAGATCGTAACGGACGGTAAAAATTTAATGAGTGTCTGTACATTTCTTCATTTTCTAATCGCCATAAACGTAAAATGAGATTGATTCTTTAACCCTTTTCAACAACTTTTACGGGACTTAACCAACCCGTCACCCGTCGACCCAGCAGAGTGAAGTTGGCTGTCAAAATCACACAAGAAAATCAAAATAGAATAGACACTAGTGTCCAATTTTGATGGCAGAAACCACCTGCAGCGCCACCATACGACGTGGAATAAACTAATATGATTCTCACGCAGGACAATACGAATGAGCTTTCAAATTTCATTTGTGACTAATCATTTTGTCTATAACTAATAAATTGTTCCAAACAAAGGCGTCCATATAAAAATTTTAAAGGGGGAGCCGGTTCTGAAGCTATGTTTTACATATCACAGTTTTTGTACTCTGAAAGGCATATATAATTTCACACAGCTGAAAAAATCAAGTGTCAAAACCTTTTGAAGAAATTTCATTTCATCAAATAAAATACTTATTCGCACGTGATACAAGTATAAATTTTTTGCCTTGAATGCTAGAGGACCGCTCCCTCCATTATGGCCCCATGGGTAAGGGCGATGGAAACAAAGAATCTTCTGACAGAACGATAAATGAATACATCGGACTTTGCTAAATTGAGGGCCACTTGAACTATGTTAATAAACCTTAGTTTAACTCCTAAACCAAGTTTAATGTATATGATTAACCCCCATATGCACCGTAAACATGGTAAACGAAGATTAACTAATCTAGATGTATGAAAACAAACTATTATCTTATGCACCGATATTAGGGACATTTTGGACCAGTGAAAGTCATCACATAATAACGAATTTTGTCGTTATTAAAGTTTTGCACTTGCGCATTAGTTCAAAATAGGCGAGGCAAAGTTAATTACGATAAGGACGAAACGTTATTAGACACTTAAGCCCGTATGACACGAACCAGTTTTTCACTCATAAAATGAATCATTTGTGTAGTCAATAAATAGAGGACTTCTGTTAAGGAATCAGGGTTGCCAATTCCGAATAAATCCCTAAAAAATCACTAAAAACATACTGACGCTTTTTATTGCTTTCAGTCATTATGTTAGGATAAAAAACACCTCAATAATTACTATTCATTTGATATCAAACTGCATATTAGTCTAATTTTTCAGACATTGCAAAAACAAATTGCTAGGGAATTTCATTTTTTCCCCAGGGGGATTTTAAACACCATCAACCATAACCTATCTTATAAAGTCCGAACCATCAACCATCTAACTCATCTAACCTACTATGTTTATTTTTGTTGTCTTGGCTCGTTCGTGCCATTTGTGTTGTTTCTTATGGACTTTTAGGGCCAGTTGCACCGCTTTCCTTAAGTTGTGCTTTATCTAAGCCAGGTTTCGTTGCTATGGATTTGCCAATCAGCTTCCTTGTTCCTTAACGATTGAGCCAAGCTTAGTTGAATCTCTGCTGAGTTGAAGCGGCGCAACTGGCCCTTAAAGTATTCAAAATTTTTTTGATTCTTTTTCAAGTTTTCATATGAAAATATATTTTGTTTTGTTACAAGCTCCAATGTCTGGGTATACGACTCTACGTAAGATTTTTCATCTTGAATGGTGGTTGTTTCAATGGCCAGGTTCGAGTCTCTTACAACATTAATGTTTAATGAAATATTTTTGGGGTTCTGGATATCTGTTACAATGGCTCCATCATTGTCATTATTCACATTTACAATAGCTGAACTGGAAATAGTGTTTTCGGTATTCTGTTCTGCCCCATGATTAATATTGTCCATTAAATTTTCACCCCTTGAACTGATAAATGGTATTGGCCCTTCATCACTGTATTTTCCTCTAATGAAATGTAAACTACACACATGAATATTTCTATTTATTTTAGATGGTATCAAATTTTCATTCACAAAGTGCTATCCATTTCAGACACTTTTTATAATAACACCGATAAACCATCACTGTACTGAACATACAAAAAAAATATTGGATAAAAATGAAAATATCGATATCTTTTTGACAAATCGATGCAGATTTTGATATCACAGAGTACCCTTAAGATTTGAATTTGGCGCCAAAGCTGACAGAAAAGTCCCCAACAAAATGAATGTCCCTATAAATTTGTTTTTATGCAATGTCTCTCAATTCGAACTATTATGCACCATTTTGTTTATTGCACAGGGTATTTCGAAGCGTAAAGCACCTTTGAACAATTGGAAATTATGAAAAAAAGGGTCAGTATTTTTTTAGTAATTTTTTAGGGATTTATTCGGGATTGGCAACACTGATTTCCTAGCAGAAGTCCTCTATTATGGGTAATTTTTTGGGGGAAAATCGAATGTTGTGTGATGTGTGACACTATACAAGATATTCTCACCAGAGGCACAGATTACATACTACCCCCCACAGATGCGTCAGCAGGCTTACCGCCAAAAACTAAATTTCAGAACGCATGTGCGAAATAAAGAGTATAGTTGTCAAGTATGAATCGACCAATCATAGAATCATCTGAAGGTTTGTTCGTTTTATGTTGGCACTTGTCATATTTCAGAAAGAAGAAGAGTGAAAAGGTAGATCGATAATCCATGTGATAAAAGGAAGTAGATGATTACATCAGACATCAGCATCAGAGTATAAGAATGAAATGAACGAACAGAGCATCACTTGTTTATGTTTGTTTATCTTCATATGATAGTGTGCTGATTGCTGTTGTTTTAAGATTTATTTTAAAGATAGCTATTGCAATATTTATATTTCTACGGTATTTTTATTCATATAAAAATGTCCTCAAAACAGGGAGGATTCTCATGTGTGTGCCGTGGATGTAACTCTAGAAGTGGAGACTGTGCATTATTTCAATGTCCCAAAGACGCCGAGAGGTATGTAGATAACATCATATGTATAATTTTTATTTGGAAATATGAATGGGATGTTCATAATTTCAGTTGTGGAATCATCTGCGGCTGAAAGGAAAACTTTAGTCGCCATTTTTCCATCGTTCAAGATAAACCTCTTGGAAGGTATTCATGTTGAAAAGAGAAACTTTCTCAATTAGAAATTGAAAAAACATGTTTCCCCTGGAAATGGAAACAACCCTAAGATAAAATGAAGTTATTTTTGTAATATCTAACAGAAAACAACTACTTCCCTAATGAAAATGCGAATTTTCACTTTCGGATTTTTTCTTTCAAGTTAGGGTAGGGTCTTTTCACAATATCTATCAGATGTAGTTCAATGTCCAGCGTGGCGTTAGCCGGGAAAATAATTGTTTCTATAAGATATTACAAAAACAACTTCACTGTACCTTAGGGTTGTTTCCATTTCTAGGGAAAATGGGGAGAATGTTTCTCTTTTCAATTATATGGTAATATTTTGGTTTTTGTAAAATTAAGCTCTATTCAAAAGTTTCATGTTTCTTTGACACAACTTCTCTACTCATAGTATCTAGTGATGGATATTTTTATTTTGTGAAATTTGTGTATTTGTAGAGCTAAGCTTTGGATAAAGAATTGCAACCGTGAAGATTTGATGGCCAAGTTTTCCAATGAGAATTGGTACAAAAGTTAACAAGGTTTGTGAGAGGCACTTTGAAAGCAAGTTCATCTCTACAAATAGTGAAGTCAGGAAGCGTTTACTGCCAGATGCCTACCCAACATTGTTTTTACCACTTCCTGAGGAAACAACAGAACCACCTCGAAAAGTTTCGATTTTATCGGGTACGTATTCATAGGAAAGTTCAATAAGTTGAGGTCGATAAAATTTTATTATTCAGGCGCAACCTAGGATTTCAAAAATATTTATGACACCGAGTATTTTGCTCTTCGGAATGATAATTTGAAGTTGAAACAAAAATTCTCATCTACTTAACAAATGCATGCATTGCCATTCTTTGAAACCTCTCGTCAGATTTTCTGAGGGTCATTTATCTGAAATTTGAGACGACCTATTTTTTATGAGATCAAATTCATCATTTCATTTGTTTTCAGGGATACAGGAAAAAATATATACAAGTAATTTGTCTCTCAAATTTTCTATTTATAAAAATGGTAAAGATCAAGCAAATTTAGTTGTATTCAAGTGTGAACTTTTGAACCTATTGCCCAATGAAAATAAGTTCAACTAATAAACATTTTGAATAGAAATCGATTCAAAGTCCGAAACAAATGTCAATCATTAGTCTCTAAGTTATTTTATATGATTCCTCTGTTTTTTTAGACATACGCCTAGTTGAGCCAAGTAAAACTTCAGTACTTGAACCAACTCATCAAGAATTTTCTTGTTATTCTGAACCTGGAAGTAGTCAGCAGTCAGTTTGTGCCAATATAGGACCTAGTCTTGAAGCGAGCGAAAACTTATCTTTGGCAATTCCTGGTAAGAAATTTAAATAATCATAAACTAGTAGTTCAAAAAACTCTTAGTATTATTATTTTTTTTATAATAAAAATTTTAAACATCAAAAAAACCTTATCGGATGTGTCAAGAAATATCAACATTTTGTAGACACTTTATGTATCTGAAAATTGGGATAATTGGTTACTTGTGACACTGCAGATATTTGAAAAAGGTTTTAAAATGGGTTTTTCCTCACAGAGAAAATTTCACTAATGGTTATTGAAAATTTAATAATGGTAATTAAAAACTTGAATGGTATATGGGACAAATAAACACTGTAATACCTGTAGGTAAAATATTTTTCCTGAACTGTTATACCTACTGTAGTAACCAAGTATAGTAGTTCATTTATCGTTAATGAATGAACATATTAACAAATAACTTATCATTATTAAATTATTTAATAACAGTGGACCACTATATGTATTACTGCAACTTATCTTTGAATACCATCAAGTAAATAGTTTAATAAGCATTACTACAGTACCAAAATTAGAATTTTTCTTAACAATACCAAATTAAGTTTTACTGTTCATTGTTCACTATACTATCAGTCAATTATCGAATCATTTTCTACTTTTCAAAAGATGAAATTTAAAAAAATGTATATCAATGAAATATTTTGTTACTCTTCCTAATCACTTTATTCAGAAGTTTTTGCTACTCTACACAACCATGGTTGTTTCACAGTGCTTCAAATAAGCAAGTAAAGTAATAATGTTAACTTTTTTTTTCAATTTTCTATTCACTCTATCATAATCATCAATGTGTCTTTTTTCTGAATTTCAGGACCATCCTCTTATGTTACGATTCCTGAATCATCTGCTTCACTTTCACCTGTGGGGACTCAAACAAGTGCCTGGTTGAGCTCTCATACACCTCGAAAAGAAAAATTAAGACAAACAGTAAAAACTTTGAGGAGGAAATCTCAAGCGATGAAATCATACGAGGAAAAGGAATGGACACTTCAAGATTTCAATAACTTATGTGAAAAATTCCTACATAAAGACCTTGCTGAAATTGTGAAAGTTCAAGCATATTTAAAGGAAAAATCGCCCAAAGCTAGAAGATACTCCAGAGCCTATAAACAGTTTGCTCTTACACTATATTTTCTAGGACCACGGGCCTATGCATTTATTAATCAATTTTTATACCTGCCAAGCAAAAGAAGTTTAGAGAGGATAACAGAAAAAGTAGTTTGCAAACCAGGCTTAGAAAACATGGCAATATTTGCAGCACTAGAAATTAAGATGAAAACTATGCTAGATCAAGACAAACATTGCATTCTGTGTATTGATGAAATGTCCTTGAAAGCCAATTTTTTTTTTCATATTGGACGTGATGAGATTGTGGGATTTCATGATGTAGGGGACGGTAAAAAAGAATTACTGCCTGCCCAAAATGCCGCTGTACTTATGGTGAGGGGTTTGTATTCGAACTGGAAACAGCCAATTGCATACTTTTTTCTCCATAGTACCTACAAAGCAGACAAGCTCAAGCCTATGATTGAGATTTGTATTAGTAAATTAACTAATCTGGGTTTGCAAGTAGAAGCTTTGGTCAGCGATATGGGTTCCAACTTTTGTCAGCTGGCAACTTCTTTTGGTGTCACCACTGATAATTTTAGTTTTGTAGTTGGAGATAAAACTATTTTGTATTTGTTCGATACTTGTCATATTCTCAAGGCTACTAGAAACAATTTAATTAAAAATATTTTTCTATTTGATGGGAAAACCACATCATGGTCATATGTGGAAGAATTTTATAATAGAGATAAACAGAATTTTTATAGATGTGCTCATAAACTCACCAACTCCCACTTGCATCCTAATAATTTTGAAAAGATGAAAGTGAAATTGGCTGCTCAAGTACTCAGTAATACAGTTGCAAGTGGTATGTATACTCATATGAGTTTGGGAGCACTTTCTCCTAATGCATTAGGAACAATAGAAATCATTGAGAAATTTGACAAACTCTTTGATATTTTGAATTCCACTGACAAAGACAATCCCAACATATTCAAAAATGTTTTCAGAGGTGATGAATACCAAATCACTTATTTGAATGAAATGTTAGAATTGATAAGCAAAATGGTGATACATAATAGAGAAGGGCAGGATATAACAAATAAAGTAAAGTTCAAGAATTGTTGGATTATAACTATTAACGGCATAAAACAGTTATGGGCCTCCTTGTCATCTCACAATTTTAAATACCTCAAAACTAGAAAAGTCAACCAAGATGCTGTAGAAAATTTTTTTGGCAGCATTCGACAACAAGGAGGAAATTGTGTTAACCCCACTCCAATTCAATTTGAGAGATCATTTAAAAAACTGTTTAGTCAGAGTTATTTACATACTAATAATATGAACTGTAAAGATGACTTTGAACATTTATTATCTAATATTCAATCTGCAGATATCGAAATAGTAGAAAATGAAAACGAACCCACGCCAGCATTGTCTCTTCTAGATTATGATTACAGAAGCGAAAATATTCTAACTCAGAATCCTTTCGTATATGTATGCGGATATTTGCTTAAAAAAGCCTTGAACATTCACAGATGTCAAGATTGTTTAGACTATTCTAAAAACTGTGAAGAATTGAACACTGATAAACTCTTGACACATTTTAAAAGTTTTGATACAGATTCAAGTATATTTGGAGGGCTGAGAATGCCACCTGAAGCATTCATACATTTTGTTTACAAATTGGAAAAAATATTTGATTCAACATATGAAGAAGTATGCACAGGAGTTTCTGTCTCAAATTCTCATTTGAGTATTATGAAAATAGTGAAGTTTCAACATCCCTGTTCTCAGTTCCCTATATTATATGTTTTGAAACTATTCATTAGGCTGAGAATATTTTATTCCTTGAAATATCTCAACCGGGACATGAAAAGTTTGAAAGATAAAAGTAAAAGAAAATTATGTATATTGTCACATATATAATCAAGTATTTTAGGTAATAATGCATGTCTTTTTCAGGGTTCATGTATATTATGTCAGAAATTAATTACTTACATGTAATCTTTCATTATTCAGACTTTTCTAAAAACAAATCATATGTTTATCATAAATTATCAAATTGTATTTTTGATAAACATTTTTGACAAAATATATTTATAAAAATAGTTTTTATATCCCATATAAGTGACTTATTTGTAAATATATCTAAATATATCGAAATTGTTATGCATGTTTATATTTCTTGGGCACCAATAAATATTTTTATATTACTGTTTTATTTATTACTACCTACCTACACATATAAAGCATATCGATTGGATGGCATTAAGAGGGAAGAAACCAAGCCCCTTTATCCAAATTGGTATGAGACCACTACTGAATTTGCAAACCAATTTTATTTTCTGCTGGAAATGATCTCTTTGGTAATGAAAAAGCATTAATAAAAATTAAAAAGTAATATTAACTGAGTTCTCCATGTGGAAATGCTTGAAAATCAAAAGTTTGAAATTATTGGTTGTCCTTTCTGTAACAGCAAGTGTAAAGAAAATGAGAAAGTTTTGTCATTATCATCAAAATACAAATGTTCCACTACAGTCAAGCTGTCCAGGAGAAAAAACTTTAATTTTTGTAAGGGGATCGGGAAATATTAAAAAAAAATTGTAATTTTCAATTGTTTCGATTTATTGCTTGAAACTGTGTATGTGAGTATAAAATTGAATTTCATGCTACTTTTTTGCTATCTTGCCATATTACCCCACTGTTGGCCTCTTCATGGTATTTTTCATAATTCCATTCAATATCATTGGCAACACTGTTTCCAATACTCTAATAATAAACTTTTTTCCCATATGGTACATACTTTTTCGCGGTCACTGTATATATAGAACGACTTAACTGACGTTGATAAATATACAGAAATCCTTACATTTATTGAAGTATAATTTATGAGAAATTCAGTCGGCTAAGTTATGAGACAACTCTCTATTTCTGTACAACATTACTTGAGTTGCCTAGCGTAAAATATATGTCATGATATTCCTTGACTACGTAGAAACATTGCAAATTCATCCATATTTGACATATAAATAAGACTGGTCTTGGTATAGTTGACAAAATATAGCATCAGTTCAGGTAGTACATTTTTTACATTGACTTTCATACCACAATATTCTCTTCGAAAATATGAAGATATATTTCAGTTTATTTTTTAATAAATAAGCTAGACTCGTTATTATTCATTGACCATCATCCAAGTTTTGTTTTCATTCAATAAATTGATCTAGCCCAAAACTGGCAGTCAAAGTCGTTTTTCCCAGTGTAGGTATATGAGGCAATGTTTTACAATTACAATTTCTCAGTGTGAATATAGATATAATCTGACATTATCGAGGTCATAGGATTTTGACACACAAAGATCAAAGGTTCCGACAAAGCTGTCGTATCTGGGGGGGTAGTATGTAATCTGTGCCAGAGGCATGTGCAGTGGATGCCATTCAAATGTATTAAAATAGGGTTAGGGATATTAGTATTCTATATCTTTAAAAAATAAACAATGGCATCCTTTCAAAAATATCTAATGGTTTCTAGTTCGGCAATAGTTGTTTCTATGCTCAGCTTATTCGTTTTAAAAAAGAAAAATAGGAAGAAAAGAAGAAAACTATGGTCTCGAGATTGGTTACGAAGGAGGAATGAGGGACGAGGAATTCTAAGCATGCTGCAAAATGAACTTTTCACTGAAGATCCTGCATTATTCACTAATTTTATAAGAATGAATGATGAACAGTTTACTTTTCTATTGGACAAAATTAAAGATAAAATTTCTAAAAGAGATACAAATATGAGAGAATGTATTTCAGCAGAAAATAGGTTAGTTTTACCAATTCCATAACAATTGGATTTTCATTGGTAAAGGTTCGTTTATCGGGCAGCACCTAGGTTTATGTTTAATTTTCAGACTCACTATAACTTTTCGATATTTAGCAACTGGGGAAACTTATCGTTCATTGATGTATGCTTCTCGTATACATGAAAGTACTCTTAGTAAAATGATTCCAGAGGTATGTCAAGCTATCTACTTGAGCTTGAGAGAAGAGTACTTGAAATGTCCTTCGACTTCAGATGAATGGAAAACGGTAGCTGATGAGTTCCACATAAAGTGGAATTTTCCAATGTGCTTAGGTGCATTGGATGGAAAACACATAAACTTCAAGCCACCAAGAAGTGCTGGTTCCTTTTATTATAATTATAAAGGACATCACAGTATTGTTTTACTTACACTGGTTGATGCAAACTATTCGTTTATATATGTTGATGTCGGTGTAAATGGTCGCAGTAGTGATGGAGGAGTATTTAGGGATAGTTCTTTATGTAGAGCAATTATTTCTCACAAACTAAACTTTCCTCTTGACCAAACACTACCAGTTCAACATACTCCTGTCTCCTATACGATAGTTGGAGATGATGCGTTTCCTTTATCAAGAAGATTTCTGAAACCATTCCCATTTAGGAATGCTTCAACTGAGCAGCGCATATTCAACTACCGAATATCTCGAGCTCGTAGGGCAGTGGAGAACGCTTTCGGGATTCTTTCTAATCGGTTTCGAATCCTGTTAACAACGATACCTTTGACTCCAGATAAAGTTGAAAAAATCACACTTACCTGTTGCTGTTTACATAATTATTTGATTGAAACATCAACGACTAATAATTGTAATGGGGATACTATTTTTGAAGATAACATACAGAGAATGCATGGCCTACAAAACCACCAAGGAGGAAATAGATCAACTAAACTTGCTCAACAAATGAGGAATGCATTCATGGCTTATTTTCTTTCAGAAGGAGCAGTAACTTGGCAGAATGATGCAATAAATAAATATAATCACTGACTTGGATTGTGAGCAGATTCACATAGATATTTTGTGGATAACAAAACAGTTTCCTCATACTTTTTTATCATTTGTACTTGATATTATTCATTGAAGATAATTCATTCCATTTCAAATAACGACTCAAATACATACTCAGAATCAGTCATCAATGATTCGAAGAATATTATCACAAGGACATCAATTTTTTCGGGAATAGATTGTGAAGAGGATTTTCATAATAAGTATTATATATTACTAAAAAAAAAAGAAATCTTTGAGTATTCATCAAAAAATCCACATATCTAACGACTCAGTCATCAATGAGGAACTGGTATAAAACGGCATCAATTGCCTGTTGTGCCCTCAATCTTTTTCTTACATCCGATATGGACCTTAAACGTTCAGCAACCAGTTTGCCATACATATCTTCAGCTGTTTGTCTTTCTTGAGGTACAGTCTTTATGGCATTGGTAATATCAAGCAGTGCTTTACTTGCATCTTTCAAAACATCATTTTCTGGACCTTCAACTTCTTTTTTGTTTTTTTTTCGTTTTTTAATCTGAGGAGTTGTTTGTTTTTCAGAATTGGTATCCTTCTGAGGTCTTTCAGCTTCCTGAAATGAGTGAAATTTCAAAATAGTTTTCATTCACTTTACGCATGAAATTACTTACATCTTCTGTTGTCTCGATAATGATTTCCTCATATTGCTCACTATTCTGACTGTCATCATACTCATATCCACTCTGTGTGAGATTATTTTTATCTCCATATTCTTCTTCATCCTCTGTAAGTGGGTTATCATCTCCGATTTTATTTTTAATTTGATCCATCACAGGAGAAATGTTTTGTGATTCCTGTTCTTCACAAGTGTCTAGATTAGACGTTGATGGTCTCGACGTAACATGTTCGTTCAAAAAACTTATTTTCCCAAAATACCATAATGACTGAACATAAACCTGAAATGTATTATCATCACTGTAGAAACAAAACACAATTACATGTATAAATATATATTCCTGTATTCTTTATTAGTGAAACTTACACAATCTACACCAGCTCCACTTTTGATGGCCTTTTCCATCTTTCGCTTTTCAACTAGGTACGTTGTTCGTAAGCTCGAGAATTTTCCTTTAATTTCCTCAATAGTTGTGTTTGGTCTTACTTCACATATCCTTGTTAAAGCATTTACCCGAGCATTTCTATTGTGATATAATGGGTGTCTAGTAGCATATAGGCAGGGATATTTCTGATACTCTTCAATCAAAGTGCTAACATGTCCAGACGACCAACCCATTTTGACGACAGATAAACTCATTATATTAATTACCTTTTCGAAACACAAACAGTTAACATTTACAAACTCAAAATTATAACCTTATTGCAATATTAACCCCTTTATATATAACACATCAGTTTCCGCACCTGCTTTCTCAGATGGTATGTACTTATAATGATATTTCCTTACATTATTTGTCATATTTACAAATCGTTGTTCATATCAAATCATTAATTTTACTTGTGGAGTAATTGACATTTTTTTTTTTTTTCAGAAAATGCTGTTGGTTGTCTAATGTCACCACTTCAGCTCCTGAACCATTCAGGAGTGTGTAAGCAGACAATTACACCAAGAAAAAAAAAGTTATATACGTCAGTGAAAGATTTGCACAAAAAATTGAACAGGATCAGGAACAGTAGAAAAACACTAAGCAAAAGATTACATGATGCTGAAAAATTCAAGGATACATACGAATTAGAGCATAATATGGAAAAGCTGAATTCTTTGGCAGCAATACTAATTCGATGTCAATTTCGGGAATCAAACAAGTACAAGAACCTAAGGCGTTTTACTCTTGACGAAAAGTTACTGTCTGTGGCCCTTTACAAACAGAGTCCCAAATGTTATGCAATTTTGTCAAAAATATTCATTTTGCCAAGTAAGTCAACATTAGGACGGCTACTTGCCCAAGTTGTTGGGGGACCAGGCACCCAACCTGTCATCTTCAAGAAATGACAAAAGACATGATTTCCTCTGAAAAATATGTAGCAGTTCTGTTCGATGAAATGGCGATTATGCCTAGTCTTCATTTCAGTGAACCTAATGGCTTCATAGAGGGCTTTGAAGACATGGATGGTAACCTTCGGGATAGCCACATTGCAGATCATGTCTTGATGTTTATGATCAGAGGTTTGAAAAAACAGTGGAAAGCTCCTATTTCTTACCATTTCTCGAGTCGAGGAGGTGCAAAAACGTTGCAAATCAAACAATTGCTAATCGAAATATTAAAGAAATTAATAAATATCGATCTTAAACCTGTTACAGTAATATGTGACCAGAATAATACCAGTGTCATCAATAGTCTGTTGAATGACACCAAAGAGAAATATATAAGAAATGGTATGATATCGGCATATCGAAAAGGTTCCTTTGAAATTGATGATTTCAAAGTCTATCCGATTCTGGATCCTCCTCATTTGCTGAAAGGAATGAGAAACAATTTCATCAAAAAGGATTTACATTATTCAAAAAATAATGTCAAGAAAACAACAAAATGGGAGCACGTACAAAAGCTGTACGAAAATGATAATGGACCAGATGAAGGTTTAAAAGTTCTGCCACATATTACTGATGAACACATCTACGAGAAAAAAATTAAAAAAATTAAGGTGAAGAATGCAGCTCAGATTTTTAGCCAGAGGTTTGCGTCAACTCTTCAGTTGGCTAGTCAAATTGGTGAGTAAATTTTTTATATTATATATTTTTCATTGTTTAATTTTTGCTATGGATTGATTTTTTTTTAGTTTTAGTTATTTACATTGATGCTTGAAAAGTTATAACTCCATCTCAAACATACTAGACATTGATATTTTGACTCTTTAACTACCTTTGTGAATAAACTTAAGAAACATTTTGTTCCACCCTCTAATTGATCATATATTCTATATTTCATGTACAATTTTCTACTGTATTTTTATATAATACCTCAACATATTTAGTTTAAATGTGAATACTGTTCCTGGGTTCGTCCTGTTTGTATTCCTATTTGTGAAAATAAAAATAAAATAAATAAAATTTTTGATTGGTATTGATGCATGAGTGAATATAGCTCAATTATATTTATATGCGACAAATTTTTTACTTTGATTCTAATATATATGTTGTTTTTTTATTGCAGATTCTGAAAAAAAAATTGGAACCCATCTGGAGCATACCTCTGAGTTACTCGAGGAGTTACTGTATTTTTTTGATCGCTTATTCGACTCTCTGAATGGTTCAAAAAAAAATTCAGAGAAGGGAAAAATATTGCGGTGTGGTTTAAGTGACACCTCTGATCACATTCGTTTTTGGAACAAAGAAGCTTTGTTAATGCTGGATGGAATGGAGTTTGAGAGACGAACGAAAAATGATAAAAGAAGACCCCCCAGCTTGAAGAATTGGTCATTTGTCATAGACAATGTGAAGAGTATTTGGCAGATTCTGAAGCACAATGGTTATGATTATTTATTAACACGAAGGCTGAACCAAGATCCGCTTGAAAATATGTTTGGTCAATTGAGAAGCTTTGGAGCATTATACACCAATCCTTCAGCTTCCCAATTCACAAGCATTTATAAAACTGTTCTTTTTAATACGGCCCTTTCATTTTACAGAAATTCATTTAATTGTGAAGATGATAGATGTGAAAACTTGTTTAAATCTTTGAAGGGACTGTTTTGTGAAAGCAATGCTGACAATAATATTATTGAAGCTATACAATATGCAGATATAACACTTCATCAGACTACGACTCTAGCTGGAAAGTTGAATGAGTTGTCCACTAGTTATGTAGCTGGCTTCATTTTGAAAAAAATCAAGAAAAGTGTAATATGCCCAAATCGCAAAGGCACAATGTTTTCAACCGATTACGAATCTGATTTGAATAGACTCATTTCTATTAGAGAATATGGTGGTGGCTGGGCTAGAAGGCTGTGTTACCCAACACCATCATTTGTTTCATGTTTTTATAACATTTATAAAATTATTCACTTTTGTTTTAATAGAAAACCACATTCAAAAATGTTGGTTTCTCTAATAAAACAAATTGTTAGTACACAAGTTGATTTTGAATTTTTGACTTGTGATAATCAACATAAATTGAATGTTATTGATTTGATTTTGAAAATTTCAATTAGAACTCTACTGCACAATTGGTGCAAAAGTGTTAATAAAATTGTACAAGGAAAATCCATACCTTATACTGGTACTAATTCAGTAAAGGTTCAGGCATATAAACTTTATATAAATAGAATTAAGAAAAAGAATTTGAAGAAGCCAGTACATGTTTAGGTATAATGATAATTTTTGTTTGACTAGAATTTTTAAATTGTTTCATTCCCACCTTGAAAATAATAAATTTTGTTTATTTGAAAATATTTAGTTTTTTTTCCTGTATTTCACTGAAGTTACATGATATTGTGACACGTATACTACAAATACTAAACAATATCGTTAATACTTCAAAGAAATTGGATATAATATTCAAAATGTATGGTTCCGATATCTACTTTGGAACTGTTGCATGTAAATATTCTTTCTATCTTGTTATTTGCTATTGGAATCAACGTAAAACCAAAGTAATGACTTTACGTTGACCTCAGTAGCAAGTAGCAACATAGATATATTATTTACATGCAACAGTTTCAAAGTAAACGATGGCTGGCAATTACCAGTTACGTTTAAGTTTCCCGCTTCTTTGATTACTTCAAATACCAAGCTATAGAGGTCGCTGAAAACCGTTGCCAGCATTGGCGTCAAACACGCATGTCATTGCTGCGACCCCTACAGGTGGTCACAGCGAACTACAAAAGCGTTTCTGATCTCCACCATTTCCGTGGAGCGTCTATGGGGTGGGTGGTCTGTGTTTGAACCTCAAAATGTCAAAAGTCATCTGAATCGAGTAGGGTGACGGATGATATATTAGAAAAATGAGGACAGCTCTTCTCCAGTCTTTTCTTGATCTTAAATAATGGACATCTATCGGCAGGTAGCACAGTTGCTGGAAGCGATTCGGATCAGTCTAGGGAACAGGACCGTCTTCACGATTTTCCAAACTGAATGAGCCATAGACTTTTCAACGTTAAAGTGAAGTGTTAGTGACTTTTCATGCGGTTGGACCTTTTCTATGGACTCCTATCTTAAAAAGTTTTGCTTATATTATTGATTTTATATATGCCATTTTTTTTTTGTTTACATGTAAGGATTTCGATGGGAACGATAGATATGTTTTTCTTTTCCAACTTTCAACTTTCACCACATTCAATGATTTTTTTATATAGGATTCACAGGGTGTTTCATGTATTACTTTTGCATGAATAATTTCAAAATGTTAATTTCATTATTTCACTAAGGTTGTTTTGGGTATATATATTTTCTACAAGTATTTAGGTGGAAAGTTTTTCAAAAGCGGGGTCCGCTTTTCACGGGTGGTGGAGATGTGTCAAAAGCCAAATTTTCAGAAATACTAATTTCTGAAAATATTTAATTTTCCAAATCTATAACCTCAGTGCACCGCACTGTAACGGTCGAGCTAGTAAAAGTTCATTTACCTAAGTGTTATGATATTCGGCAATTAGCAATAATGCAATAATGCTGAATAGCGATATTAGACTTCGACCGAAAAATCGCGACAAGTCAGAGGGATTATTAGTTTCCACCTTTCAAAGAGAACACATCCATCACCCCTGAAAATGTACCTCTGGTAAGTGTACCATATCTTTGTATTTCCATATCACTGAACTTTATTTGTAACATTGTTGAAGGCATTTTTGATGTTTTATCTTTATTGCAATAAACCTGGCTATTTTCTACCGATGATTATTATTGCTTTATGAATTCTACCATCTGAGTTAACCCCCAAACCGCGAGCCTTTTGGGTTCGCGACAATATATACCAAAAATGATTTCAGCATAGAAAGAATACATAGAGACGTATGTGTCTGGGAAACAAAAATGCTTCCAAAGCTGAAATCATTTTACGTAGATTGTATTCTACCCGAAATTCTGGACGGGCGTCTTCCTAGAGGAATGAGAATCAGGAATGCTCCTGATATTATCGAGTTCAGAGAAGAAATGCAAAAAAACAGAAAGAAGTAGCATTTTTTAATATCTATTAATATTAAAATAAAACACCTAGAAAAAAATTGTCCAAAATTATTTATTTCCAATAAATGCATTCACATCGGTTGAATTGAATTATTCATGGCTGATATTGACTAATTTTGTCTTACCTTCTATATGGAATCATACATATGTATACGATGAACCTTCCCTGCAAAAAATTACATTCAAATCGAAAGAAAAGTTTTCAAGATAGTTTCGATGAGATCCTATTGATCACTATTTTCAACTGTTTCATTCGATTTCAAAAATATATCCGGCAGTTAGTAATTCACCCCGAAGAGCCCTAGATGAAATATTTTTTAGAATCAAAGACTATGAATGATGAAAATTTTCCGTCATTTCGAATTAAAAAAGAAAACTGATAGTGTGAAAGGTCTCTTACTCAAAAGGCAAAATCTGATACTTCATTTTTCAATTTTCCATTCATAAATATCACCTGATCAACTGAACACCCTCCTCATGTTTTCGAAAAATTTAAAATTCATGCATTCATTTTCGTAAACAACCAAAAAGCAATTATTAACAAAACACGAGCATGAATCAGGTAATAACCCGTAGCTATCTTGTCGCTACCATTTTTGAATTCTTGAAATTTGATGGAAATTTCATTTACCTTCAACCCCAAATTACCACTCATATATAATTCGACAATCGAACACAAAACTTGTTTGCCATCTCGAAATCCTGATTTTCGAGCGAAAAATAATTTTCTTCGAACCCAAAAACCGCTACATAGGTACCATAGATCTTCCATCGATCGCGACCATATTTCACAAAACTAGTCTGTCATTTTGTATTTAAAAATTTTAACATAAAAAATCACGCCTGAAGACTACAAAATATTGATTTTAATTCGAATCGGTCCATAATCACTAAACTCGTCATACAACTTGAAGCCGCCATTTTGAATTCATTGATTTTAACAAAAGATTCATAATTTTGATCACGAAAACCTCCACGTACCAATTATGGATCGAATCAGACCATAATAAGAAGTCTTGTTCAACTTTAATTAATTATTTTTTACAAAATATTTATAATCTCAAACCCTAAATCAACCCCGAAAACCTCAGAGCAATTATGAATCGAATCGGACCATAATTAAATTCTCGTTCAACTTGAATTGGTTATTTCTAACAAAATATTTATAATCTCAAACCCTAAAAAATCCTAATAGCAATTTTGATTCAAAGCGGACCATAATCACAAATCTCGTTCGCATCTTGAATTCATCAATTTTGATTCTTGAAAAGATTCTTATCTTCGAATAATTCGCAATTGCCGTGCAAACTTTGAGATTAATACGATATCGAACAGGTTTGAATCTGAAATGTAATTTGAAAGAACGAGCACAACGGTGAACTGAATTCGGCCCTGTTATGCCTGAGCGTGGTCAAGTTAGAAGTAGGGCGGAGTTTGTATTTATTTCATCAGGCGAACTCGCTCTGCCATCTAGCGATATACGTTCTCGTAACTAAAGGCTAAATACTCTCAAATCACTCACTCAAATACTCGAAATTCACTGCAGTAATTTCATTATTTAATATTTTGATGTAGCGATTTTGATTGTAGAGTAATTTGCGAACCATTGAAGAATCTTTGAAAATATGGGGATATACCCAATCTGTATCTAGAATATCGGATTCTGAAGACAAGTAGGTTATAATGAAAAATTTTGAAGATTATAAACAATCATTAAATTTGATTTCTATTAGATATTGCTATCGTAATCCTCATTACTTACAATGTTATAAATTTTATCTTTCTCAAAATAATTTCAGTTTGCATATTTCTGTGCATTAATTTTGCTTCTTCTACTTCTATCGTTAGTTAATTGGATTTCTGGCTCCTTTCGGAACCAATTTCTCTAGATCAATTGGATCAAAATATATTTAAAAAAAAATAGTCTAATAAACTTCACATAACAAATATACCGTTCAAAATAGCACAATGGTAGGTATATAACACCCCCTCCGCCACATCCTGTGGCATCCAGCCTGGTTCCCAGACAGCACCGGATATTCCTAGATTATTCCCTAAATATGCGAAAGAGGATATATATATTCCGAATATTCGTGGAATATTCCAGGAATATGTTCATGCCTTGAGCACATTCAAGGAATATTCAAACGAGAATATTTCAAGAATATTCCGAAATGAATATGCTACGGATATTCTTCAATGAATATTTCCATTATAATATTCATGGAATATTCTCGATTGTATATTCGTTGCCGTCTAACATCTTTCCAGTCACTCCTCGGGGATCCGTCTTCAGACTGAACTAATATGATAGGGTTATATTATCGTGATAATATCTGCAGAAGTAAAACTGATATTTGTGTTGAGTTATCAACACAAAGAGAAGCGGATTTGGGTCGGTGGTCTGTTATTCTGAAAACATAATAGTGGAGTTTTCACTGTTTTCAGTTACACGAAATTCAGTCGGTAAAACTGCTCACAGATTCAATTTCACGGTTGTGTTCCAAAAGCTTACTCTCTTACCCAGAGTGTACTCTCACTGTTCCGAAACTTACTCTGGCGAATTATTTTACGCTTGTCAAACGTTCCGAAACTTGTCGGGTTTACCTCAGAGCTTACTCCACCGTACCCTATCAAAAAGGAGGGTATGAGAGTACTCTGACAGTTATGCTGTCACCACATATGTCATTTCATGTCTGTGTCGAGTGTTGAGTTGGTTGTTGGTTGAGGATTGAGGGTTGAGTTTACTCAACACAGGGTTGAGTTCTAATTCCATATTCCAAACCTCTCGAATTTGTCCAATAAAATAAAATGGAGTTCTATAAATTTTACAAGATTGATGGTGACAAAATTCTGTTGAAGGATGCAGGTGAGTGAAATAAAATGTTTGTATTGAAGTAAATACAATCTTCAAATAATCTTTTAGGTGAATCTGTGATAGAACTACCTAAAACCGATGAGTATTTAGAGATGTTTGCTTCAGACATTGCTGAGGCGGAAAGCCCCGAGAAATCTAGTGTGGAAGACAACTCGGTTCAGGTCGCTCAAACAGAACTAGAAAAAGTGTCTTGGAATGATGCAGCTACCAGGTGCCTTATATATTTATATAAAGATAATGAGAAAATCTTCAATGATAAAACAACGAGAAACGATGAAGTATGGAAAATAATTTCCAATTCACTCTCATCGAGTGGCTTTAGATTCAGTGGTAAACAATGCCAAAATAAATTCAAACATTTGAAGAAGTTATACATGAAGTGCAAAGATAATATGGGCTCGAAAGCAACAGGTGACTCTACTTTTGACTTCAAATATTTGCCCGAAATGGATGATATTTTTTCGAGAAAACCAAACATTAGCCCTTTGGCAACAGCATCGTCGTCAGTAGGTAAATTGTGAGTGTTAACTATTTAATCATCTTTGCAGAATTACATGTTATTTTAGGTTCCCAAATCAATTGCGACGTTGTGAGTCAATCATTCAAGGAAGGTTGTAAAAGGATTGCCGAGGGACAGGACTCGTTTAACAATAAGAAAAAGAAAAAAACGACTGCAGTTATTGAGTTATTGCAGAACAATGAAGAGAATCGAGAAAAACGCCATCAAGATTTCCTAGCGGCACAAAGGGAGGCGACACAAACGTACGAGAAAATGATGAATAAACTGATTGAAAAAATGTAGTCATTCAAACATTTTAGTCCAAAATTGGTACTTTTCATTTGGTTTTTCATGAGCCTCATGATGAATTTGATTTTTGAGTTATTTTGTATAGAAATAAAGTTTATCTAGTTCCCAAATAATTTTATATTGTCTATATAAAAAATATCAAATGAAATGGCTGTGGAGTGGATGCAAACAAGTATACAAAATCAGAAGTATCCCAATAATGTACAAATAAACATAACTTCAGTGGAATTATTCAACAATTTTTCTCCTGTAAATCATACAAAAATAACATTATAATGCTAAAGTTATTCTGTCTCTTCTCAATGTCCCAGCTTCGTTTTCGAAATCTGCGGCATCTGCAAAGATTTCTTCATTTGCAACATTTTGCTCATCATTTTCAACCATACCTTCTAGGATATAATTTTCAATCTCTCTATCTGAATTATTGAGACATAAATTATGCCATACACAGCATGCCAATATTGTTGCAGGTATCAGGTCAGTTCTAGACATGTCTAGGTATTTTAATCTTCTAAATCTTCCTTTAAGCAAAGCAAATGTCTTTTCTATAGCTTGTCGAACCCTAGCTAAAGTTGTATTAAAATGACGTTGTTTCAAAGTTAGGTCACCTCTGTTGATATATGGAGTGATACACCATCTCCTCAGAGGATATGCCTTATCTCCAATAATGAATTCATCATTAGGAAAAAATGTTTCTGGGCGAGTTAGAAATGATTTATAAATTTTAGAGTTCCTAAAAATTCTCAGATCATTTACAGAGCTTGGGTAACCAGCAAAGCAGTCTGTAAATTTTAAATCATATGTGCAAATTGCTTGTAATGTGATGGCATGAAATCGTTTACGACATATATATACTTCAGGGTGGTCTTTTGGAGCTTTTATGGGGATATATGACCCATCTATGGCACCTATGATGTTATTGAGTCCACTTCTCCTAAAACCATTTACGATATTCTCAATATCTATAGCAGATTGTGGCCATTTTATGGTTTCAGGGGATAATTGATTTAACACATGTATCACTCTTATAAATGAGTGATGTAAAGATGACTTAGACATTCCAAATCTATCAGCTACAGACCTACAAAAAAAATCTATACCTATGTAGTTCCATTAAAAGTTTTTGGGCATCGAACCTGTAGGAATCAGGTGTCGCCAATAGCCACAACACTGATAAAAATTGTTTTTGAGGACTTATGGTTGGACGACCTGTTCCATATTGATTAGATAATAATGGAGCAGTTAAAGCAAGTGTTGTGGAGAATGTCTCGGATGACATTCTGAAATGTTCCTGAAACTGTCTTGAGTTGTATTGCATCACAACATTTTCAATATATAAATGCATCCTAATAGGAGCCTCTTTTATTTCATTCAATGCTATATATTCATCATCATCTTCGAAAAGTTGTTCATACTGTAAAGTTTTTTTTTCTTACTTGCCCAATGAAAATAATTACAGTATAAATACTTACAAAAAAAATATTTCTACAAAGATCTATAAACATTTGTGATGACTGCAATGCCGCAATTATTATTTCTTTCGCCATGGGCATTGAAAAACTAAAATTATTCCAAATAATTCAAAAAATTCTTTAGAATAGGTACGATTCGACATAGCCGCCAATCAAAATAGCCGCCAATAAACCACTGACGGATAAAAGTCAAAGGTTCAGTCACTTGTCATAAGTCATAGCACAGTTCCAAAACCTAGCTTACTCTCTTTTACGCTAATACCCTGACATTACTTTTACTCTGACTCCAGGGTAAGTTTTGGAACATAGCCCACGAATTCGATTGTCGAGTAGCTCATCTAAACAATTCGTGAAATAGAATCTGGAACTTACCCCCTACTACTCCGTCAGTTGTCAGTCCGTAGTCCGTAGTACCGTAGTCCATAACCACGGATAATAGAGTATACGGTCGTTCAATGCCACGTCATTGACTTGTACATCTCACAGGGTAACCAATCAGAAAACATGATTGTCAGCCGGTGTCATTTTCAAACTTCAGCCCTGCTCAAATCATGTTTTCTGATTGGTTACCCAGTGACATGTACAAGTCAATGACGTGGCATTGAACGACCGTATACTCTATTATCCGTGGTCCATACCGTGCACCGTGCGCGCCATTTGGATTTGGAATTTCGAGCCTTGTGTGGTGTGTGGTGTTTTATCCAACGATTTTAAACTTTTTTATCTTGTCCGTCTCGTTCGATATTTCAAGGCATCATTTTGGATTTGTTTAATCAGTTGTTCTGGTACTGTGAGGTTTTTATTTATAGAAACGTAAGTAACAATCAATTCATACATTGTTTTTTTTGTAAGTTAGGTTAGGAAATTTAGGTCTGAGTTTTTCGTGAGAATTTGCAGGTTCACTGCATTTCAGAAAAGTTGCATTTCGTTTTTTAAGGTGCCTGACGAGTACCAAAAGATGTGTGTGAGTTTTACAGAACTGTATGAGTGAATACATAAGTACACCTGCCTTCCAAAATATCAACAATTATGCTTTACAGCTGCACCATTTTTATTTTCACCGGATTTATGCAGCACTTTCAAGTAACAAGCTGGGTAATAAGCTAAAGTTCAACCTTCACTTTTCAATGGGTCGTTTATGCACTTGTCATAAGAAAATTAGATGATTTCCATCTCTTATTACTTGGAGCTTATTACTTAAAACTGCTGCATAAATCCGGCGTTAGTCTTAGAGGTGTGCAAACACATATAAATCCAATTTTTAAAACTATGTTACACAAGCTTTGCCACTTTGATAATGATGATTGCCATTTTTTTTCAGGTTGATGTTCTATGTCGAATCGGAGGCAAAGATTTTAAAGAATGTTCACGTCGATTTTTAAAAGGAGTCTTGGATGATAAATTTGCTTCCGAATATAGTTTTCATGGGCACAAACAAACAAAAATTCAAAAACACAAAACTTTGTACCTGTGTTTTGGGTAAGATTGTTCTATATGACAGTATATAATTGGTCCAGTATATTTTTTATGACATAAGAGAAATTATACGCGATAATTGATTTTTTATGAAATCGACAGTTGCAATGATGTTATATTTTTCTCATATCACTGAATGGTGAGCTTTGTTGTCTTATTGGTCTCACCTTCCTTCTCTTTTTCTTTGCACAACTAGATATACCATATATATTGTTTTTAGTTTTAGGGGGGTTGTTCCACCAACAGAATAATCATAGAAATAGTGAAAATATATCTCGAATTAAATTTTTTATTTTTATTACTAGGTAGTGTTTCGAGTAAAATATTTCAGTGAGTATTGTTTTTGAAATATATTTGTTAAGAATATATTATGTGTTTTATTACTTGTGTGGATCTTGCATCAAAATGCAACTATTTTAAGTCATCCAATATGTCATTGAATAATTTCAGTATCAGCTACTGGGTACACTTTATATAAATGATGAAGGATATCCCGATTTCTTACAAATTGCATCCAATTCGCCATGCCTAATCAGATTTGATAATTTGTTGATGATAATTGACTATTTTTTTGAAAAAGATAAAACATATATATATATATATATATATATATATATATATATGCAGATAAGTTCTCTTTGTTTTTGTCAAGCTTTTTTGTCTTCAGGAAAAAAATTAACATTTTCCATATTTTTCCTCAAGACGAAAACTTGAAAATCAAATAAAATTTTTGAAAGTCAATGACACATTTCTTCCGAATGATTGGAAATAAATATGTCATTCATCTTTATTTGATTTTCACGTTTTCGTCTTGAGAAAGGAAATAAACATTTTCGAAAGGTCGACAAAAACAAAGAGATTTTTCTAATTGATCATCCCCAGACTGCAACCCAAATAAATCTCTGCATAAAAACATACACTCACAATTTGAAACATATATATATATATATATAGGTCTTGCAACCTCACTACAGCAAGACCTATACTCGAACCAGTCACGAAATCGTTATTCTATATATATATATATATATATATATATATATATATATATATATATATATATATATATATATATATATATATATATATATGTATATATATATATATATGTATATATATATATATATATATATTTATATACGCCGAATAGCGTTTACTCGTCATATTCTTGGAATATTCAAAATATTCCTAGAACATTCATAAAATATATTTGAAGAATATTCTATGATGATTTCCCTTTCTATATTCCTACAATAAGCTCAGAATATCCCGAATACTTTATGAATATTCCTCATGTGTTATTCCTGGAATATTCTTAATAGAATATACCTTACATATTCTAAGAATATTTCAAGATATTCCAAGAATATTGACAAGGAATATTCTTGGAATACATCGAAGGTTCGCCAGGAGCACTTCCAGGGAATATTCCCTAGAAGATATATATATCCATGTCATATTCATAGCATAATACAATATCCTTAAATGTATATTCATGAAACATTCCTGGAATATCTATTGCTATGTGGGTTACTGGCGTGAAGAGAAGAGGGCTTATTAATCGTTCCAAAAGGTTTGTTTAAAAGACAGGGACTATCACATACACAAAATGGAGTCCCACCGCCACACGGTATCCACATACTATTTATGTGAGCAGCACATGACTGCTCACTACCACGGCGGAAGCGGAACTCTAATTTTGCTTCACGAACATGAACATCAAACATAACCAATAAGAGCTCATTGCATAAAATTCAATTTAAGTGTTAGAGAGGGCAGAGGAAGGTAGTTGGTGTTAACACGTTGACGGACAGCGATGTGTATAGACGTTGTTGTCCTGGAGCAGTGGCGTGTCTATGGGGGGGCCAGAGGGGCCCGGGCCCCCCCCCAAAGCAGTTCGTACAGCTCGAAGAAAAAAAGGAAAAAATCCGTCAATCCACTCTGAATTGATGCTTAATGAATTCTACTGATAATTATTATACGATCTTTTTTTATTCTACACGTCTGTATATGTATGTATGAATATATAATTTGATGAGAAACCCGTTGGTTGGGACCATTAGTCATATTCGCGGCGTATTTTTGGTCATATTTGCGGCGTATTTTTGGTCATATTGTCATCTTAACATCTTCGTTTGAAATCGGTATTAGGTAATCGGTGATAATGTCACGTGGCTGCCGATGAACCACGAATCGTGTTCCGTTAGTCATATTTGCGGCGTATTTTTGGTCGTATTTTCGTCTTAACATCTTCGTTTGAAATCGGTATTAGGTAATTGGTGATAATGTCACGTGGCTGCCGATGAACCACGAATCGTGTTCGGGTTAAAGTCAGTGTTCAGTTTTCAGTTTAATCAGTTTGCTGCTGCTGCGGACTAAAAGAGTTTTTGAGTTAGTTATACCTACTTGGCATTTTGCATTTGTATTTACACTTGAGTCGTGATGAAAAGAGCAAGTGATATAAGAAGTTTTTTCGTACGAAAAATTGCGAAAACTGATCAAGAACACGATGAACAATCCATATCAGTGGAAAATACCCCGATTAGTTTAAATAATGAGAACGAAAAGGAAATCGAAGTTCGTAACCAAATTGAAACCGATATTGGCAATGCAGTTTCAAAATATTTAACTGCCAGCGGAAGATATAAATATCTGAAACAGTCATGGACACCGCCAGAAAACTATAAATTTCCTTCCAAAATTGAAAACAATCATACTCGGCAGTTTCAACGTGGATGGCTTGATAAATACAAATGGTTAACTTATATTGAGTCCAATCAGGGAGCTTTTTGTAAATTCTGTTGTTTATTTGCGCCCGCTGGAGCTGGAGTTAATTTCCAGGTGAGCTGTTTAACTTAGGTTGTATAGTTATTTATCCAAGTAGGTATCTACTGACAGAAATTTTTTGTTTCATCATCTGTCACTTTTTCACAGCCTATTAGAACGTTAGTAACAGAACCAATGAATAAATATAAAAATGCTACAAAAGATCTGCAAGACCATTCTTGTAAGCAATATCACATTGAAAGTGTTGAGCGTGCAGGAGAATTCCTGAATACCTTTGAGTCTGGAGGGAGCGTTTCTTTACTCATTAATAATGAGCAAAAAAAAGTTATAGAGCAGAATCGAAAACGTTTATCACCCATTATAAAAACAATCCAATTTTGTGGACGAAATAATTTGCCTCTGAGGGGTCATAGAGAGAAAGGTTCATTAGGAGATGAAAAAACTCGGCAGGAAGCTCTTTCTGGTACTCAAGGAGTTTTTCGAGCACTTCTAGCGTTCCGAATGGAATCTGGGGATAATAATTTATCAGAACATTTAGAAGCAAGTGGAAAAAATGCGACTATGATAAGTAATGTTATACAGAATGATGTAATACATTCAATTGGAGAAGAATTACAGTCAATAATCTTAGAAAGAATAAGGAAATCAAAATTCTTCAGCATATTGGTTGATGAAACTACGGACTCTTCACGGAAGGAACAAATGACAATTTGTATTCGTTATGTAGATATCGGCAGTGAAGATAATCAATTTCTGATTCGAGAAGACTTCGTGAGTTTTGCAGAGATTAAATCCATGACAGGAGTTGCTCTAAGAGAAACTTTAATAAATGAATTAAAGAAAATGAATTTGGATCTTACTTACTGCAGAGGTCAAGGTTACGACGGGGGTTCAAATATGGCAGGCAAAGATAATGGTAAACAATTGACATATTCGTAATTTGTTATGAATTTCATTTTTTCAAATTGTAGGTTTACAGGCACTGATACAAAAAGATTATCCCCTAGCAGTCTATACTCACTGTTTCAATCATTCGTTGAATTTATGCATTTCACGATCTTGTGATATTAGTTGTATGAAAAATATGATAGGAGTTGTTGGCAAAATTTCCACTTTCTTGAGTGCTTCACCAAAACGGGTTGGCTTATTGCAAAGAATAATCACCGAAAATCAAAACACTAACGAAATCAAGAAGAAAAGATTGAAATCGTACTGTGAAACACGCTGGGTAGAAAGGCACAATACGCTCATAATTTTTCGAGAGCTCATTCCTTTTATAGCGCAAGCCTTAGATCACCTAGAACATGATCAAGACCGTGATACTGCCTCTAACTCAACGAGTTATTCCGCTTGTATTAGGAGAAGTGATTTCCTAATATGTTTAGTTGTAGGTGCACATTGTTTTTCATTCAGTGTGAAGTTGAGCAAATTATTACAAAATCCTACACTGGAATTTTCTGCGGCATTGGAAAATATTAAAACTCTTCTGATAATTTTCCAAGACATGAGAGAAAATGCCGAGAGAGAATTCAATAATATATTTTTAGAAGCTCAGTCCATTGGGGCCAGCTTAGATGTAGAAATAAATATGCCAAGGTAAGTCTAAATATTTTTGCGTTCTTACTTTTTGAAAGAACATCGTCGTTTCATTTCAGAATCTGTGGACGACAAACTTCAAGAGAAAACATTGAATCAAGTTCGCCTGAAGAATATTATAAACGTACAGTGTTTATACCTTATATTGATCACTTTATGGCCCAGCTTGATTCTCGATTCAATAAAAGATTAAATGAAATATTACCTATTGAAGGTCTCATCCCAAAAAATTTTAAAATATACACCACAGATACAATTATCAAGGCTTGTTTGGTTTATGAAGCAGATATTGATATGTCAGAACAAGAACTGAGAGCTGAAATAATTATGTGGCAAAAAAGATGGGAAAATAAACCAGATTTGCCTTCCACAGCAAAAGAAGCACTTTGTTTTGGGACGAGTTTGTTTCCCACAATAAAGATTTTATTGCAGATATTTGCGACTCTACCGGTGTCAACGGCAACAGCAGAAAGGAGCTTTTCGACTATTAAGCGTCTGAAAACCCATTTGAGGTCAACCATGGCAGAAGAACGATTGAATGGTTTAACCTTACTCAACATTCATTAAGAAGTTGACATAGATATCGAAAGTGTAATCAATAGATTTGCTGCAAGTAAACCAAGAAGAATGAACCTAAAAGACTGGTCAGTGTCAGATGATTAAATGAAAAACATTAAAGAGACTAACATTCTGTTGTTTCGTTTCATTTCTCGTTCTTTTTTTATTTTGGCGAGGTGAACCACGAACAATGGCAATTTTATTTATTTATGCTTCGGCCCCCCCAAAACAGAATTCTAAACACGCCACTGTCCTGGAGCGTGATGTGGCACTATCATTTTACGACGTCTGCAGACGTCGTCGTTTTCAGTCTCTTTTCTCAGCCACGACTTGTGCAGACGTCGAATTAGCATGATATATGGTTTAGGTGTCGTATTATGCGCTATAATTCAGCCCTATACATTCATCATATGTGGTGGGGTTGGCGTTAGATCTGTCGTTTCGAGGTGTTTGGTCTGAACTGGAGACACTGGAGTAGTAGCATTTTAGTCGTTCATTAGTGAGCATCTGGGTTGTTTCTAAAGCAAATACGTTTTGTTTTGGCGCGTAAAAGTTTATCAGGTGAGAGGAAGGTCTTTTTGTTGCTGTTTTTTTTATGGCTGGGTATGAAGGTGTACATATACTTACTTATTGCAGATCACATATATAATGGATAAGCAAGAAGAAGAAAAGTTGTTACGGTGGTTTGATGAATTATCCGATGATGGTAATATCGAATCTGACCATGATGCCTATAGTGACGATGGAGAATTTGATGGTGACTTAGATTATGTGCCTGATGGGTCACATCTTAGTGAGAGCTCAAGTGAAGACGATAATGATGGAGTTATATCTCCCGTAACTGAAACTGGTGGCGAAACGCAGGACAGTTCGAATGAAGAGAACGCGGATAATAACGAACAAGAAAATCAGAGTTCGACAGAAAAACACAATGATGATTATGACTGGGTAGATGAGTCATCCGATATTCCGAATTTTGATTTTGATAGTAGTCAGACGGGAATAAAAATTGATGGAATTCAAAATCTCTCGCCAATTGAAGTTTTTGAAAAACTATGGGATAAGGAAGTTATGAATCTTATATTAACTAGCACGAATGAATATGGGAAAAACCTCAATAAATCACAACGTCCCAAAACTCGAAATAGCAGATTCCGTGAATTCAAACATATTACTGAAAGTGAACTAAAAACTTTTTTTGGGTTGTGTCTTCTTCAAGGGCAAATAAAAACACCAGTAATCAGGCAATTATTTACCTATAATCCATTGTATTACCATCCAGTTTTTTTACATGTGTTAAGTGGACGTCGATTCGAGCAGATTCTTAGATGTTTGAGTATAAATACGAGCGACGAGAAAAGTGACGAGCGACGAGAAAAGTGAAGACCGCCTAAGAAAAGTAAGAAATCTGTTAGATTTAGTAATAAAAAACAGTAACACAGTGTATTATCCTTCTGAAGCCTTATCGTTAGACGAATCTATGTTGCTATTTAGAGGACGGCTTACGTTTAGGCAGTATATTAAAAATAAAAAGAGCAAGTACGGAATCAAGTTCTATGAACTTACCTCTCATGATGGGTATATTTTGAACTTAGAGATTTACCAGGGTAAGGGTTCGAACGACCCTGAATCTGGAAATTCTAAAACAGAAGAACTTGTTTCAAGATTATTAGGGCTCTTGAATTTATGTAGTTAGGTAACGGGACTATCACCGTTGCCCTCATAAACCCCTTAAAGAGCTTAAATAAAGCATTTATAGAGGTTACGATCACCTTCGTTTAGTAACGCTATATAACTTTTAGTTTTGTTAACACAAGGAACAGAAACGTTCTGGGAACCGCTATATAACTTCCTAAATAACCGCAACTGAACACCTTTAGTAACGTAATATAGTGTTATAAGTGTTTCGGAAGACCTTATAAAGCTTGCATATACTGGTGATGGTAATATTTCTGTTACCAAGTTCTGCTACTTCTTCCTGTCACTTGTCAATTCTGTCATATCTTGATAGGTTATACTTTCTCTCTCTTGAACACGTTTTTATTTATGACTTTTTCTCATTTCAAAATTATTCTTTTACATGATGGGTAGGTACTTGAAACAGAGAAGCAAACAAAATAATAATGAAGTATAATAATTGATACTACGTGAATCTTTCTGAGACTTTATTACTAGAGTATGACGCCAAATTGAAGTGGAATTTTTTTTACTGCAAATATTAACAGGATACTTTGAAAAAAAACAGGGGCCTTCAAAATTCCCAGTAATAATAGAATTTCAATTCAGATTTTATGGGAGTCATATATTTTTTTTACACGATTTATCTTTTTTACATCAAAGATCATTTGCGTCGCTTCTATTCAACAAGTGATTATTCATTTTGGATTGTTCCGGAAAATAAATATTACTTGGTATAATTATTATGAGATTATGATAGCGTCTGATATCGGCCAAAAATAATCATGGCGGAATCAACATTAGTTACTTTTTTATTCATTAGAAAGCTTTATATACCTCCATGTTACCTAATATATTCTAAAGTAATACTTTATACCTCTGATTAGTGGTATTATATAACTCTAGGTTGACAAGTCATCTAGTGGTATCTAGTGTAGCTTAAAGTGATGAAATAAAACTTGACAACCTCTAAAAACCCATTATATAAATTAAAGTAACACACTGTACTAGAAGTGGTGTTAAATACCCTAGGTTAGGCAACCCGTAATATGTTCTAACCTCAAATTGTTCATGTTGTCAATGTTTATCATCTGTAAAAATTGTTCATATCTTAGAGGTGGTAAAACACAGCAAAATGTCGTTTAAAATTGTTCAAACGAAAGAACCGGGCCGCAAGTTACCCTCATTAACCATTGTGCCCTCAGCATGGGAAAGGAGCGGCACCTTATTCTGGCCTCCAACAGCAAAAAAGGGACTTCTTCCCAAACTGGTCAGAGATGGCAATTCGAGGCCGGAAAAAATTGGGTGCCCCAGCCCTGTGTTAACAAAAGGCACACCTTTCTGTCTTATGAAGCTGCTGAGCTTGAGTAAACAGCAATGGAGCAAAAAAGTGATAGTGAGGCGGCTGAAGAAAATGAGGAGTTTTTACCAAGGAAAAGAATAACAACCCAAAAAAGAACTGAAATTGGCAGAATTGTTCAAGCTGATTTCAATAATGTAGCTGAAGAGTGTGCAAAGGTAACTATTTAAGTTGTTTTAGGAAATCCTAGGTTCTCTACAGCTTGGTTTGATATTTAATTTACAGAAAGTTACAAATGAGGAGACACATCAACCGACAAAACATAATATTCCACAGTACACAATCATTTCTAAAACAGGGCCCAAAATGATACTACCACAGGATAGCAAACGTCATGTCAGACAGGAACAAGTTGAAAATGTACAAACAATAATGGTATGTGAAAAATTTTTGGTTTTGTGTGGATCAAAGCAAATCTCAATTATTTGCTTGTTTGTAGCAAACAAGCAAGTAGCAAACTCAAATCGTCGAGATCAATTTTCATTGTTGACTGGTGACTAATCTAGGTATAGTTGTGTGTATTGTTATACTAATGAATTTTATTTCTAGGTAGTGAATCAGGATAGTCCTCAACCATCGGGATCACAGCAGATAAGGGTGTTACCAAGCCAAATTTATTCATTAGATGAAAATACAGAGTCTGTATATGATTCAAACTCCCAGATGGATACTGAAGAAAATGAGGAGTTAATTTATGAACTTGAACAAAGCAGTGAGAATGGTCAGATTAAATCATGTTTAGATAATCAAAACAACATAATGCAAAATCAAAGTTCACTTCTGGAAAATCAGATGAGAATTATTGAGCAACTAGCCAATCAAGAAACAAAGTTACAACTCATTTGTCAGCACATGTCCAATGCAACAGTTACAACATCAACCTGTCAGGTGTCAGATGAATCTAGCAACAACACAATACCAGATCCTCTTCCAATTGATTCAGTAGCAACATTAGAGAAATTAGAAATTGACCTGAGGGATGAATCATACATGAAACAATTGGTAAGTTATAAAGTTTCCTACGCCTGTTGACAGCAGAGCATTCATTAGAAACATGAAAACCTAATATTTTATTTTTACTCTATTATATAAACAATAAAATTCTGATAATAGTCATTTCTATTCCAGATTATAAGTAAATCCCAAATATGCGGAACCAGTGGAAAAAAGAATGGATTAAACTGCTGTTACCATTTGATAGATTATTTCTTCCAGAGAACATTTTCAACACATTTTTCTTGGAGCGGAGGAAGTAGAAAAGAAGAAGGCAAGATGGCATTCAAAATTTATAAAAATGTCATGAAAACATTTTATAAAATAATCAGCAAAGCTGATTCTGCATTTTCAGAGACGGAGTGTGAATGTTTTTTCAAGGGTGTCATTAAAAATGCCAGAAGGCGTTCTGAATTGGCTCGTTGCATGGAAAAAAGAAGAGCTTCCACTGGCAAGAAGAGGCCCAAGAATTTAACGTATAAAAAAGTTGAGAATAATGATACTCTAATTGAAGAAGAAAGTAATGCATGTGGAGATCCTGAAGATAATGAGGAATCTGAACAGGCAGAAGAAACTGAACAAACGGAGCACAGTGATCAAATAGGGGATGCTGAACAGACACGAGAGGACGATTAAATGGATGGAGGCTAGAGACTAACAAGTACTTATAGATATTAAGGCTTTAATTTTTTTTAATTATGAAAGGTATTTCATGAAAAGTTGAAAAATTGTCCCAAAGAAAACATATTTTTGTTCCATTGTGGTTTATAAGTACCTGAAAGTGAATAAACGGAAAAGGTTTATGCATTAAAAACTAATAATCTATTTCAATAATTGTTTTATTCACAAAGTATGGAGAAGTGGTATGAAAACAGATGTTTCAACATCTTTCTTTACACAAACTAATTTACATTTTATGCTATTCAACTGAAACAGCTTTGAAGGGTTTTCATGGCAGTCAGACGAATAGATGTTCAAATAGGAGGGCTGTATTGGAGTTTCAAAAAAGTTATGAATATGTTTCAAGGAAGATCCGTAAATCAAAATATCATTTTCCACAATAACATTTTTCATATTTACAATTTCATCATTTTTTGTCAAAAACCACTTGTTTTGTGAATTGGTATTCAATATGAGCCCGTCACAGAGGCGCAACCAAGGGGGGGGCACTAGGGGCCAGTGTTTTTTTTGTTTTCAGACTGATTAGTTGTTACAATGAGCGAACAACAAAAAAGAAAGGCAATGACTATATTGAATTTTTTTGAAAAGAAAAAGCCTCCATCAGAAACTGCCTCAACATCAGATGATAACCATAATAATGCAGAATTAACGGCCACATCTGCATCTTCAAGCATCTCCGACAGCTTTACAGAACTTAAAGATATTTGTACATATAAAATGAAAAGTCTGCTTAACTGTACTGATGTTGATAAAGAAGATATTTTAAAAAATTTGTGGGTTCCAAATAAACATTTCAATTTTCCTGGTACAAAATTTGGAGATAGGATGAGAAAATTCAACTACAGCTGGCTAGAAACTTTTGCTTGGCTGGTATATTCTAAAACTGAAGATGGAGCTTACTGTAAATACTGTTTCCTATTTTCTCCTAAACAAGTTGGAAATGTTTCATCACAAAATGTAGGTCAGCTTGTTATTCATCCATTTAGAAACTGGAAAAAGGCTGTAGAACACTTTCAACATCATCAAAATTTACAGTACCACCGGACAGCTGTCATAAAGGCTGATAATTTTTTCGCTGTTAGATCAGGAAAAACTACATCAATAGAAAACCAAGTTGATACGGCAAGATCTAGGCAAGTTCAAGCTAATCAAGAAAGGTTAATTCCCATAATCAAAACAGTTATATTATGTGGTAGACAAGGTTTGCCTTTGCGGGGTCATAGAGATACAGGTATGTTTGATATAGATAGGGAACCTGAGGAAAATGAAGGTAATTTTCGTGCATTATTAAGAGCCAGAATTGATTCTGGGGATGTGCATCTGAAAAAACATTTTCAAATTTGTTCTGCCAATGCAACATACACAAGTTGGAAAATACAAAATGATATAATAGAAGCTTGCGATACTATTATCAAAAAGAAAATTTGCGATGAAGTAAATGCTGCGAAATGTTTTTCTATACTTTTTGACGAAACGACGGATATGTCGTGTACTGAACAATGTTCATTCTGTGTGAGATATTTGAAAAATGTAGATGGCAAATATATCATCTGTGAACACTTTCTGCAATTTGTCCCAACTGAATCTACGACAGGTGCAAGTCTTGCAAATGTCATAATCAATACCCTAAATTCACTGAATATTAATATTTTATATTTACGAGGCCAAGGATATGATGGAGCTGCTAGTATGAGCGGACAGCTTAAAGGTGTACATGCCATTATTAATCAACAATATCCAACTGCGTTGTACGTACATTGTGCAGCTCATAGTTTAAATCTGGCGATATCTGATGCTTCTGAAGTACAGGGAATCAGAAATTGTACAGGAATAATTGGAAAAGTGTATTCTTTTTTTAATACACCTAAAAGACAGTTAGTGCTGCAAAAGAATGTCCATGAAACATTACCAGAATCCCGTAAAGAAAAATTAAAACAAATGTGTCCTACCCGTTGGATACAACGTCATGATTCTGTTATGGTCATGAATGAATTATTGGAACCTGTTGTATTATCTTTACAGGATGTCTCTCTGTGGGCTGATAAAGATACCAGTTCAAATGCAACAATGCTACTTAGTGCTTTGAAGCAGCCCGAGTTTATAGTTTCCCTATTATGTATGCAAAAGCTTTTGGCCTTCAGTCTTCCACTATGCAAAATTCTTCAGCTAGAAAACGCAGATCTTGCATTTGCCCTTAATAATGCCGAAGATTTAATATCTTCAATTAGAGACATACGCAAAAATGCAGATGAAGAATTTTCGAAAATATTTGAACAAGCCACACTGAAGGCAGATATGTTGGGTACAGAAATAAAAATGCCACGACTAACTTCAAGGCAAGCTCATAGACCGAATCCCAATATAGAGAGTTGTGTGGAATATTATAAGATTTCCATATTTTTACCCTGGATTGATTATTTTTTGTCCAGTGTAGAAAAAAGATTCACCAACCATAAGGCAGTTATTGCTAAATTCATGGTTTTATTACCTAATGGTAAAGTTGCGACAAAAAAGCAAATAGAAGAATTTATTAGTTTGGCTGGTTTTTATGAAAACGACACAAATGAAACAAATGATGCTATATTAGAAGCAGAACTTCGACTTTGGTATCAAAAATTTATTTCTTATGAAGGCCAAGTTCCTAAAAATCCATATGATGCAATAAACATATGTTCAGCTGATATTTTTCCTAGCGTTTTTGTTCTTTTGAAAATTTTTGCCACGTTACCCGTCTCGACAAGTACTGCAGAACGATCATTTTCTACCTTACGGAGGTTGAAAACCTACCTAAGAAATTCGGTTGGAGACAAAAGGTTAAATGGGCTAGCCAATTTGAATATCCACAGAGAAGTCAATGTTGACCCTAAAGAAGTCCTCTCACTTTTGAAACAAATGGGACCACGAAGAATAGATTTTGTTCTGTGAAGTTTACAGTGTAAACCAATTTGTGTAATAATTTATATAATATCCATTGTAAATGGATTGTTATTTTATATCTCATTTTTTATATTCTTGATGATATTGTGATATTACTATAAAAATCAATTTTCAGTTAGTTTTTATTATTTTATCCTTTCTGTAATATGAAAGCTTATAGATTTTGTCGTGAAAACGTAAATAATTCACAATAAAAATGAATAACTGTATGTTTTCACTTATTTATGGTTTGTATACAGGCGCATTAAAAACGTTTGTGCCCCCCCTAGAAAGTGATCCTGGTTGCGCCACTGGCCCGTCAGTTACTTCTATCTGATGAAAGAAAGTTGCTGTATTTTGTGTAGGAATAGATATTCCTTCGCCATCATTTTGCTTTTTCAAAACAGGAAGCTTTTGTTTTTTAAAATCATTTATATGTTCCACATTATCACCTTCGCACAATCTTTTAGCAACTTGTATCAAAGGATTCCTTGCATTTCTAAGTATATTTTTTATGTGAAATAGCTTACTTTCAAATGGATATGAGGAAAATGTTGACAAAATTCCAAACTTCTTCACATCATCAACTAAATGCGAGAGATTATGCACATTGCTTGTAATGTATTCTTGTCCATATATTTCTTTATATTTTTCAATGTAATGATTGAGCAAATGATGTGCTAAGTTGATATAATGTAAATGAAATTTGGATGAGCATATCGTTATGGCACAAAAAAACACCAGGAAATGCCCGTATACATCATAAGGCAAATAATTTTCAAGTATCACAATGCCGATGTAATGGAGAAACGTGCGAAACTCCAGACCTTTCCATTGTGCAAGGCAATCAAGCCCTCTAACTGCACGATGTATTTCCAGTGGCATTTTGCAGCTTAGTAGAAATGTTGATATATTCTGGATATCTCCAGCAGACCATTTCATCCTGAAGTTACGGAAGCTACCATCTCTCCAGCCAATCAAACACCGTTTCATTATTCCCAAATCAATAAGGTGAAGAGAATCAGCAACTGGAAAATCACTAATCATATTGATTGGAAGGACTTCTAGTGGTGTATGAGACTTGTGATGTGAACCATATTGTCTTGATCGAAATCCTTCATCAGTTCTTTTGGGGCATTCAATTCTTGGAAAAATATTACAATGGGTTATGTATGAATATTCACCCACAGTCGTGCATTTTAGGCATCCATGTTGACCATTAGAATTTGCAACTCCTAGAATATTTTTTGCTAGAGAATTGAATACAAAAATGTAATATGGATGGACTCACCTTTTATGAAAGCTCTGGCTGGGGAGTCCGAAACAAAGCACCTGATTCTAACTCTCAAAACCTGTCCATTTTCTAATGTAATTCCATTTTCCAAAATGGGTTTTGCCTCCTCAACAAAAGAAGTTATAAACTCTGCAACATTGGATGGTTTACCTTTACCATTATAAATTCCTATGACCATGGGCTGTAATTCTGGAAGTTCAAAAATGTTAAATAAAATGGGCCAGAATTCATCCTTAGAACTTTTATAAATTGGCAGACCATCGATGTTAACATTGATGGAAATATTCAATAAACCCTTAAGGCTTTGATGACATTTGGATAGACAGTATTCGAGACCTTGATGCCAATAGTGACCTTTGTCCATTTGTTGAATTATAATCTGCGTTGGAGTTCCCAGCAATGTTCTAGGATCTTGGGGTAGTATATTTGGAAAACGATTATCAACAATTCTCATCGACAATGTATTATCATGTTTTCTATAAATTTCTGCCAATAAACCATCCAATATGTTTCAATGCTTTGTTTCTCATCTTGTCAGCTCATAACCGCTATGTCGTGACTTCAGTTAACAGTGCTGTATCGATTGTTGCAATAGCCAAAATGGGCTACCAAATTGAAATGATCAGAAAAGAATGGAATGTTACACCTACTCTTGTTGTCCTACTTGCTGGTAACCTGAACAATTATTTCATTGAGTATTCAGTATACTCGTTATTCGAAAAATATTTTTTTACAACCATTTTCGAATTCACAATGAATAAACAAAATCATACATAGAGAAAGTGTAAGATATTGTTAATAAGGAGAGAAAAATGATTGATACAAAAGTGCATATATACAATACTAGAAGTACCCATTATATGGTAGATTCATTCACACTTTACCCCTTTTTTTCCAGAAGTTCCTTCGAAATTGAGAAAAAACACCAAAAAAAAAGCATTATTGCAATGGTTGCAAAAAACTTCAATTTAGAATTGACAGGCATCTGACTAGGATGCATCCAAATGAAGACCTTGTAAAAGCAGCTTTGACATTTAAAAAAGGTAATTGCACTCTTTTATTCAACTAACACTGTCTGCCTGAGTCAAATCTTGAAATCGATTTTTCGACCACTTCGATCAAACTGAAACTTGGCATGTGTTCGTAAATCAGGTGATAATGTATTACATACTTTATTGAGTGAAAAAAATGTTGCTCCAAGATGATAGACGATATTTGTAATCATTCAAAGTTGTAATGTGGGGTATTTGGAGCGGTGATTTAACCTAAACTCAGAAAATAATAAATCTCTCTTTTATTGCTTAGAAAGTGCCCTAAAAAGTAGAATTTAATTTTGTCTTCCCATCCTATTGTGACTCAAAAGCTTAACGAATATGAAAACAAAAATCCAAGAAAATATATATCATAGAGGAATGATATGATGAGCGCTCCACCCTTTAATTTTTAGTCTTACATTTTGATTCAAAGTTGGGCGCACAGATGAAATTATTTTCCAAATAAAATAATGATTGAAAAAGGGAGTTATTTCAAAGTATTGTTTTATATATTCATTTTTTATTGGCGCATACCAATATTATTGCTGCAGTATTTTCACACCATACCTTTTCTAAGGTTCGAAGGATAGAAGAATAATTATAGAAAAAATCAGGAAATTAGGCGATCAATCCTACAACAGAAATAACCCGACAAAGATAACAGTGGGAAAGATTTTGAAATCAGGGACAGTTTGTTGCCCTTTTTGTGAAGGGTGTTATAGTAAGGACAACTCAAGAAACCACATAAGACTATATCGTCGGTGAAACGTGTTAACCTGCTAACTCCTGTTATATGGTGAAATAGGTTTCTTATATTTTCAGAAAGAGAAAAAAATACCCCGTAAGTAAGAAAAGCAGCTTTCTCCCATATAATCAAAATAATGTAGATATCTTGTCTCAATAATACATGCTATCTCCAGATTTTTACGGCAAGGAGTTAGCGTTCAAACGGTCGAAAAAAATTATAACTTTATGTTTTTTTTAACAGTGATTTCGATTTTACAGTTCATTTGTATTCGACATAGTTTTATATATAGACATAGAATGATTATAGTATAATAATTTTTCTACGACACTGCGTGAACTGAGGTTTTACACTGTTCACTGTATTTTGCATCAAATTTTAATCTGAAATGATCCGTTGTTGGTAGGAGTGAAATTGAAAACTTAATGAGATATAACATGCAACAATTGCTATAATTTGTCGACACAAAAACTGTCGTAGAAAGAAAATTTGTATAATACATCTTCGTAAAGAGCTTTTTCGTACTCGCGTTGAATGGGGCGCTCATACAAAAAAGTCCTACTTTACGAACTTTGTATCATAAATAACTATGTTGTAGTTATACGGCAAAATATCTGAAGTTGCTTTTGAATAATTGCAGATGCTGTCACGCGGAAAGTTAATGGTGTCATTGGTACATACAAGTACTACTCATAAAGATGATGTAAATGTACCCCTATCTAATTCTGCCGAAACCAGGAAAGAATGCACCCATATCGATAATGAAATAGCAGAATTGCCACATACTACCATTGTTGACAATGACCAATTGACTTCCCAACGTTACCCGACTTTCACTGTAGTTGATAACGTCGAATTTCAATTTATGGAAGTTTCCCCATCTGAAACTACTGAAAGTCGCGCTTCCAACGAAGGAGAGTCTGCTGATTCTAGTTACAATGTTTTAACTGCTACCGAAAATCAACCTTTGAGAATTATAAGCTATGAAGAAGTCTCTAAAGATATAATGGACAATTTACCCAGGATTGATGAAGTGGCACGAGATGCAGAATATTTCAGGTCCTTACCAGAAACTACTAATAAGGAAAATATTCCCCCAAACGTTATTCATAATATAAACGCCCTTGAACCAACAGTGGATGAAATTTCGGATGACAGTAATAAAGGGATTGCACTTGTACCATATTCAGAAACTTCTGCTTCTGACTCAGACTCGAGTTTGCCAGAAAAAAGAAAAAAACGCAGAAAAAGATTGCAAGTTAATAAAGCGGATTGGTTCGCGCAAAAAAACAAAGTTCGGCGGGAAAGGGGTCAGTCATATCTTGGTCGCAGAAAAACTGAAGCTAAGTGGAGTTACGACAGACCTAAGGAGCCCAGAAAAATGAAGGAGAGGTGTAGGTGCCAGAGTAAAGAAAAAGGTTTAATGAAGTGTGCCACACTTACTGAAAATGATAGAAGAAAACTGTTTGAGCACTTCTGGAAACAGCTTACTTGGGGGGGAAAAGAAAGTATACATCAACAACACAGTAACAGTATTTCCAACGAAACGATTTCGTGATAGAAAAGAAGAAAATACTTCTAGAAGATCTCAATCAATGAGTTACCACTTAAGAGTTGATGATAACAGTGTGCGGGTTTGTAAAACAATGTTCTTAAACACATTGTGTATTGGAAGATGGACTGTTCTCAACTGGAAGAATAATTTCAAAGTTGGCAAGGTGCCAAGTAAATTAAGAATATCAAACAATGATCGTGAGAAATCAAATTCAGCTAACAAGGAAAAGTTAAATGAATTTTTAGATTCCCTTCCAGTCATGGATTCCCATTACTGCCGAGCTTCGTCCACTAAAAAATATCTGTTGCCAGAATGGTCTTCGAAGCAATCACTTTACAACTGTTACGTAACAGATTGGTGCAGGGCACATAACGTTAAGCCTCTGTCAAGAACAATGTTCAACACAGCATTTGATCTGAGAAATATGGCTTTGTTTAGACCTAAAAAAGATGAATGTGAGAAATGTGCCGGATATAAAGTTGGAACAGTAACACAAGAAGACTATCAGTTACATATTGTTAGAAAAGAAGAGGCAAGGTTAGAAAAAGAGAAGGACAAAAAGGAGCACAGTTTTGTTTTCACTGCGGATATGCAAGCAGTTCTCATGGCGCCGAAGTCACAAGTTTCTACTTTATATTACCGCACGAAACTTCAGGTTCATAACATGTGTTTTTATAATTTAATCACTCATGATGGCTTCTGTTATCTGTGGAATGAGGCCGAGGGGGGAGTTAACGCCGAAGAATTTGCTTCCATTTGGGTAAATTTTTTGCAAGAGAAAATTTTACGTTGTATCGAAAAAAATGATAATGATATAATGATAATAATATACAGTGATGGGTGCTGCTACCAAAACCGCAATGCGACCATGGCCAACGCTCTTTCAAATTTGGCTGTTACACAAAGGATCACAATAGTTCAAAAATATTTGGAAGTTGGGCATACCCAAATGAAAGCGGACAGTATGCACTCTAGTATAGAAAGATGTATACGGAAGAAAGTGATTAATGTACCTGCAGATTACACAAAGTATTGTAGGACTGCCCGAAGGAACCCTAAACCTTACGACGTTACCTATTTGAACTACTCAAGTTTTAGAAAGTTCAGTGATGTCATGGCTTATAAAAGTATTCGCCCTGGAAGAGTCAAAGGAGGCAGCAAAGTAACTGACATTCGCGCTATCAAATATACACCAGAAGGTGAAATATTTTATAAAGAAAAGTTTAGTAATGACTGGTCGCTCCTGCCTCAACGAAAATTCATTATAATCAATAAAGAGTGGGCTGAACTTCAACTACTACATGATGACAGGCTTTCAATAAAGGCGCGTAAATATGAATACCTACAATTTATCAAACGCACTCTTCCAGTAGATTACCACGAATTTTATGATAACTTACCTCATGCATAGTTGTTTCTGTATTACCTTTTATTTGGTATTAGACATACGATTTGACAAGACTATTTTTTTACTTAAAATATAAAATAAAATAACTGAAAAAATCTAATTGAGTTTCATTTTTTAAGAATGAAAAACTGCTAACTCCGTACTAATTATCTCCCTTATAATTTTTCCGACAACGAAAATCTGCTATCTTCAAATTTTGCTTAAAAAAAAATAAAGTTACATATTCTGATAAGTTTATTGTTGCTCAATAAACAGGATTATTGTATACCTATAATATATCGTATGTTTCTGCCTCTTACACGTGTAGAAATTGGTTTGTGCGGTTTTAATGCTCTCCTGTAAAGGCGGATTCATGCAACGTTCATTATAACTACATTATCACTACATTATAATTAACATTACATTACATTTTCACTAACGAATGGTACCGTTCATGGAATGAATTAAACCAATGACTTGCGCATGCGTCTTGTACTGGTTATCTCTTTTTACCACCGACAGTGCCCAGCAGTCCAGTTTTAGGTTATACTTTGTTTATGTATATTTTGGAAAGACATTCTTCGATTTGTTTGAAAATAATGATGAGACCCGCACAAAAAAAACGTTTTGGAATTGTTCTTTCGGCAGTAATTGTGTCGTTACTGGTAGCGGCCAGAAAGAGAAGACAAAGGTGTCGTCGATATGGCGTCAGACCTTTTCTGAAGAATAATACAAAACATGGCCAGTATCAGCGGCTAGTGAAGTACATGTTAGAGAATGATGAGGAGGAGTTTTTTAGTTATACAAGGATGTCCCCACAAGTTTTTAGATATATGATGGAATTGCTGAGAGATGATCTTCGAAAACATCCGAGTCGAACAAATGCCTTACCCCCAGAGTTGAGACTTGCAGTAACCTTACAGTATGGAATTACTGTTGGCTTGCCTCAAACGATTCTCATAATTTTTATTTTATAGCTACTTAGCAGAGGGAATGTCTATGAGGGAAATTGCCAGAAACTTTGTAATTGGTAGATCAACAGTTCACTATGTCATCAAGGAAACATGTGAGGCAATTTGGTGTAGGTTGATGCCAATATTCCTGCCACCGCCAACAATCCAACAGTTTACCAATATTGCAAATGAATTCTGGAAACGCTGGAACATCCCAAATTGTATAGGAGCTGTTGATGGCAAGCATGTCATTGTGGAAGCACCAGCTCATTCGGGTTCTGATTACTTCTCATATAAAAAAACATTCAGGTATGTAATTTAATATTATTCATTTCTCTGTGCAGAATGTCAGTTTTTTTTCAGTTTAGTTTTGATGGCAGTCTGTGACTCGTATTATAAATTTACCATGGTGGATATCGGGGCACAAGGATCTCTCCATGACAGTACAGTGTTTCGAGAGTCTGCTTTTGGAAAAGCCTTTTTGAATGACAATCTTCCTGTACCCCCTGTGAAAAATCTACCTGGTACTGACATTTCTCTTCCTCACTTCATTGTTGCAGATCAAGCCTTTCCATTACATGAGAAAATTATGAGGCCATATCCTTCAGATCATCTAACAGAAGAGCAAAAAATTTTTAATTACAGAATATCAAGAGCTCGGAGAACGATCGAAAATACTTTTGGAATTCTAGTCCAAAGATGGGGAATTTTGAAAACAAGAATGGCTACTGATATCTCCATGTGTGAGAGTATTACAAAGGCAAGTGTTGTTCTTCACAATTTTCTGCAATGTGGTGAAGAAAGCATTCCAGAAAATGAGAGAAGATACTGTCCAACTGGACTCATTGATCAAGAAAGACCAGATGGTTCTATTATAACTGGTGCTTGGCGTCAGCAGGCTACTTTGGAGCCTGTGAGAAGATTAGGTTCCAACAATTCGACTAGGAATGCAAGAAGAAATCGAGATATACTGTCTGATTATTTCAACTCGCCCAATGGGAGTGTTCCTTATCAGCAAGACATTGTAATGAAAGGCGCTATTCCAATTTGAAAAAAACAATACTTTTTCCACTCAGTATGTGTGCTGTCATATTGTGTTTGAATGTTTTATTACTTTTCATTAAATTACCAAACAATTATTTTTTCTTTTTATTTCTTAATTTTTAAGGGAAATTGAAACAATGAGTGATTATTTATTTCATTGCACATAATTTATTAATTCTAATACCAGTCTAGAACATCACAGTCCAGAAAAAACAACCAGTATTAATAACAGCCCTAACTCAAAAATAAATAGTAGATTATCACAAAAATAAATAGTGGATTATCACAAAAATAAATAGTGGATTATCACAAAAATAAATAGTGGATTGTCACAAAAATAAGTAAAAACTTAACTTAATAATAATACTAACAAAAAAATGAGGATGAAAAAAATAAATATTAACTTTTTAGATAAAACAAATATTGAAAACTCTGAATATAATAAAAAATATACTGATCACTGTCTATCACAAAAATCACTGACCACAAAAATGAAGATGAAACGTCTAAGATATGTAAAAATATCTACTGATCACATTTCAGCAAAGAAAGGAAGTGTCATTCCTCTTCATATTTTTCTAGTACTAGGCATATCTCAGCTTTTGCCTTGGCTTTGTTTTTTCTGTTTTTGATTAATGTAAGAGAGCTGCCAATGCTCTGGCCAAAGAGCATGTCCTCATCTGAATTTTGGACTTCATTAGAAGTCTTCAGCACACTCTCCATTGTTCCCAGTGTAGCAACAATACTTCTCTCGAGGTCAGTTGTGACACTTCTTTTCTTGTTCAAATTTCTCATTTCGTGGATATTCTCTTTGTGAGAAGCAGGTGGTTGGGTGGAAGTGGAAGGTCGGGTAGAAGTAGAAGGTTTGGTGGGAGTAGAAGGTTGGGTGGAAGGTCGGGTAGAAGTAGAAGGTTGGGTGGAAGTGGAAGGTCGGATAGAGTTAGAAGGTTGGGTGGAAGCAGAAGGTTGGGAGAAGATATCTTCCTCACTCTGTAGGTCTACCACCTGAGACCCTTCGGTTTCCGAATCGTTTTCAAACAACATAATGTTTGAAAATTTTTCACTATTTGAAATATTTCCCAATGTCCTGAAAGCATTAATTTTATTGACATATCAAATGAGAACCTTCAGCAATAATTTACCTTCTAACTGCCACATGTTCTTCCAAAAAAGCCATTTGCTGAAAGAAGCGCCATTCTGTTGTTGCAGCGCTTCCTGTTGGAATACAGCGTAACTTTCTTCGCTCAGTGACAAATCTATTTCTTAGCGAGTTCCATGTTGTTTCGACTTCCTCCCCTATAACGAATATTTGATAAAAAGTGAAATAAAGTTGATGAATTCTCTTACGTGGATAACCCATAATGCTGGCAATAGTTTCCCATGCATTTTGTTTGGCAAGCTTGCTCCGAAAATCCTGGTGTCTTTTATCATAAAGATGTTTATATTGTTGCACCAAATCTATTAGCATACCTTGATCCATTTCAAAACACAATGAACAAATATCAGAAAGAAAAACAAAAAACTATTCCATGTAATAACCCGAATAACCGACAATTGACAGCTACCCAAACAAAGAAACAAACCCCATGATCATGAACCGACGTCCAAAAGAACAATCATGAGCAAATTACTTGTCTTCGCGCATGCGCTATTAGTGTTTTCACTAAGAACATAATGAAGTTATAATTTATAGTTGAAAGTTGGCCAACTTCTTAATTAAGCAGTGTAAATGTAATGCGATAATGTGTTTGCTTGAACGTTTCCTATGAAGTACAGGAGCTTAACTTTTCTTAATGCTAATGTAGTGATAATGTAATTATAATGAACGTTGCATGAATCCGCCTTAAAATTCGGTTGAATGGAGATAGCTGTTTAACACGTTTCACCGACGATATTTTAAATTTGAAAGCAACAAAAAATGTACTTATCAAGGTATGAGTCGAGTATTATTAGCAGAAATTCACCCAAAGGTCAACCAATTTTTAAGGGAAATTGTTTTTCCTCATATCGTCGGCCTAAAGTGTTAACCTGCTAACTCCACATATTAGGCGAAATGACATTTTTGCATCGTTAGAAAGAGAGGCCGGCACCGCACGTCTACGTTTACCAGCTATATCCGTTTACAAACACGTCTTTTGATCTGCTACGAAAAACTGCCATGCGCGCGTGCCTGAAGCAACTTCAGAAAACCTGCCACCTCCTTCAAACTGCGCCATTTTCCATTGAAAAGTCGATAACGTATGTATGCAATCGGGTAGCAGTGTGTGTTATCAATTAAAGGTGAGTGTCAAACTGTAATTTTCATGTTAATTAGATAATAGTGTGTAATGGTAGGTATAAACTTTGAGTAGAACATAAAATATGATTAAAATAGGCTATTGATCATCTCAAAATTCGGGTGTTCATAATGGCAGGGGAGATAGCAGGTTTTCTTTTCACCTTTTTACATGCATCGTGGAGATAGCGTCCGGTTGTGTTTTAGGGTGTGACATTTTTTATCATGAGTTTACTTCGTTATACACACATAATTATTTGTTTTGTGGCATAATAATACGTTATAATATTATTCCGTTTCAGATGTCCCGTGGAAAGCGGCTAGTTGATCTCGCGAGAATATCCCTATTAGAAAATAGTGAGAATGATAGAAATATTTCAAATGTTGTGGATATAAATACTTCTCATGACGTCTATAAGTTTACCCCAGATAATGCAGTCACTACTGTAGTTTCCACAAATAATGTTGATCATGAAACTGTATCTAACGACTTCATTCCTGTTGACAACGTTGAATTTGAGTTCATCGGAGACTCGATCGAAGATATGCAAGAACTAGACGTTAATCGCATTGAATACGAATATGAAAATTTCCAGCAACTTGAACTGCCTAATAATTCAGTTGAAGAGCATTCTCCAATGAATTCTCTAGATAATAATGCTTTACATGAGACGGCGGCAGTTGTGCAGACCGAAAACGAAGAAAATTTTATATCAAATTATCCTGAAAAAAGTAAGAAGCGTAGAAAGCATTTTCAAGTCGAGCAGTCAACTTGGTTTGCTGAAAAAAACAAAAAGTTCAGAGAGGCTGGAAAGACTTATTTAGGTCGAGAGAAAAAAGATGGTATTTGGACTTATACAAAACCAAAACAACCTCGTCGTATCAAAGATAGGTGTAAATGCAGAAAAATCGAAAAAGGTTTATTAAAATGTGCGGACATATCCGAAGAGGACAGAAAGAGTCTTTTTACGAAGTTTTGGCAATTAACCTGGGGCGAAAAAAAAACATACGTCGACAATCTAGTTACTAGTAAACCAACTAAAAGACCGAGAGATCGTAGAGTTACGAACGAGTCAAGACGATCGCAATCTTTAATATACCATTTAAAATCAGATGATAGATGCGTTAGAGTGTGTCGCACCATGTTCATTAATACACTTGGTATAGGACGTTGGTGTGTCCTTCACTGGAAGAATATTTCAGGTTCACGTGCACCTAGCGTTCAAAGATTGAATAGGAAAGATCGGCATCGACCATTTGAAGTCCAAAATAGAGAATTATCAGAATTTCTAGATGCTCTACCCAATATGGAGTCCCATTACTGCAGAGCATCCACTAGTAAACATTACCTTTTACCAGAATGGACCTCTAAACAAACTCTATACAAATTTTATGTGAACGACTGGTGCCAAACTAGAAATGTCCAACCACTTTCCCTCGCTACATTCGTACACGCTTTTGAAGGAAAAAATTTGTCTTTATTTCGTCCCAAGAAAGACGAATGTGAAAAATGTGCGGGATACAAAGTTGGGTCTGTATCAGAAGAATACTATCAGATTCACATTAACAGGAAGGAAGAAGCAAGAAGGGAAAAAGAAAAGGACAAACATCAAGGAAATAACGTTTTTACGGCAGACTTGCAGGCTGTACTTATGGCTCCAAAATCAAATGTGAGCAGTCTGTATTACAGAACGAAACTACAAGTGCATAACATGTGCTTTTACAATTTGAATAATAGAGATGGGTATTGTTACTTGTGGAACGAGGTTGAAGGGGGGTTAACGGCAGAGGAATTTTCGTCTGTGTGGGTCCATTTCATTGAAAAGAAACTTTTGCCTAAAATTATTGCCGAACAAAAGGAGAAGAAAATAATTATTTACAGTGATGGTTGTACGTACCAGAACAGGAACTGTACTATGTCTAATGCTCTGAGTAATTTAGCTATTAATTGTAATATTACCATAGAGCAAAAATACCTTGAAGTCGGCCATACCCAAATGGAGGCCGACTCTATGCATTCGACCATAGAACGTTGCATGAAAAATAAAATAGTTAACGTTCCTGCTGAATATGCTCCAATATGCAAAGAGGCGAGGAAGAAACCAGGTCCCTATGATGTGATGTACTTAAATTATGAATTTTTCAAAACTTTTGACAACGTCCAATTCTACAAAAGTATTAGACCAGGTCGTACGAAAGGTGATGCAAAGGTAACAGACATACGTGCTCTGAAGTATACTCCAGAAGGAGAACTGTTTTACAAGCTTCGTTTTGGAGACACCTGGCAGTTAATTCCACAAAGAAGGTCACCTAATATTGTGCATCTCTCTTGGGAAAACTTAAGCGAACTTCACCGCAACAGGCTCAAAATAAAAGCAAGAAAATTCGATGATCTTCAGTTCCTTAAACGCACTCTCGATGTAGACTACCATGCATATTATGATAATATTCCCCACGAATAAGTTTTAAGGTTATAATATATTGTTACCCAAACAAAATTTTTCAGACAAATTCACTTTTTTGTTCAATAAATCATCAGTATTATTCCAATAATGCAACGTTGTTTCATTCTAAATGCTCATCGTAAAACCTGCCAACTACCAAAATGAAATACATTTGAAAATCGAAAATCAGCTATCTCCGTAAAATACATATAAAATAAACCCAGAAACAAGAAATTATACTTTTTGTTGTAGAAATGTATTCCTATAATCTATCATAATGAATGAATGCATTTTTTTGTTGATCTCGCGAAAAACAATATTTTTAGAACGTTTTCTGTTTCTCCTGTATAATTGGTCTAGAAACAGATAGCAGGTTAACACTTTAAGCCGACGAATAAAGAATGATAACTATTTCAAAGTCATAACTTAAGATGAAGCCTTGGTTCTCTTTGGCAACATTGATTTGGCAAATGATTGCTCAAAATTTGAGATTAATTGCAAGAATTTTCATTGAAATGTCCAGAAATGATTCAAATATTACTGAAGTTAAACACGCATAATAAATGCCATTCATTATGACAATTTCGTATCAACTGTTCAGGAAAGGGCAGGTTCTGAAATAGGGGGATACAAACATCCATCAGTTGTACATGCTGCTTGTGGTATAATGAGACACTGCAACTTTTTTGAAATGTGAGGCAATCAGAGAAAATGATGATGACAAAATGCGTTTGATTGAACGATTTCAATATTTACTGGAAAAGCAACAAAATGCTAATTTAACGAAAGGAGCAACAGGAAAGAGAACAGATAACCAACGGAAGAGAAATATTGTAGTACCAACCACAGAAGAAATAAATAACCTGCTTAATACTATTAACAATGAGATCCATGAATATTATCAAATATTGAGTACCAATTATGATCTACAGGCTTGGAAATAATTGAGTAAATATATTTTAATATATACAATGATTTTTTGTCGTAAACGTCCAGGTGATATAGAGAGATTGGAGATTATTGAGTTTGAAAGAAGTAATGTTCCTGACATTGAATTCATGAACAGTTTGGAAAATAATGACAAGGATTTAGCAAATATTCTTGCAAGATGTGTTACAAGGGGGTAGTTGAACCAAGCAGCCTCTATTCTTTTTTCTAGAGAACACTTGAAAGGAATGTCATTGGTACTGAAATATCGAGAGACGGCAGGGGTAGCCAGAAGTAACGAATACTTATTTGCAGATATAGGATCTAAAAGGTACTCATATTGGAGAGCTGCCGAAGAACTAAAATTTTTCTGTAGAGCCCACAATCTTGACAGTGAGAAACTGACCGCAACAAAATGCAGATATCATCTTGCCAGTTCTCTTGCACGCCTCTAAAATGACTATCAAAATGCCATTAGTGAATTTATGGGTCATACTCCACAAATTCACAATAATATACACCAAAAACCTTCGATACAAAATGATGTTTGTGTTATGGGAGGCATCGTGATGGATATGCCAATGAAACCTTTACAAAAGAATGGAAACTTGCATGGCTGGATGAAAACGAGCAGAAAACAGATAAGTTTGACCGAAATGGAGGGGAAAAAATATTGAAAGATTCTGTGAAAATGAAATGAACATCTCTGAAAGCCAAAACAAAACTGTTACACATTCATTGGATTTGTCGACTATTCTTGAAGAACCTGATATTTCGCTTCCATCATCTGAACAACCATCTTCACCTTCAGTGAGAAACCCCACAAACACTTTTCATACAACACCAACAACATCATATTAGAAAAAGTGTAGGTTTCTTTTTTAGTAGATTACCACTTCGAAGTAATCAAAGGAAAACATGGAAAACTCCAGAAAGACATCTCATCCGAAAACTTTTCAGGAATAGCTATGAGCAAGGAGTTATCCCTAATATTCACCAATGCATAGAAGCTGTAGAAAATGAAACTCTTCACGATCGATCTCCTAATCAGATTCAAACATGGGTGAGAGCAGACATGAACAGGCAGTCAGGTAACTTTTCCAATTTTTGTAATTTCTTTCTATAGATTTTATAAGCAAATGGTTTTTTGCTTTTCAGTTTATACCGCAGTTGTTTTTTAGGTTATTCTATTTTCAGCTTTTGAGGTCACGATTATGAAATATTAATAGCGCCAGAAATTCACCATCTCCATTTTTCATAATTTAAACATACCCAGTGTCAATCTCGCTATTAAGATGAATCTAACGAACACTCATCAAAATAGGTTCAGTCGTGTAGGTTTCTCTTTAGTAGATTACCACTTCGAAGTAATCAAAGGAAAACATGGAAAACTCCAGAAAGACATCTCATATATATATATAGATATATATATATACAAATATATATATATATATATATATATATATATATATATATATATATATATATGAGGGCATGCTGTTCGCAATATAGACGTGGATATCAGAGCAGATGACAAATTGAACAGTGCCAAAACAGCAAGTGGAAGGAATTAGATAGTATTCGAGCAGTTCCAAATTATTCAACCAAACTTTATCGTCATGAACCATCGATCAGTAGGTTTTCTGCAGGAGCGGTGTAAATATCGATACTTCATATTATGTAAATTAGGTGTTCCTTGCTTTCAAGTTCAAAGGAAATCAACGGATGGAACTGTTTATGAGCCCATCCTCAATCTTCCTCTCCAGCTTCTGTGTAGAGCCTTGTACCATACCCATTACCACCCTCCCCAGACTTATTTTACATAGTACTTATTTACCACATTTTCTTATTGCTCCAGTTCACCAAGTTAGATCAGTGCTCCCGCATTACTTTTTTCAATTGCCGTCCCAGTCAATCATAATGCAGCAACTCCGTTCAACCAATCGCAATGCAGTGTTTTATCACCAACCAAGTCGCATCTTTCTCGTGAATATTGCCCTGGATGAGCAGAATCCAGCAACTCCACTAAATCAATCCGAAAATAGTAACCATTTCCAGCTCGAAACGCCAATCAGAGTGAAGCAACTCAATCCAGACCATCAAAATAGAGGAAACATTTCGTACCATAATTCTACAACACTCTTAGCAATCCCGTATAAATTATCATCAATACGTCTAATTATTGCCCCCTCAAGTCTAGAATTTTGTCAAAAATATCATGTTCTGTACCAATTCCACCTGTCAACAACTGTACGCCACCACCAAGTCAACAAGGCCTTTGATCGCTATTCTCAGATCGATTCACGATTGCAGTTCCTTCACAGACTTCCTAGTTTAACACACTTACACATGCACTTTTATTCCATGGAATACCACCTACAAGCAAATAAAATTTATAACTTCCAGATAGCTGCAAACTGTCCTTTCGATGCGTTAATCAAATAATACCAAGCTCAATTATATCCTAGTGATTTAATCAAGTAGGGTAGGGAAGGCCACCATGAGAAATGAGACACAGAATAGAATGCCTTATAATAGCATTCTATTATCTAACAGCCGATTGCACCGACTTTTCGTTATTGGAGCATTTAGCTGATGGGCCATTCGAGGTCACCCATTAACAAACCCTCACCTAACTCAAAGAGTCCCTTCGTTAATGGTCTCTTGACAAAAAGTCGGTGCAATCGGCTGTTAGTCCTCCCAAAAAGTCAGTTTATTTCGAAATGACGCCATTATACGTAATTGTAAAAAGCGACATTTTAGTATTCTCAAATTATTCATGAATATTTGAGAATTCTTTATATGGAATCGAAAATATTTCATAGACCAATTTTTAGACATTCAATAATGAGTGCAATATCCCTGGATACACCAACTCTCTCAGGTATTCCTTGGCATGGAATAGTTTTGGTCAGATATCCGTCCAGTGTTATTCTTTCTCGGAGGTTTAACACCTGAAATAAATAAATTATAATCACGTAATGAAATCACATGGGTAAACTGAGCATTCCCAGCAAACATCTCATCTCTGGCCGCCAGGAGGGCCAGTGATGGACATGCCGGCTAACTACTGGCCATTATGACATATTATCGGCAAAGTCACATTTTTATGCTGCCCATTTGATACCTTCCACACGCCGGTACTGGCACAGAACACGTGTATATAAATAAATTTGTCCACTGCCATTTATATACTGGCTAAATACTTTCAAAACCGAATTGCTGGAAAAATCTATGTATTGATGATATTTCATGAAAGTTTCATGTTTCTCAAAAGTGGAATGCTATACCTACCTTCTACGTTTTCCTCATATTATTGTATGTAGGAGTCACGTGATAGCCAGTCCACGCGTGGTTTGTAATGGACCATAATCACAGAATACTTAATTACTACATACAGAAGTGAATCAAATGACATATTCGGTAAAGTCACGTTCCCAAAGTGCACCAATGATACTCAAGTATTCTATTGCATTTGCTTCAGTAAGTCAGATGAAAACAGCCAATTAATTTGACGCATGTCACATGAATTTTCTCAGTGTAGTTTCCTACTGTAGGTATATATTGTCAGATGTCTCAGTGTCGATGAAAGTGCCAAAGTTCGATCATTGTCAAAAAATTTTAAGACAATTGTGTTATGTTACCGATTCGCTTCTGTATGTAGTAATTCAAGTATTCTGTGCCATAATAACAACTAAGGTGGCAACGTTGAATGGACCGGCCTTTATGACAGATGACAGTAGAGTTGTTCTCGCCATATTGGCCACGTTTACACCGTGCGCTAATTTGGTATTCTGAGCAAGTTGACCATACCAAATTCAGACCAAGTCAATAAGTTACTTATTTGGTTCTTATTTGGCAAGCATACCAAAGAACATGACAGAAGTATAAACAGGTTTGCAACTCTGCTGTAAGTCATATTTTTTGACATGAATACATCAAATAATTCATGGATTAAAATCATAAATAATAAACTTTAGATTTGGATTTGAGAGTAAGGGCAATTGTAGTACATTGGCAAATGATGAATTGTGAAAGAAAGGCGAGATTATCAAAAATTATACGGCTTCATAGAAGGAATATAAGAAAATATCAGGAGTTGATAATAAAACAGGTAAGGAAAATGATAAAACAACGAAATATACAGAGCTCCGACTTATGCTTAGCAAAGATTCAAACCAAATTTTGCAACTTGCGGATAGTCAATGCCGTAGGTGTTTACACCATCTTGGTCACTTAACTATTTTGGTCTGGTACGCAACAATTTTGGGTACCAAACCAAGCTGGTCACCTGACTAAGTGTACTGTTTACACCAAGATGACCAAGACGATTTGGTTAAAATAAAGTCATTAGTCAGCTTACCAAGCGACGGTGTAAACGTGGCCATTAATTCGTTGTTCGTAGAACATAGATTTGTTCCAACAATACATTTGACCGATCACAAACTGGTCAGAAGCAGCGCAAAATGAATATTGAAACGCAAAATTGTCCCCAGATTCTATTTCACGAATTCGATTATCGAATTGTTTAGATTATGCGTATACTTTCGGTACAGCTCATTCTACAGTAACAGTCTGAGCTACTCGACAATCGAATTCGTGATATAGAATCTGGGGGTTGATTTTGCGCATGTCTCTGACCACTTTCTAATTGGTCGAAGGTGTTGTTGGAACAAACCTCATATAATCTTTGCCCCGAACCGATCTTATCCTTCATCCTTCTCTCTTACCTTTCTGTTTGTTGTTGATGGCGTTTATGTGATCGTGGTAAAAGGCAATTGTATCTGAAGTGCTTTTATCGTAAGTGTATATGATTTTATCTTCGAAGGATATGAGGTGAGTCACTGATATCCAATAAATATCTTATAAAAGAAGTTTACCTCTGGCGGCAAATATTTTTTTGAAAGTTAGGTTAGAAGTCATTTCTACCTACCGCCAAAAAGGTAGTTTCATTCTATATAATGTTCAAGAAATAAAGTACAAGTTATGGAAAAAGTAGCGAATACGGTAACCTCATCGATCTTTTTGAAATTTGCACAGAAGATTGAAAACACCCTAAAAACGATAAAAAACATAAAAAATTTCTGCGGAAATACCTGAAAAGTCCTTTTTTTTGAAAAAATGTCTGACAGTGTACATAAACCTGGGTAAATAAATTGGACTGTCTCACACTTATTCATCTTCAGCATACGTCAGTACATAGAATATAGTAATCCAGATCCATACAAAAAGCGATTCGTTCACAAATATACACAGAATAATGATATATAAATGTTAGTTTCATTAATTGAAAACTCCTCATTCTGACATCTTTAAAAATGTTGAATGTCAAACATGAAATGGAATGACGTGAATGATAACGTGTTACGATCATAATGCGACGTTGACAATTTTCTTCAATTTCATGAATACTGAGTAAATATGGAATATTTGTTTCTAATAGTATTCAGAAGTATTTACGCACCTGAAATCAATTATTTTTCAAACTAACATTGCCAAACCTCCCGCTGCTTCGTGGAAATTATCTCTAGGAACTCAATCCGATAAATATTCGTTTACCGCACAGCACCTATATTTTTGAAAAAAAGGTAAGACTTTGCCTTATCCCATATCGAATTGAGGGTCGTGTCCATATTGCATGTAAAGCTTAGACCATGAAGAACAATACCTACCAGGTCCCACCTAACAGAGAAACGTGTTACATTTTTCATGTTTTTTTTCTATTTTACATGTTGAGTATGGGAAATTGTTTTTCTCCAATTATAAAAGTTCGACTGATGTTCCTGATGTTTGAAAATATATGCGACCCAATCTAACCCAACCTAACTAACCTAACCAACCTAACGTAGCCCAAACTAACCATGCCAACCTAATGTGACTATCCTAACCTAAACCATCCTAACTCAACATAACCCAACCTAAATTAGGTCAAACCAACCTTACTAACCTATCAGCCTAAACGAATTTCAATTATAAAAGTTCAGAAGATGTTTGAAAAAATTTGCGACCTAATCTAACCCAACCTAACTAACCTAACCAAACCTAAACCAACCTACCCTAACTTCCCGAAAACTAACCTTGCCAACCTTAGCTAACTAATCAACTAACCTTAGTTAACCTGACCAAACCTAACTAAGCCTAAACCAACCTAACCTAGCATAATTAGGCATTACATTACAGATACTTTTCAAATGACGAAATGAACCAATACGGCGGCATCTGCCTCCCCGAAACTTTCGTGTGTTTTTTTCAAAAGAGTGTGATTTCCATGGCAAAACTGGTTCGTGCCCCCAAGACATCACGTATTCCAATTAATTTGAGAAATCACGAAAGAAATTTTTCTCACAGACCTAACATGTGAAATGAAAAAAATCATAAAGAATGAACCATGCCCCTCCGGTATATGGGACATGAGAGTTATTATGCAATATGGTCACGACCCCCAATTCGATGAAGGGTAATGTGAAGTTTAGCCCGAGAAAAAGTTAGTCCCAACTCATGTATAATGAGTCGCTTAACACGAATCCGTGTTCTTTCTTTTCGTTTTGGCAATTCAAAGTTCGGAAGAAACGCATATCCCACCACGCGCTTTGTTATCATTACGTTGTCTATTTTTTGTTTGGCAACAGTGTACAGTGTGCAAGACTTTGACGTCTTTGACATTTACTTTTATTTTGATTTAGATCTACATCACTACAATGAAAATATGTGTTTTACTTTCGAATCATCGAATGTGAGCTGGGAAGAAAATAGCAGTAAATAGGTGAATACATGTGTAGTTGATGTGTTGGAAAAAATGTTCAAGAAAATGCGATTGTATATGGTACTCCTACAAATTATTAGAGTGACATTTCGCAACAACCTTTTTTTTCACTAAAAAGGTCATAACTTCCAAAGGTATGGTTTCCGCACGAACATTTCGATGGTTATGATGATTTTATAGTGGTCTGAATCATCTGTGTAAATTTCGAGAAAATCGGTGAGGTTACCGTATTCGCTACCTTTACCGAATCACCACTTATCAATTATCAAACAAAACTGTGAACACCCCAACGATCTCCTGAGTTATATCAAGATAACCAGTGGATAACATTATCAACCGTTGTTCCCAGGGCGATCTCCTATTAGAAGCGCATCGTCAGCAGAACCGAGTTCATTAATACACCTCGTTAACGAGATTTGAGCATTCAATTCATGTCTTTGTCATAGTTTATACAAATAATGCTTTTTTAAAAAGTCTACCGGTCCATCGTTTGAAATAATTGGCGCAGTCGTTGTAGGATTGTCTGAGAACATTTCATCGAGTATTTCGTTCTTGAGTTTCAACTCTTAGCAGACAGAACCCGAAAAATTTCGTGAACGAGCCAGAGGCCAGAGTACTTTGAAGAAAACGCAGAATCGAGCCAGGAAGATTGGAAGAGACCAGGAATAGGTGAGCCATCCTTTCTTTCCCCTCATTTCATTTGTATTTTGTGGCAAAGGTGACATTTATTGAATCAATCAAAAATCAGTGCATATGATTTTTGTTTTAGAATAGAGCTAGTGATAGAATTGATCAAAATCAATTGCGTTTTCAATATTAATGCATATAATATTCGGAAACATATTTTTAGAATAGAAAAATCAAGTTTTTGAAACACAAATCAATTATTTCGATTGAATAACCAATAACTATTATAAATTTTGATTATTGATATATTTCTTTCAAATTACCAGTCAAAACAATTTTAGAACAATTTTTAGAACAAATCAATTATTTTGATTGAATAACCAATAACTATTATAAATTTTGATTATTGATATATTTCTTTCAAATTACCAGTCAAAATTGACGAATTAATTGGAAATTTGAATAACCTTAGTATAAATTGTGATTATAATATGCAAAACCAACAAGAAAGAGTGGCAAACCCACAAGTGGCAAACCCACAAGTGGCCAACCCACCAATCAATTATCAATTACTTAGACTTTATATTGATACCATACCGATTTTTGATGGAAATAATGATAGTACTTTAGAAGTTTTCATTGAACACTGCGATCATTTACTTTCAACCTATGTTAATGTTCAAAATCCAGATGATCCAATAAATACTTTTATAATTAGAGCTGTGATTGGAAAATTATCAGGAAAAGCTTTAATGTTAATCGGAAGTAGACCAGAAATTAGAGATTGGGCTAACTTGAAAAATCTTTTTAGATTGAGTTTTGGAGACCAAAGAAATTTGGATAGCCTTGTTCAAGAATTAATCGTAATGAGACCTTACAGAAATGAATCATTCTTCTCATTTTGACAAAGAATTCAGAGAAGTAGGAGTAGTATTGCATCAAAATTAATTTCGATGAATTTGAATATTCAGGAACGTGCTTTCAAATTGAGAAATTATGATGAATTGTCTTTAAAAACATTTATACGTGGTTTAAGTGGTAGAATCCAAGACATGATCAGACTCAGAAATACAGACTCTTTAGAACTTGCAATTTCATATGTTCTAGAGGAAGAAAATTTCACTCAGAACCAAAAACAATATAATTCATTTCCAAATGTTTATCAACAGAACAGATTGATGTCTCCACGACAACAGTCTACAAACCTCAATCAATTTAAACCACAGCAATCAATCTCGATTTCAGATCACAATTACCAATTCAAAATTATCAAGGACAAAATTTCAATAGCCAAAATTTCAACAATAGAAATCAATCACCCACACGAAGTCCAAGATATCAATTTCCATCTCAACCTATTAATATTCAACAAAGACAAAATTTACCTCCACAAAAATACTTCACCAATCAACAAGTATTTGGAACACCCCGTAATGTTTTTAAACCTACTGGGCAAATACCACAAAATGAACCAGAACCAATGTCAACAAATTCTCGTAATCCAACAGTGCAACATCAAAATCATAACGCAAATAAAAATTTCTTTCAAAATTCTGGACCACGTAATTTCACCTCACAAGAACTTCACAATATAGAATCAAATTAATGTCAGAACGATTATTCTGAAAATCCATTAGACGATAACTATGAAAATAGTTTCACCGAAGAATACTGTGAGCAATCATATGATTATAACGATTTCCAGAACAACCAAAATCTTACATTTAATGAAAATTTCATTTCCAATGAAAATTTTCCCGAAACTTTGACTCAAATCAATACAACATGACCAAAATAGAACTTAATCATTTACAGAACAATTTACCTTATATTTATGCTACTAAAACGAATTCCAAATTTTTAATTGACACTGGTAGCTCTCGTAGTCTTATTAGTACAAAATTTGCAAAAACCTTTTACCAAAATCACATTTTCAACGAAAATTTCAATATCCAAACTCCTCATAGTATTTCTTTTCATAACGAAGTAGCTCTTATACCATATCCGATATTTTTGATATCAATGACCCTCACAAATTTTATATTTTTGATTTTAACGAAAAATATGACGGACTTATAGAAATGGATCTTTTGAAACAATTACAAGCAATAGTCGATATTCGAGGAAAATTATTGATCACCCCAGTTAAGAGTATTCCAATTATTTTTGAACAATCCGAACAGAAAAAGAGAATTCCAGAAAACTGCTTCCATTCTGTAATCATACCAGGCAGAAAATATCAAGTAGTAAAACTTCCTATCATTCAGAAAGATATTCAACTCAATATGCATGAAACCGATTCAGTTGTGAATAATCCAGGTGATATTAATCAAGAAACTCTCGACTTCCTGAAAGAACTATCAGAAAATCCTATAGATAATCAAAAACCCAGTACAAGTGACATTTGTTCTACAAGTAAACCTAAAATAAACATTATTTCTGATATTCAAATCGAACCTCCTACTAAACCAATAATTTCAATCGATCAAAACCTACCATCACAGTCTAACGAAACTCCTTTCGAAAGAAATTTTAAATGATGGAATACCTATTCGAGATGATATAATCAACAACAAAATATATCAAATTCATGTTTTCAGAAATAAGCTTGACAAAATTGATATAAAACAACAATCATATGGAATTCATAAAATAATCACTGTTAAAATACCTTCAGAACAAAACGATAGACTCATTTTCGACTTTATGAAAGATTACTTGAAACCAAACATTAATTATTTCATTTATTTCGAAAACCAACAACTTATGAATAATTTTACAAATGTTTATTCAGAAAACTTCAGCAAACAAACCCTACGATTGATTCGTTGTACTAAACTTGTAAATACTATAACAGATCATGAAGAACAAATTCTCATGATAAAAAACCATCAAGAGGGAAAAACAAATCATCGAGGTATCGAGGAAACCCTACAATACTTGAAACGAAATTATTATTGGATAAACATGAAACAATCAATCACTAACTATATAAACTCTTGCGACATTCGTCAAAGAACTAAATATTCCAGAAAAAATCCTTATGTACCTTTAGTTCTGACAGAAACCCCAACGAAACCTTTTCAATTGATCCACATCGATGCATTCTTTTTCGATTCCAAAATATATTTAACTATTATCGATTCCTTCTTCAAATTTGCTCAAGCAATACCGATTGTTGGCAAATCAGCTGTTCACATTTGCAACGCTCTAGTTAAATATTTTTCTTCATTTGGAACCCCTCAAACTATAACTTCCGATAGCGGCCGTGAGTTCAGTAACGACACTGTTAAAGAACTCCTCAAATTGCACAAAATTTAAGTAAATTTCACCACCCCCGGACATCACGAATCCAATAGCCCCGTAGAGAGACTTCATTCAACATTAATTGAACATCTACGAATTTTAAAAGAATCTCACCCCACTGAAACAGACCTGATCTATTATGCAATATTAGGTTATAATAGTTCAACCGGTTACACTCCATTTGAACTAGTTTTTGGCCATACCCACTCAAGAGACCCAGAAGAAATTTTCACTCCAAAAGAATTATTTGCGGCATAAGTGCAAGAACACAAACAGAAACTCACCCCTGTATACGAAAAAGTTAGAGAAAAATTAGAATTAGGCAAACAAAAAGTTATCTCGAAATAGTATATTATGCAACGATCGTGTAGTGCTGGTTATTAATATATGAGCATAAACCGGGATACGAAACGAGCCGAAGGTGAGTTTCGTATGGTTTATGCGAGTGTATTAATAACCATTACATGAGAGTTGCATACGCTATTTTATCTACACCCAATAAATAATGAAGAACTAAAAATATTATAATATTAGGTATTTATATTGAACACAATAATAGTAGGTAATCGATCATATTTCTTTGAAAAATTCTACAGAATTATAATTAATGGTATAACCACGGAAAATACAACAATGAGAAGAAAAAAAATGAAAAAAAGTCTTTGCCGAGGTCAGGAATTGAACCCGGGACGTTTGAGATCACTGCCCACGCCGCTGACCACTCGACCATGAAAGCACATTTTACTTGAACGAAAATAACAACATATGTGTTGCATTTGTCAAATGAAAAATATAATCCTTTCGATTGTATTTTTTTCCTTTCTAAGACATCTGTGGAGGAGTCGCTGGTAATTCCTCTATATCACTGCTATAAGACATTTTCATTCGATTATCGAAAATTGACTGAATTCTTCAAAAATTCAATACCTACTGATTTTGACTTGACAAACGTCAAAATGCAAAGCTTGCACATCATGCTTGATTGAAAAATAATGGGTTTCTATTGGTTGAAAATCTGTATCGTAATGAAAATCTGTATCGTAATGGATTTCATTATAAAACGGGTGGTGGGCATATAAGTGTATTATTAGGGTACGGGTGTAGATAAACAAATATAAAAGGTGACACAAGTGAAGAGTTCAAAATCAACCAGAAAGTTTTCAAGAAAAACTCACAAAATCGAAACAAAAAGAATAAAAAATTTTTAGGTCCTTTCACTATAACAAAAATTTTAGAACATAATAAGGTAGAAATAAAAAATAATAAAGGCAAAGTCGAAACCATTCATATAAAAGAACTGAGAAAGCCACCTCTTTTGCAGGCTCAAGATGAGGATCCCCAAAACCCTGAACCTGCTCACAATTTTGATATCGGTCCAGGCCCATCCAGAAATCGAAATTAAAACAATTGACCCTTCCCCAGGAATCCTTCCTTTCAAACTTGGTAGCACAAAAATTATAATCAATACACATATTTTTCTAAATGACATTGATTTAAGTATACTCGATTCAGAAATAGAACATCTGATAAGAAATTTCAAAAACTTAAAAGTTTAGCAAACAAATACGAGCACACAAAACCGCTCATTTCGGAAATCCTTACTAAATTTGGAAATATTCGGAACACTCCACATGTCAGACAAAAACGAGAACTGATAAATATCGGAGGAACTGTTCAAAAATGGATTTTTGGCACATTGGACTCATCAGATGGTGAAAGATATGATAAGGCTATTGATATTTTGAAAACCAATCAGAAACAAATCGTTAAGGAAGTAAATTCACAAATCACTCTTTCCAAACAAATAATCGACAAATTCTCGAAACATATCGAATCGATAATCAAAAAGATATTTCGAAATATATCGAAAATTTCAGACCCAATTTGAACAATATCACAGACCAATTTTTTAAGTATTCTCTATACTCTAGTATGTTAGATCAAATTTTTCTAAATGCCAATATTATTATCACATTCCTAGATAACATAGAAAATGCAATAACTTTTGCAAAATTGCACACAGTACATCCTGACATATTGACTATAGTCGGGCCGTTCAAAAAATAGAATTCACGGACGCGTGAACAGTGAATGCCTAATCTATATATAGCCTGCGCGGCGTACGATGCCACGCCTTCTAAACTGACATAAATGAAGAACTGTTTACACTATACTGTACTCATTTGTGCTTTGTATTTACGTGTGTTACGTTAATTCAATAACGTGATCATTCTATCTTTTCAGCGGCTACACTATAGTGAAAATTTGAAAGAAATCCTCAAAGAATTGCAAAATCATTACAGCCCTAATGAAATATTAGAGTTAGATATACATTCTTGGTATTCATTAATTCAAACAAATTGTTATTTTTCGAAAACAAAAATAATCTTTGCCATAGAATTTCCTATTGTTTACCCAAAAACCTTTCAATACTTCCATCTTTTTCCAATACCAACCAATACAAATACCATAATTATCCCCAAAAAACCTTACTTGGCTCTCGAAGAAGAAGCATACCAATATATGGAACAGCCCTGTATACAAGTCACAGATGTATACGTTTGCAGTCAAGAACAATTGAACTTCCATCCAGCAGAAGACTGTGTTGCAGCCCTAATCCAGGACAAAGAAGCAAGATGTCCCCAGGTGCCGATAAAACCACCGATACAAATATTCAACAAAATCAATGGCGAATATTTGATATCTATCACTCGAGAAGAAACTAAATTGAAGTCAAAATGTCCAGAAGAACAATTTTCAATAGTCAAAGGCAGCACCCTTTTAAGAATTCCTTCAAATTGCTCTCTCGGATACAAAAGTTACAAATCCGAGAACCACAAAGAAAAAACTTTTGGAAGGCCGTTGATCCTGCCAAAAATCAACAACGAAATATTAACGAAGCAGACAATTGAAAGAAAACCATTGCTGATAGAAAATATCCCGTTAGAAGATATTCACCAACTTCAAAAACACATCGATGCTACAAACGAATAAATTGATAATATCGATGATTCCCAATCGATAAATTGGCCTTTGTGGATAATTATTTGCATCATTTTACTTGGAATTCTGTACTTCAGCCTCAGAAAAATCCAGGAAATGAAGAACCGACCAGTTCCCAGAATCCGAACGAAACGTGAGAATAAGAAACCAGAAAGTTCGCCTTCAGTCTTGTTCCAGCCCGAAATCGAAATTTGAGAAGGGAGGAGTTATATCAAGATAACCAGTGGATAACATTACCAACCGTTGTTCCCAGGGCGATCTCCTATTACAAGCGCATCGTCAGCAGAACCGAGTTTATTAATACACCTCGTTAACGAGATTTGAGCATTCAATTCATGTCTTTGTCATAGTTTATACAAATAAAGCTTTTTTAAAAAGTCTACCGGTCCATTGTTTGAAATAATTCCTGTCCTGACAATGTCCCATTAGCTGCGTTTTATTCGTACACCCCAGTGCAACCAGTGGGAGAGAATAACCGTTTTATTAAGCACCGGTTGGAATTTATTCACATCCTCTCTCCACTCATGCTTCGATGTTTGAGCACAGATTCGTTGGAGTGACATTAGACATTTCGTTATTTCAATATTATTGTGGGGGTGACAATAACGCAAAGCTCAATGGAAAATGGAAAAAAATAAAAAAATAACAGTGATACATTTCGATTCGGGAAAGAAATTCACCGTGGAGCTCAATAATGAGCAAGAATATAATCGCATCAAGTATGGTAGGTCATGATGAGAGCTAATTTTCCTGAAGTTATTTCAATGAAAGTTCTATTTATCTACAGATCAGGACTATGTTGATGAAATTGCAGAACGTTGTTACGAACTGTATCGAAAAGGACTTGTTAAACCTCAAGGAGAGGTTGCAATCGAACAAATTCCCCCCGCCCCCCCCCCGGGGGGGGGGGGGGGGCGAACCTCACCCACTCGTGAATTCCCTCCTGCCCCGTCAATGGAAGCTTCAGCAAATCACTCAGTGTTCCCAATCCCAAAGTATTGCCACTTTGTCACAGAAAAACGCCTCTGTTTGGGACAGAAATGGAACTTTGGCGCTCTTGGAACATTATAAGAAAAAGAAACATATTTTGGACAACCCCAAATATAAAAAAAAGATATTTATGGTACCATTGCCCAAAATTTGGAGGAGGATCATAGGTTTCATTTTACTGGAGAACAATGTATGAATAGAATGAAAACTCTTTTAAAAAAATATAAAGAAATAAATGACCACAATAATACTTCGGGAAAGTATCACAAACACTGGCAATATTTTGAAGAAATGTCTGAATTTCTTGGTGACAAACCATTTGTTAAGCCTGTAGCACCGTACTCAAGTATATCTCTCGCTTGTCAACAGGAAATTGAATTGTCCCATGGAAAAGAAATTTCCAAAGAAGCAACTGCACGAGCAGAGCCTCTCAAAAGAAGAAAAGTGGCAGCCTCACCTAGACATGAGATGATGAAATGGTTGAATGAATACAAGGAAGAGGTACAAGCGAGGGAGAATGTCAGACTAGAAGTAGCGAATAGACATCATGAAGAGAACAAAAAGTTATTGGAGAGTCTGATAACAACCTTAAGAAATCCAAAGACTGACTGAAGTTTGTTTCATTTGTTGAATTGAGAAGTGGATGTTTATTGGAAATACACATTTTTTAAAGCTATTGTTGTTGTTAACCCTAACATCTACAGAAGACGAATTCATTCTACAGAATTTTCACTTCGGTGCTTGAGTATTTGATAATTTAGGAAAATAGTAGGTAAATTACTAGTTTGCAATATTTTTGTTTTGATATATCAAAAAAGTAAGTAGATTTCAATATTTATTCAAATTAATTCATTATAAACTGAGATGTTCCTTATAACTATCAGACTTCTACATTTTGTGATTCATGAACAATTGAGTTTCGTATCTCTACTCCTTCTGCATCTTCAAAAAAAAAAGTTACCATATTCAATTTCATCTATATTGTCATTTTGTATTCCATCATTAATTTATTCATCAATGTTGTCTGCTCCTTTCAATAAACATATATTGTGTAGAACACAGCAAGCAATGATTGTTGCGTTTATATTTTCAATCTTCTTCATGTCTAGAAGTTCCTTGATTCGTCTGAATCTTCCTTTCAGGAGTCCAAAAGCGTGTTCGATTCTGACTCTGGTTTTTGATAAAACCTTATTATAATGAAGTCAAGGCCTATCAAGATCTCCAGTGTTTTTGAAAGGTGTCATTACCCACTTCTTGCATGGGTAGGCACAGTCCCCCAATAGATAATAATTGGCAGCACAAAGCACACTTCCTCTGGGATACAAATCAGATGTTCTGAATACTCTGGCATTATGTACACTTCCAGGCCAACGCACATCTCCCCATTAATGAACATTAGATTGTACTTGCAAACACCTTGTAGCACCACTGAATAGAATTTCTTCCTATTATAATAATCACAACCATTTTCCATAGGTCTTTCTATGGGAAAATGGCAACCATCTATTGCCCCAAGAACTCTTTTCAAACCAAACTTGGAAAAACTGCTGGCAATATGAGCTTTTTCCAAATCAGAAGGCCACCTAATAAACGTTGGGTACAAATACTTATTCACTGCACCAACAATCACAGTTGAACACTGAAAATTTTGTAACATTAAATCGGTCCCCAATAGACCTATATGATTCAGGAGTTACCAAGATCCACAAGGCGATCAGGAGTGTTTTTTCTCGGTTGATCTGATCTCTGCCACCTAGCTCGCTCTGATTCTTCTTTTTGAAATTTGGTCAATTTTGGAGTATTTCCAATGTATAGTGGAAACTTTCTGGTGACATTCGAAAGTGACTTTGAAATGTCTTTCAATCATATCGGGGAATGATCAACACATAAAAAAATTCATTTTTCATTATTTCTTGATTACACATACTGAAAAAAAGCACATCAAGGAAATATCCCTAGAAAATGAATGGTACAAGTACAGCTTACAAGTCAATTGCTTTATGCAGAATTTTGTGAGGAATTTCATCTTCATCATAAAGTATATTTGTAATCATTTTCGACTCTCTTGCTAGAGTTGTATGCACTGCAATGATCACTTCTTCCATTTTTTCCCCGCTATAAAAAACAAAATTATACGTAATTGTTTTTGAATCAAAAGTAAATGAAAACATTGAAAACTTAGGCTATGTATATGACAGTTTCTTGAATTCCATACTTGACCGTTTTATTGATGAGCATTCAACCTATTCTCCACAGAATCGCGATAAAACGCAATTCGAAAATTGTCAAACTAGATGAAATCGATCATCCTGTGAATGAATTGTCCAATGAAAGTGAACCCATTAACGAACCATATGAAATCGAGCATCCTTCGAATGAAGTGTCTAGTGATGATGAAACCTCAATTTGTGGATCTGATTTAGGCCACTCCAAAACAACTAAGGAGACTTTGGAAACCAATCCAATGATTTTTTTGGTGAAATGGTCTTTGAAGAACAATATCACACACAGCTTTGTCTGAACTTTTGTCATGGTTTGCAACAAAACTAGATGTTACAAATCTACCTAGAGATGCACGAACACTTTTTTGCTGTAGTAATATTTTATGGACCTGACAAACCTTCTTCAAACAACTTTCTGAAGTGTGAACTTTATTACAAAATGCCTAAATAAAAACATAAAAAGGACTTTTGTTGTGATGCTCCAGCTCGAGCATTTGTAAAAGATACCAAAGCACACAATGGTTACAAGGGCTGTGACAAATGTATGATACGAGGAACATATTGCAATAGAAGAATGCTATTATTGAATTTAAATGCACCTCTCCGCAGTGACTTTAATTTTCAAAATGTTGTTGATAAAGATTATCATAAAGGCAACACTCCTTTGAGTGCCTTGGGATTGGGGTTGGTTTCTAGCTTTCCTATTGATTACATGCACTCAGTATGTTTGGGGGTAATGAGAAAATCACTTTTTATTTGGAGGGATGGTAGCAGACAGTATAAATTCCAAAGATCAGATATGGAGAGCAAAGAATCCAATATCCAGGTATTTCAAAAGTGTTGGCCTTCTGAATTTGTTAGGAAGCCAAGGACTTGGGAGGAAATAGAGAGATGGAAAGCAACTGAATTATGACAGTTTTTATTGTATGTTGGACCAGTCCTTATGAGAGAAAAGTTTACCAAGCGAATGTATGAACATTTTATGTTACTAAAATTTTCAATAACTATTCTATTGAGTGAAACATTGAATCAAGATTTTAATGACTATGCGAACAAATGACTCAATCTTTCTGTGAAATTCTCAGTGAAGATATATGGAACTAACTTTTGCACATATAATACAAATTCCTCAATCCATCTTCCAGAAAATGCTAAACATTTCGGTAATTTTAATAATGTCAGTTGCTTTCCATTCAAAAACTGTTTACAAATGTTGAAAAAATTACTTCGTAAATCAAATAATCCTTTGCAACAAGCTGTTCACAGATTGCATGAGAAAGAAAATGTGAATCATGAATTCAACAAAAAAGAAGACTTTCAAATTATTGGAAACTCCATCACAGTTACTTGTGAAACAGATTTTTTTCAATATAAGGATTACACATTTTGGAAGGAAGTCATTTACAATAAATGCACAATATCTTCAAAAAATGGTGATTCTTTTGTGATGTTGAAAAACAAGGAAATTGTCAAAGTGTTTTTTATAGCAACCAAATCGAAATTGAAACCATACAGTTTTGAAAAAATTCTGTATAAAGGTGTGGTATTGCCATTTAAAAATAACTATGTATTTTCCCTTCTAATTCATTTACAGTGAAATCTCATAAATTTTAGTAGAATTTTGTGCTAGTTTTTTTATTAGTAATAGGAAAACTAATGTACATGGACATGAAATAATGTACGCTATGAGTGTCTAATTTTTAATCTGCTATATAGATAGTTGTTATGTAAAAACATTTGTAGATATATATTTCAAAAATAATTCATTCGCATAAATAAATTTGGAGTAAACACAAGAGGTAAAATTATATTGCCTGCAGGTAGAGATGCATTTTATCACATTTTCATTATTCCAGAGATTACTTTGTTGTGGAGTTTCCAGAAGAGGCAGATGGAGACTCAATACCACTTGCTGTTGTCCCTTCGGTCTGGGTTTCTTTGAAGAAAGACATATGTTTCTGGCCAAAATTGAAAACTGAAGAGGAAAGGCGTAGGGCAGTAATAAAAAAAATCAGTTTGAACGTGAATCGTGCAAACCATGTTCAATAGTTGTCAAATTCAGAACAAGTGAGTTTAATATTTGACTAACAAATTCAGATTTTTTGCGTAGTTATTCAACCTCATCAAATTGAAAAAACAATTTCTTCTGATGTTGTACATTGAAAATTAATGAGTGCACTGGAAAATACACAAAAAAAATTAAAGAAGTCTCACAAGCATTTTCTTTCTCATGCCAATGTTGTGATGGGGGAAAAGAAAACAGTTAAATTTTAGGTTATCTGAATGAAAGTGGTCGTTACTTGATGAAAATCCATATTAAAACAATCAATATACAGTTTCCTGTAAGATTTTCACATACTAGGGTTTACTAAACCGCGACCGCGACACGTGTTTCGTTATACAATAGCTTCTTCAAGCAGGAACTTTGAACTACCTTTAGTTACCGGTTTATTAAACCCTAATATGTGAAAATCTTCCAGGCATCTGTATATCGATTTTAGATTATGACGTTTATTTTTCTTCAATTTTCTGCGGTGAAATTATATGTAAACTTGTGATTTTCCATTGTCAGTATCACTTGTATACTTAGCAAAAATATCATATTGACCAAATTCGAACTAGGGAATTGAAGAAAATTGAACGTCATAACCTCAAACATCCCTTGAAATTAATGGTTTATTCCAGTAAAATAATTAATTCCCGCAGGTGAGACAAAATAACAATTAATTTTGATAAAATTTTTAACATTTGGAGATATTTGAACATTCAATGAAATATTTTGGAATCAAACTTACAATACAAATTTTATTAAAATTGGTTTTTGTGATAAGGAATCCTTTCCTGTTTTGTATTGCCAAAGGGTCACTTGTTTAATGTAATTATGTTATTTAGATACATGGTATATTTCAGATTCATATGAAAAAGCTGCAGCAAAGCTGAAATTCATCGAAACAGCTGAAACATCATCCTTCACCAGACATTCAGATGATGGTGGCAAAATAAAATGAAAGTCCAGACCGAATTCTACATTCAAGGATTACCTGGTTCACAAGAAAAAAGAATATTCTCAAGCCAACCTCTGTGGGTAAAAATCAGATATCGTCTGCATCATCAGATGAAGATGACCTTCCCCCATTATCTCCACCACATCGATCAGTATCCAAAAAAAATTCCAAAGCATCATTGAGTTAGATGAAGGGAGTGATTTGGATGAAACCCTCAAAGTACACAATACTGAAAAACATCCCAACAAGACAGAAACATCACAATTCACCAACATATGCACCAAATGTAAAAACACAGAAGGTACTTCTTTTAATATTAAATTTTTTATTAGTAAAAATCATTTTTTTTTCTAACTGAGAGAATGTAGCAATTACAGCCAAAGTCAATATATCTTTCTTGAATGTTTATAGCTGAGATGGATATGGTCATAAGGAAGATCGATCTCCTAGCACATTATGTAAAATTTCTCCTAGGAATAGTACAAAGAACTGCTATTAGTGAGGCAGTAGATATGCCATAAATTTATCTTTGCCCATTGAAGAGGAGCAAAAGTTGAGTGAATTGGAATTGAGAAATTGGGCAGTGATGAGGATTTTTTTTTAAATGTGGTATGTTTTACCTATAAGTTGTCTACACATGTATAGTTTCCATTCCTGGTGAAATTCTCTTCTTCGGTGTTTTGCTCACGAAGCCGACGTTATTTTCTCTCTTGCATGAAGAAAAGTTGTCTTCATGGAAAGGAATTTTACCTGAGAAAAAGACGCGCGCACATATACAGCCACAAACAATACTACCTTTACCCAAGTTGTATAATTTGAAAAGAATTTTATTGGTTTCGGGTAACTTCTTTGATATCTGTTGGAGGCAAGGATGTTGCAGACGAAACTACTAGGATAATGACGAAATTTTTATCTCATAATTTATCACTTCAGTATAATTGGACAGGGAGGGGTAAGAAAGAATTCATGAAGCTGAAGAACATTCTCATGTTAATCTTAGGTAAGTTTCTATTATAAAACCTAAATAGTATGTGTTAGTAGCGTTCCTATTTTAGTTTAGAAAAAATCCAATCACTAGCAATGCTACAGAACAAGAGGTTTCCACTGTAATTAAAGTATGGCTAAGAACAGCCACAGATAGACAAGGTGGGAGGAATAGAAGAAAAAAAGATGATGTCGTTTGAACTAAAAAAAATTCTTTGAATCCTACAATCAAGTAGGAACAGATATTTGAAATATTTGATTTTTTTCAAGAATTGTTTTTTAATTTGAACGTTATTTTCACACCAGAATTTTTATTGTGTTATTCAAATTAAACAAAATTTACTACGATTGTTGTTTTAGTCTTGAATTAGGTTGCAAACGAAATGAGAACATAATTACTGTCATAGAGTTTTGGAATATCAATATTGCATTAGCATAAACAGTTCACCAGCAAAATGTTTTCACAATAAGCTAAGCACGTTACCATCTTGAACACCAAAATTGTTGAATTTAATTCAACATATATTTCGCTGAAACTTTTGATAGAGATCAATCACCCTAACACCAACCAAACTGATAACTCGACGCGCGTTTCGCTAACAAGCATTTTCAGGAGAAGAAATAGTATCAATTTTCTTCTGAAGATGCTAATAACCTCGTTAGCGAAACGCACGTCGAGTTATCAGTTTGGTGTTAAGGTAATTGATCTCTATCAAAAGTTTCAACCTTTACCAAAGGTCCAATCTCATCGTTTATATATTTCGCTGACAGTATAAACTGTCTTTTTTTCTACTTATCACTGTTTTCCACGTTTAGTGACGGTAATGTGAACCCAAATACCATATATTTGGATAATAGAATTAAGGGTAGAATTCCTGTACCCATTGATGGGCCACCAGAAAAAACGATACTGGCTTTCATCAGGGCCAATGTATGTATGCCGTTACTATAGTAAAGGCTTACATACAATGACCATAATGCTGGCCGGAGTCCTCTATTTCTACTGGCCCTTCACTGGCTATAGGAGTTTTGCCGTTCTGGCTTCTTCGGGAAACCATATATTGGGCCAGCATAATACCGACCAAAATTGTTTGCCGGGTTATAATCATGAATCAAATCATATCATTCAACTTTAATCGCTTTCAATTTAAACAATTGATCCTAAAGAATAAAGTATTTCCATTGATATGAGAGTAGCTTGTATATTACCTCTGGCATGCAGGTTCTAAATTCATCTCCATTTTGAGTATTCGTTCAAGTTGTTCCACTGTAATGAGTCGAATAATCATTCCTAGGGATGAATGGAGGGGAAGCTCAAAACGAGATAGTAGGTTGTCTTCGAATAAACGTCCTGAATGGAGCAAGATGCCTGTTCCTGATGCATGGGTTCGTGCAGTAGATTGTACCTCTTCTGAAATGAAAGGAATGGTAAGTTGTTTAAAATTCAAGATGGGTAGCGCTGAACAGAAAATAATGGAATTGAAAAGTTTTTAAATTCAATATTATTCACGATTATTCATCTTTTTTTTTTAGTATAATACCAAATAAGAGATATATTCATTGAGGTTCAATTAACCTAATGTGGTTCTTGCAATATATCTTCTTTGTGAAAATGTAGGTCAGCTCCAATTCTCCAATTCTCAACTGATGTTTTCTTGTTTTCAACCAAATTATTGCTAAACGCTTCTAACTGGGCAATTCTCACTTCACTCTTGTGAAATATTCACTAACTCATACTAAATGTTCAGAAAATAAGACTTGTTCAAAGCCGATCGGTTTGGACAAATCTACGGCGCGGTCTTCATATTTATTTAGGCTCTTTCATTGCTGGTTCAAAACGCAACAGAAACAAATTTTTTCTGGCCGGTTGGTGCCATAGTCAATTTTTAGTTAAAATAAAATAAAAATCACTAAAAGGCCCCAGAGCGCTTCGGCACACAAGAAAATAGGCCGACCTTTGCCCGCACAAGGCTCTGCCATTTGGACGCACTCGAAACAGTGTTTGATGAAGGAAAAGTATAAATAAAAAATTTTAAATGCTATCATTTTGCAAATTGATTTCAAGAAACTGTTTATGAAGTTGCTCATGATGTTATAATATTATTCACCTATGGCTGTCAGCTATTTATAAGTGTTTGATTTCCAATAGGAGTGAGTATATCCACCAATTCAGATTCGTCAAAACGCTAAAGGTGACATGATGAATACATTTTTTAATCGATTGGGAAATGCAAATGTAGGAACATTCCACTTGGAAACGTGAAGGGTTAGCTGAAGGAATGTACATAAATTTTCTATAGACAATTAAATTTGACGTCTGCTCAAGACATAAAATGCAGGGCGCTCCTTGTTGAATTTGAGAATATTTCGAAAGTGCGATATAACAGTTGTTTGGTTAGTAGCCTTTAGGATTAATTTGGTTGAAAACAAGAAATCACTAGTTGGGAATTTAAACATTGAAACTGCCACTACATTTTCACAAAATGAAAGATGTTGTAAGAACCATATGGATCAGGTTAATCAAACCCTAATGAAACATGCTCTAATCCTGATCGTACAACCCAAAAATTAAATAATAATTCAACATAAAAATATTTTCGAAATGTAGTGCTATGTCCCTATGTATTGGGTCAAAACATTGTTCAATTTCATTCGCCCAGTCTTATCGAATGTTGCCTTAACCGAGTTCGAGAAATTGAAAATACTTTCCTTGGTTATCTATATTTTTTTATGCGCTTTCACACGAAAAGGAAGCTCTGTAATATTCAAAGAACACCGACTGAATCAAGGGACAGGAGATAGGATTTAACATTCACTTTCAATTTTTGAAGTTTGCAAGCCTCAGGAAAAACCTCTTTCGGCAAGGAGTTCCAAACAGGTTTCCAAATTAACAAAAAAGTGGTGGAAATTCTGTACTATAATAATAATAATGATAATAACATTTATTTTCCATAAGACATGAACATGTATTGGAATAGTCGAGTAAGTGAGTACAAAACAAAAAAAGTGAAACAGTCACATTAAAAAATTCGTTCACGGTATAGAAACTGTGATTCAGTAAAAAAAAATTCAGGTTGCGTTTGAAAACATGGATTCTATCAATCTCTCTGATGGAAAGAGGTAATTTATTGAACATCTTCAATCCCAAGTAAAAAGGAGATTGGGCAGTTAGGTTGTATCTGAAAGGTTTCACGTAAAAGTTATACGATTTCTCGTGTCAATGGTATGATAGGAGCTATGTCGTTCAAACTTTAATTGATTAGTATAAATATAAACGCACATTTCAAATATGAGTATATCAATAAGAGTTAATATTTTGTATTCCTTGAATAGGTCTCTGCATGATGTTCGTGGGTCGACTCCAGCCAAGATTCGGAGTATCTTTTTTTGAGCGACAAAAACATTATGTGCTGATGAAGAACAGCCCCAGAGACAAATCTAATCCGTGATTCTACATGGGCGTGGTAATAATTCAACATTTGATCCCTGGCTAAAATCATTTTGAGATTTCTCATAAATATGTAATAGATGATAATTTTGAAGTTAGTTGGTTACAGTGTCCTTTCCAGTTCAGACAATGATCTAATGTAAGCCCTAAGAATTTGCATTCACTGACATTAGAGAGAACGTTGTTGTCGGCATTTATTTTGATGTCAGAACAAGTTTTTTGTCGATGGTGAAATCGAATAGAAAAGGTTTTTCCAGAATTGAAGTGCAGAGAATTAGAATTGCACCAAGAGATTAAATCATTTAAAGTTCGATTACACTCCTCTTCCAAAGCAGTATCGCATTTATTAGACACCAATAATGAAGTATCATCCGCATACATAATGCATGTATTCTCAGCGACTGCGGTATTCATGTCATTACAATATAATATAAATAATATGGGTGCCAAAACAGACCCTTGAGGGACCCCAATTTCCAAAGTTTGAGTACCTGAGTTGAATTTACAGTGGTGGTCGGTGATTGAAACAAACTGTTTTCTGTTTTTAATGAAGGACTCGATCCAATTGAAGGCGTTACCCCTTATGCCGTACGAATACAAATTATTCAGTAAGATCATGTGATCGACACAGTCGAATGCCCTGCTGAGATCACAGAATATCCCGACAGGGCATTCACCGCCCTCGATGTTTTCCAGAATCTTTCCATAGAAGGCTGTGATGGCAGTTATAGTCGATTTTCTAGATCGGAAGCCGTGTTGCGAGGAAGAAATAATGTTTTGACACTCAACAAAATTCATTACTCGTTCTAAATATGCATATTCGAATATTTTTGAGAAGCCAGAGGGCACAGTGATAGGCCTATAATTTTCTACAAGATGAGCGTCGGACTTCTTATGCACCGGTACAACTTTAGCAGTTTCCAGTTTTTTGGGGAAATTTCCGGATCTAAAGGACAGATTAACTAAAGTAAGTGAGTGGATATATAATATGTGGTAAACTTTTTTTGATCAGAAACATTGGGAGGTCGTCAGGTCCAGACGATCCTTTGTTTTTGAGTTTGTTCATCAAGAGTGACAAAAGTTCTGTTTCTACCAAAGGGTCGAGAAATATAGTTTCTCGAATATTAGGAGGATTTTTATAATTGTTTTCTGAGGTAATACATTCGATATCATCGATGATTTACTTGGGTATAGAGAGAAAGTATTCATTGAAGAGATCTGAAACCTCTTGGGGATTCGTGACAGACTCACTATTATGGAGAATAGTTATATTTCTTCCCACATTAGAGGAACTGTTTATATTATTTATCACCTGCCAAGCTGTTTTTGTTGGGTTGTCAGATGACATTATTTTATTCTGGTATAAGTTACGCTTAGTATTTGATATTAATTTACGATGTAGTATTTTTGATTTACTATAAGTTTCTGATAACTCTGGGTAAGAATGTTTGAGGATAAATAGATCCTTCAGATTTCTACTCGAAGTTTTCACTTCATCTGAAACCCAATTTTTTGAGAGATTAATATGACACTTTTTCAGAGGAAAAGCTTGATTAAAATGATAAAGAAATTCACTATAAAAGATCTGGAAAGCTTCATCCATATTAGGGTTTTCAGTGACATTCTGCCAGGTTTCATTCATGAGAGATGACAAAAAATCCTTTTGTTTTTGAGAACTGAAAAATCTATTGTATGTATTGAATGATGACAGGATCGATTTTTCAGGAAGATTAGTTTCGATTAGTATTAATTTGTGATCGGACACTGTATTATCTGAAACGCATATTACGGTGTTCGGCAAGTTTGTAAAGACATGATCTATTATACTTTCTGAATTTGCTGTTAATCTAGTAGGCCATTCAACCTTTGAACTGAGATTGAAGCTTGCTAACATATTTTTTAAATTAAGAAATTGATGTATGTTCCGTGAGTTATCAGTAGAATCCAGGTTTATGTCACCAGCTGAAACTATATCAACAGTTGGTTTGTAGAGATTTTCAAGTAAGGTAGAAATATTAATGATGAAGGTATCATAGTCACCATCCGGCGATCTATAGCAAGACAGTATTAATAAAGTTTTATTATTTGAAGGATTTCGCCAAGAAACTCCACAAATTTCCAATGATTTTTCAACACAGAAATCATTCAAGTTGATTACATTAAAATTTAAATCATTTCTGACATAGATAGCAACACCACCTTTTCCAAATTCTTCTCTACAGAAGAAACTACCTAAATTGTATCCTAAATTTTTTTTCGATAAGATAGACCCATTAGTTGTGTGAGTTTCGTTAAAACATAACAACTCAAAATTATTGTTCGTAAGAATGTCAGATTCTAGAGTATTTACTGTGTCACTATTCAGACTTCTAACATTGAGTGATAAAATATCAGGTGAATATATCAATTTGGTATAAAGTTCGTTGGGGTTTGCCTCCGAAAAAACTTACTGATGCAAGACCCATCAGGCCAGAGTTTAGGATTCATTGCCCTTCGAAAATTCCTGTCATAGATGCTTACTCTAAATGAGCCGTAATCATTGGGATATCTAGCAGCGATTTTCTCCACTTTCACTTCAGGAAAAGAAGATTCTAGTAGCTTTAGTAGATCAGCAGCACTGCTATTTTTTTGACTCTGGATACATGTAAGTCCACAAGCTTGTTGCCGATTATACATTTCCTTCTGGAGCGTTTATGGAAGACTTTTTGCCATTTTCCAGACTCCTCTTCATTTTTTATTGTAGCTTCGTTATTTTCTTGATCAAGTGTCTGATTATTAGTCTCTAATGCACCCACAGTTTTGTTTACTTCACTGGTTGAAGGATACACTAAGTTTATAATTTCACTACACTTATTCTGAGTTTGAATTTTCATTATTCCCGTTGATACAGTCTTAGTGTTTATTTGGGGATTCCCAACTTTTTTGATGGGTTCGTCTACCTTTGGGCTTTTTACTTCCCTCGGAGTGTTTTGAACGGTTTTTGTCAAGACAGAAGGTATTTCCTTATCAGTCTGATTTTTTTGCGTTGGCACAGACCTTTCAGAATTCATCAATTCGATTTGCCTATTTAAAATGTCGATTTTGTCACACAACTCACGAATTAGAATATCTTTTTGTTTCAGGAGGTATAAAATTATCACATTTCCAGTCTGGCTATTAGTATTACTAACGTCATCAATGGCTTCATAAAATTCATTGTCTCTGTCAATATCGTCTTTATCACTACAACAAATGACAAAAGTTTCATCGTCGGAGATTTTTTGGCACTATATTAAGCACAACTTGCATGGTAAGCACTATCACACTTTATGCATTTTAAACCCGTTAGGGACTTTGATTTACAACGCCTACAAACAGGAGCATCACCAGCATGACCGTTCTCGCCCGCCATCTTTAGTCAGTCCAAGTCATGACTCGTCGAGTCATGTAAATATTGCCAAGGGTGGAACGATTGATTACAAATCAGAAGAGCACCTACCGTGAAAATATCTATTGAAGAGAGAGAAGTCTCGAACCCTTCTATGGTGTTGCAATTAGGTGAGCGAATCTGTGAGCGAAGAATCACCAACAAGACGGATTGCCTTCCTCTGAATATCTTGAGATACATTTTATGAGCGACAAATAAGCCAGATTACACATTCTTCATTATCTTCAGGATGTGATAGACATCTGATATGTCACTGGAGGGGTTTGTTGGGGAAGTTTTTTCAAATGATTCAATAACTTCTTTCAATAGAATAGTACCTCATTCTAATTCAATTATATGGATTAGGTATGTGAAACAACCCAAAGAAGCTTTGTATCATAGTTTCAGCCGGTCTAGAGGGGGGTGTGGTGGGGGTAGGTTTTTCAAATAATTCAATATCGTCTTTCAATGGAATAGTACCTCATTCTAATACAAGTATATGAATTAAGCATGAGGAACTACCCAAAAAAAACTTAGTTTCGTAGTTTGTGCGGCCTCGGGAAGGGTGTAGTTGGGGGTAGTTTTTTCAAATAATTTAATAACTTCTTTCAAACGGAATAGTGTCTCGTTCTAATTTGACTATATTTCAAAGGACCCCGCACTATTTATGTGGAAAAATGGCTTTTGGCTAAATTGTTCGATTTTTTGATTTGTTGTAGAGCTCGATGTTCTGATGAGAATTCGAATAGACAACATTCAAAATATACCTACATCATAAGACCTAGCGATAGAGGTACCCTATGTAACAAATATACTTTGTTTTTGGGTTGATTAAACGTTAAAAAAAACATAGTCCTAAATATAATACTTTGGCTGCTACAGGGTGTTGAAATCATAAATTTCTAATCTGAAATCCGTTTTCACAACAACACTGCTCGAGATAATCAAACCAAATTCGATAGTTTTTTTAGATTGAAATTGTGATGTACGAGATCAATGTACCACCCCATATTATTTTTATAGTGTTGGTCAGAAATTCAAAAATTCCGAAAATTCCCCCGAAAAACTGTGCGGCTAGAAATACATCATTCACTATTATTATATATTATACCAGTTACTCATCCCATTATCAGTGGTAGCTGAGCCCAACTTTTATTGGATACTGTTGAAAAATCAATAATTTTTTTGTCTATAGTGGTCTTTAAGAGATTTATTTTTCCATATTCGCTGTACTCGAATGCAAAATTCAAACAGGAACATGAAGACATTGCATGGATAACATATATGAACTTCAAACGATTGAAATACCCTGTATTATATCAAAATATTGAAATATATTCCATATTGAAATATAAGTGATTGAAAAAATTGAACATGAAGAATATTGATTTTTCAACAACCTATACGAAAATATCCAGGAAAAGTTGGGCTCAGCTTCCACTAATAATGGGATGGGTAACTGGTAAACTATATAATAATAGTGAATGATGCAATTCTAGCAGTACAGTTTTTGAAAGCAAGTTTTTAGAATTTTCGAATTTCTGACCAACACTGTATAAAAAGAATGTGGATCTACAAAATCTGTTGAGTTTAATTTGATTATCTTGAGAAGTGTTGTTGTTAAAACGGTTTTCAGATAAGGAATTTGTTATTTCAACACCCTGTAGCAGCCAAAGTACCATACTTAGATCTATTAGGATTCTCATCAGAACATCAAGCTCTATAACATATAAAAAATCGAAAAATTTAGCCAAAAGCCATTTTCCCACACAAATGGTGCGGGGTCCTTTGCTAAAAACACTTTTGAAATAAAGGTCCTATCTTTTCTTGTCGAGTTATGTGTGGAAATGGACTACTTCACGCCGGTACCAACAAGGCGCCTCGAAATCTAAAGATAGGGGGATCCCCATTCTCTTTATGCTTTCGTCAACGACACTTGACAGGTTCCGAGTTTATTATAGAAATATGTCACAGATATATATCAGCCTATGAATATTGTGATATAATATATCCTGATATATATTCTGTGAACCCTTCTTTCAGTATTCACTTTCAGTCTTTCAGTGCTCTTTTCAGTTTTTCTATACCTATATGTTTCAGTCTTCTAGTACATTATTCATTCAGTAAGTCACTACCCCACCAATACATAATTTCAATAGGTTTACAAAATTCTGCCTAGTTGTGACCAACCATCTATATTTCAGTTAATGGAATAAGAATCATTATTCTGAATGATGTTTTGAATTTCTTCGGTATTGAAAAATTTCAGTTGCTCTTTCAAAAAACAATTCGTTCAATATATAAGTACTTTTTATTGGAGGGTCTATAACACACAACGCTTTGTGACTGACATTTCTATAATATTATTCGAGTGTGATGGAAATATGTACACATCAACTAGAAAATATGGCACAGGAATTGAAAACCAGTATAAACAAACCACTGAAAAATAACTGTGGAAAATGTGTCTCCTGATCTAAACACAAATGCCCAGAGAATGACAATGCGAATGCATCAACTTACGTAAGAGACGATAACAAATTAGCTGATACATAGATCATCGAATGATCTCAAAGTCAAGTCAAATCTATTCATTCCAAAAGAGCAATCTTGTATAAAAACATGTCAAAATTTTTAATACATTTTGTAATACAGCATATGAAGTCAATTAGTTGAAATATTATATACAGAGTATAATAAAATACCTAATGAATTCTCTTGATTTGTTCTGTAGTTTTCTGGGTATTGTAACCTACCACAATCTATACATTAGTTCTTATTATTTTTTTGATAGTCAAAATTTGAGTTATACGAGAAGTTGCCGACTAATTGGACTTGTTCTATCAAGAAAGAACTGTTTTTCAATAGACTCAGCATCTTTTCGGGGTTGATTGAAAATCTGCCCTTCTACACTTCTGTAGATTCAAATATTAATTCTTATCTTTTCAGATTGTGGTAGGTTGAAATACCCAGAAAACTATGGAACAAATATCGATCCACCACAAAATAATGACGTTCAAACAATGATTCTCTTGATCTTTCATGTTCTGAGGAATTTTATTTCGGATCTAATTTCCAATACCAAGAGGAGAGTTTTGGGTTAATTTTGATTTACTCTGTCTTGCGACAGAGTAGAAAATTTTGTTTTCAGATATAACAGGCAACTTCCATCATGAAGAGGAAGGTAAGAGGTGATATTTGAAGTTTTTGGAAAAGCAGATTGCTCAGTTCATATTGAGTTTTGCATAACAAAGGTCTTATACATTTTTCCTGGACAATAAAGAGTGTTTTCGTAGCTTTAGGCTGCCACCAGAGTATTATCCTATTGGTCAGTCTTGACTGTATTTCTGCATACTAGAAGTCTTTCAGAACTCGACTTGTTGACATTAGACATGCACCATATTCGAAATATTTTGGTATTCACTATCTTGGTAATATTATGTATGTGGCTTTCCCAATGCCTAGAAACTTCATGCCATTATTCTGATTGATGATGATGATTGATGTAATTGTTATTCATCTTCATAGTTATTCTTTCAACTTTTGTGTGGAAAATAAGGAACTCTGTTCTTGTTGAATTAATATAAACCATATTTTTGGAATATCAATATGCAATTTTTGTCATTAGATCCTCACATGCTGATTGCTTCATATCATGCGACTCCTTACATATAAAAATTGATAAGTCATCAACATATAAAAGAGTCTTAAAGTCAGCTTATCCAATTCAACTTGGCACGGTAATTGGTTCCACATCTGGTTGCACACTGAGCTTACAATATTCCAAATGACTGCTTGTCAGCACTGCTCAAAACGTCATCATTTCCATGCCAAGATGAAATGGACAAGCTGTTACCTTGTGATATCCCACCACCATACAATCCTCAAATTGAGGCCAGTACTTGTTATCGGGCTGTAAAGGGCCTTAAAGGAGTGTAAGAATTTACATCCTTCGGAATGTTGCCATTCTTGATTTAGGAGATACAATCAATTTAATGTTTTCAATATGTTGGAGAATGACCAATTCATTAGAACCGTAAGAAGTTCTAAATTGGATTCAGGGCCAGTTGCACCGCTTATCAGGAAGCTGATTGGCAAATCCGTAGCAACAAAACCTGGCTTAGATAAAGCACAACTTAAGAAAAGCGGTGCAACTGGCCCTCACAGTCTCATCTTTGGTCCAGGGAGAAGATTGGAGGAGGCTGTGAAGATTCATATGAATCTGTAGTGGCTACTCAACTTCCACTTGTCACTGTCTAATGCCTGGTTCATAGGCCAAACTTTCACTTTTTCTTCAACTTTCAGGGTGGATTAATAAAAAACTTCAAGACCTAAGATTCATGACTTATCACTTACTTGAGACAGATGGAACATAGGAAAGATATAGGAATAGTTATAAAAACAGGTGTTGATCATGTATTCAAAAATCAAAGGATTGTAACTTTGTGACTACACCTAGTTATATTCTTTTTACCAACTCCAGTTGAGAATAATTAATTCCCAGCACAGCTCAAAGGCTCATTGGTTGGCTATTGAGCTGTGCTGGTGCTGAGAAACGTAATTGTTCTCAGTTGAAGTTGGTAAAAAGAATATCGTGATTTATTTGGTTTGGGATTAGCAACTTACCTGACCGATTTCGTTCATAAATCGTTTCCATTATATTTGAGCTTGAGCTCACACACCTGCAATTTTCACAGCATTGCATTAACAGCACATCAATTAATAAAAATGCAGATCAAATCTGCAACGAATTGAAGAACACCATAGACATGGACATAAGGACATATATGCATAGACATATATAATAGGATAGATTGTCAACTCCCATAGTAAAGAATGAAACCGTCTTTCAGAGCCACCTAGAAAACGGAAGAAACTAGAAGGTTAGTTCTTGTTCTTTAACGAAGAGCCTACAATTTCTCTTCTTCTTTTCACTCAGATGGCCAGAGGTGATAAGACTATGCAGTTGAGGTCTGTTCGATATATGCCACTAAGGTTTCATTTTTTGTCGGTGTTTGAAAAAAAAAAAACTAATTGAAAACGATTTTTATTTTTCATGTCAGATTAAAGATTAGTTGTACTACGAAAGTATAAAACTTGTAACTGCTATAAATGTTAGTTGATTAAAAACAAAGAACATTAATCTGAATCAGAGATGAATATAACAAACATAATTTTTTTAATAAAGTGTGAATTTAGTTTATACAAAAACTAGTCTTATATATAGTCCGGATTTGACTTTCTGCAGGAAAAAGTTTCATAATATGAAATAATAGTAGAGATAAGATTATTCTAGAACAAACTGAAAGAAAAATCCGATTTTTAGGTGATTGTACTGTATCTGAAAATAAGAGGAAACTACACCATACATGTATAAATGGGCCAATTGTGCCTATGTGTATGTCTGCAGAGATATAACTAAGAAAATTACCAAAAGGTGAAATGTTTCGACTTGTCATTAACAGGACCTTTCAGAGGTTTGAAGTTGTCATAGTTTTTTGACGAGCCATCGACAGTATCAAATGAGCCATCAATGAATTCCAGACATGTTGCAGTTTCTTTTCCTGATTCATCCATTTTGAGATTACCTTCTTCACTCTGGACTTCCTTTCCTAAAAACATAATAAGAATAACTACAGATAATGAATAATCTAATATCAAATGTTATTAATGAATAATTTTGACTCACCTTGGCATGACATCACATTTATAGCAACCGCTACGGTACGACTCATGACTTGAGTACACAAAGAAACTTTCATTTTATTGGATCCAATAGGATTGACATGCCTATCAGTCAACTTAGGCATCAATCTCAAACTGCCTAAATATGAATCCATTTTATATGCCTTCATTACATGTTCCCACTTTCCTATCATCTGCTTGCCTTCGATACACAATTTCATGTTATATTTCATGAAGTTGTTCCTTATTCCTTCGATCAAATGTGGAACATCAAATAATGGAACAATTTTCTTGAATTGATTTGATGAACTTATCTGCTTCCTGCAAACGTTTTTTCAAAGACAATTTTGATTTTTTTGCAGCTATAGCTCTTCTTTTGAAATAGGAAGCCTTTCTGTAGAAATGTTTTGCCTTGGGTGTAAGTTGCTCGCACCTAGCAACATTTACTTCAGCCAACAACCCTGTTCCTGAAAATTCAAATAGTGAAACTCCAAGTGAAACAATGAGGAACCGGAATTAAAAAAATGTTCCCTTTTTTTTTATTTCATCTGATAGAGCATGAAAATCTGTTCACAAAAATACCCTTCTGACCTCGATCCTTCCACTATTTTTTTTAAAAACCTCTACTATGTAACGAAAAATATCAAATGATGACGTCAGCATTTACTCATTCATAAATGCTCTCCATCTCCTTCTAGTTACGATAAAATACTACGAAATACTATAAAATATTTAGATTTACCACAGTAAAGGATAACCAGTAGTTTCAGTTTCGGTCGGTCCCTTTGATGTTCGTGTCCCACAGTTTCGTTTTTTTTAGACGAGTGCGCATCCTGCAGTTTCACGCCCGGAGTGGATAAGCCACGCCCCCCAACGTTTTCATAAGAAATACACTGCACGCCGCTTGCAAACTTGATATAAACTGCTCTGCAAAACTGCGAAAATTTGAGGAATCCAGCTCGTGATTTCAACTCCTGATAATAATAATGTGCGCTATTAATTTCGGTTCACTGTTCGCAAATCTGAAGTTGAAACACAGTGTACTCAACTTTTTTCGGAAATTACCATTCGAATATCCAATATCACTTCACAATTATTTGATGTTTATATGAATATAGCATACACAAAAAAAGAGAAAGAGTGTAATTCATAATTTATTTTAAATTTTCGAGAGTTTGTATGTCTCAGGAAAAACTTAGTATACGATGTTTTATTTGTTTGACTGAGTTTTTTTATAAGGATTGCTTATAACAAGAGTGGTAATTTATAATTTTCCACTGCTTATTGGTTCTCTGTACTTTCCGCACGGTTTTCAATGAGCAGTCAAATCCGTGAATTCTGAAGATTTACAGATGTAATTACTAATTTCTCTTCCTTATTGATATAAGTCACACAAAAACTGAACTGAAAGTTTGAAGCAGATCGGCTAAGCTGTTCGATTTTCAAAAATAAAAGAAAACACGTCCAGAATGAGATTCATTTGAGAAAGGTACCGACAATAAAATTTTCGGAAGGTTTGAAATCGTGTCTGAAAGAATTATTTTGTTAATAAATAGATTCGAAATTCTTATGTTCTATTCATTACCTGAAACAATGACCGAATGCCAATTTTATATTTGTCAAAGACAGAAAGTTCACTCCTCAAACGACATTAACTTTACGAAAATACCAAAATTCTTCAGAACTTGTGATAAAAAAAATGATTGAAAAATATGGAGTTTTAATCACAAAAACGTCGAACGAGCATTCGACACTAAAAAGCAAATATATACTGCTGCAACAGTGGAGTTCATTCCCATAGGGTATGCAAGCTTTCATACACATTTTTGAGAATCGGATTGCATAGCCAAATATCAAACATGTATTAAACAAAACATGAATACAGTTGCATTTTTGCATTGTTGTGAAATAAAACATGGTTTCAGCATAAGTTCGTATCTATAATAAGTACTAACTTATCGACATTTTTTCAAATAAACGATAATTATCGTTATTTCTTTATTTCAACATGAAAGTTATTGCAAATTCATGTGAACTTTTTATAGAAACAATATTAATACAGACTGTCTAAAGCAAAATGTAGGATTAGTCAGGCAACTCAATATACACGATCTGATGTTCACATAATTAATAATAACTTTTATTTCCCAAGAAACTCACAAAGTTTATAGAAGGGAAAAAAATAACTCTAAGAAGATTATACACCGAAGGGGAAAAAAAGGCCAATGAAATCAGACTCTTTCATTGTAGGAAATGAAAAAAATTATGGTAATAAAAAAATAAATGAAAAATTGGCAATTATCTATTTAATTGAATGTTTTTTTAAGTTGTCTTTGAAACGGAGTTTTCTGTATTTCTTCATTGCAACTGGTAATCTATTATACAAAATGATTTCTGTGTGATAAATTGTCTGTCGTCCTATGTTAGATTTGAATTTCATCGTTGATATTTAATAAAATAGGTGGTCATAGGAATAATATATGTGCAAAAGCAAATTACACTTTCATTTTGAGAATTGGATTATCTGGATTTGAAGTGGAAGTAAAAATGTTAGTGCATAAAATGTTCTATTGTACATTGTAGGTTTATACTTCATAGTGAAGTTGAAGCCAAAATTACTATTGCATAAATCCACCTTAAGAATAGTCAGAAACTAATTTGCAAGATCAGCAGTTGATGTATGTCATTAAATAAGTTTATAGAATGAATTCTTGAGTGTTTTATTCACTTTTTTTATTTCATTTCATTACATGGCAAATCATATAATTTTTGTGTATAAAACTGGTTTTATACACAGTTTTGTTAACATAAACAAAACTAAAGAACGAAAAAATATGATACAAATTCAAACATTAATCAATGCTGAATAATTTCAACAGGAACGATTGAAATATCCTAATTTCAGATTTAAGAATACATCCTTTTGAAGAAATATGAAGCAAAATACATTAGGTAATCTTCTGAACATAAGTTTTTAAGCCACCCAATTACTTTTCAGAGTACAAACAGAAAACATGCTAATGAAGAAACTAGATAATTTACATTAAGTTGATGAAATTGCACAAACTACATACAGTTCATTTCAATACAATTAGAGAAGTTTTCATATATATTACTACCTACTTCATGGTATATTAGGGGTTATTTGAAGAAATAAGAATGCATCAAATTAGACTGGGTATACCAACAATAAAGGACATTAAAATGAAAATGATTTTTCAGAATGGAAGTAATAGATGAAATGTTTCATCACTTTTGATATTATAAAACAGATTAGATTTGATCGACATTTCGTACATGCATAAAATACAATGTCTGTTCTTCTCAAGAAACATTTCCACCTTGATTTTCAATGTGGAAAATATAAAATCGTTAAAACCAATTTCGTGTGACTCTAAATAATGTTGATTAGGAAATATATTGTTAATGCGAACTTCTTATAATCATTGGAGTACCATAAACCTTTTTTAGATTTACTAATATGTTCAATTTGAGCTTTCAAAAAAGTTGCTAAAGATGGTGAACAATATTGCTTCACAAATTCCACAACTTCTTCGCCCGAAATGTTTCTGTTGGCAGGGTTAATCCGATCTGTAGAGTTCCTCCTAGGATGTCTTATTCTATTTCTCAGGTGGATTTTTCTTGGCGTATTCTTGGATAGAGACGTTGAGGTCTGTGTGCCTATGTCTGAAAAATAAAACTGTTGGAGAATCTATATATAAGAAAAGAGATGAAGGTAAATCTACACCAATAAATTGGGATCAGAAGAAATAAATTTCAAAATACTTTCGTCCGAAATAAATTAAATTTGTACTTCTAAATCTACCTCTATTTTTAATATTCTCTGAATAAAATGATGAATTTTCTTGTTGGCATGTAAAACTATCTCAGATAAGTCGAAAGAACATGTTACTAAGAATGGGTATGCAAAAATTAATTTTTTTGCTAACAATTCAGAGCACTCTATTCAATGGTTTATCAGCTTGAATAGGACTCAACATGTGAAAATTTTTTTTTCATGTTCAAGTGACAAAAATGATATACTGTTTCATTATAAATTGATGTTGTATCCTTGACTGGGGTAGGTACAATCAACAATGTTGATGCACCTTTTTTTAATATCATCAGGAACTGAACTTCAAAATGATTATATTTCAAGCAAAGTATTCACTAGTAGTTCATGACAGAAATGATGTTTATGAAAGGTTCAACCAGAAAGTGGAGCACTACTTCTATAATACTCAATAATAAAGTCAATACATTTTTTTAAGATTGAAACTTTTTCAGAGATCAATTACCCCAACACCAAACTGATATTATTTGCACTCGACGCCCGTTCTGTTTACAAGGTTAGCATCGTCAGAATTTTTTTTCTGAATATGCTAACCTTGTTAGCGAAACACGCTTCGAGTGCAAATAATATCAGTTTGGTGTTAGGGTACACGATCTCTGAAAAGAAATTGGACTGAAAACACCTATAAAAAACATACCTTCTGCATTACGTTCTGTATCACTGTTACTTGGGGTGTCCTTTATATTGTCTTCATCATCATCACAACTGATACTAAGACAAGTCTCCCAATTCATAGACACATCACAGTTGGGTTCTTGGCTTGTACTTGGAAGCGACATATCAGAAGCTTCATTTTGAACAGAACTGGAACTTGAAAGAGGTACTGTTTTCAGATCAATTTCTGTTTGGAGAATATCGGAAGTTCCCGGGATATTCACTGAAAAAAAATCATACATCAAAAATATGCAGAATTCTACATGATACCAACGCAAATGACACTTTCCATCTATAAAATGCAGGATTTAGATTACACATCATGGAGAGTTTATGGCCAAATGAGCAAAGGCGCTTGATTTGTGTTCGATTCACTTTTCTCACTGCTAGTTCATGCCCAAGCCACAACAGAAAATTTTCAGGCTGACCCTATGTGATAAGCAATTGTTGGTTGCCTAGATATCAATCCTAGTAGATGAGGTCTATTTATTCTCAACACTGTAAATTTTCTCTGTTCCTTATTTGAGTGTTCGACAAAAATATATAATGGATATTAAAAAAAAGTTCGAAAGGAATTCAACGAATAATAACTCGTCAGCCTGCAAAAAAGTAAGTTTTTTGTTGAGAAAAAATGAATAAAAAAAACGGGCCTCGATTATATCAAATATAAATATTTGTTCATATAACGACACTGCTCCTGACCTATTCGGAAAAAATTCTGTACATATGTATGCTTCAAGTTACCCAAATTAAGTTGAAGGAATGCATTTACTTAGGAAAGTAAAGATACAGCATATAGCTTATAAAATTATATATATTTTACCTGATGCTTTGGGTTGGCTGATGCTGTCTAATTCCACTTCTATCAATCTGGTAGGGATAGCGTTCAGCTTCAATTTGTTTTTCTGAATACTGGAAAACATGCAATCCTCAAAGTGTGCACTACAGACTCTGTATCTCTTGTAGCAATCCTCTGCAGAGCAATTGTCCAATTTCGATTTGTGAAGTTTCAACTTCCATTCATTGCATCTAAAAAATAAATCATCAACGTTAGAGATATATGAGTATCGAAACAGTGAAGTTGTTCTTTCTGAGAAAAGTTCAACAATATCTGTTTGATTTGGTGAGTACATGAAATCACTGAGAATAAGGTGAGAAGGTATAACAAAAAGATAGAAACGAAAATGTCAACTCCTAATGAAATCGACGATAATTCATTGCCTACAATGATAATATTAACGCCTTGGATTCAGTGGAATTGTTTCAACTCACCTCTTTTCATCTTTCGGAAATCTGAAGAAGCTGATTTGGGGATTTTCCTTCGAATTACTTGAACAAATCACACAATAATTCGATGCTTTCTTCAAATTGTCAGCCATCGTCGATGTAGATTTCAGCAAAGCACAGAAGAATTCACAAACAATAAACCAGTTAACATATGATCTATAAATCATCAATTGTTTAGCAAAGCTAATCTGTGGAGATAATTTGAACACAATAAAAGATCATACAGGACAAACGTGGCCCTAAAATATCTTGTTACAGTAAACAGTAAACAGTAAACATAATACACCCAGAAATTGAAATGACAACCTGTTACCTGTTAGCAGTGTTGCCATTATCAAATAAAATTTGTCTGTGTTCTGTTAATTATAAGAGTGATCGAATGGAATTCGAATAATAAACATATTAATTCAATTGAAAAAGAAGGCTTGGGCTTTCAGATATTGACCCATACATATTTCATATATTTCGGCGCGCATAGTACGAAAAAGTTGCCTTTCAAAATTTGAAAAGTAGCAGATTTAGGAACATTTTAAACAAGCTGCAAGCATTGCTCAAAAAATGAGTGATCCATTGCGCATCCAACAATTTCCCTTCCGGAGTCGATCATGCGCGCTCTGGATCGAAACACGAAGTGAAATTACTGGTTATCCTTTACTGTGGATTTACTACAGTGAGTTGGCAATAAGAGATTAATTTGACAGCAGCTAAATTCACATCATTCAAAGTTACAATGGCGTCTGAGCAGTTTTGCTGTTGACAAAGGCACTCTTTTGGGCCAGTTACGTGGTTAAACGTTACTGTTCCCGCGATTTAGTGATTTGCATTAGCTAAGTTCGTTAATTCATGGATCGAGTAGAGAGACTGAGCCAGATCAGCTGATCACTGAGCGCATGGAGCTTAAGAAATAAAAACGAACGGGTTTTGAACTTTTGGAGCGTGTAACATAACTAGACGACGAGGTGGGAACATGGGATTTCCCAGACGTGCCTAGGAGGGCACATTCCTTATTCCTTCCTGTGATAGCAAGAAATCAACTTGATGCTGGGTATATGTCCACGGACGATCCCCACAAATGCAGTAACCAACCATAACCTCATAATAGCAATTTGTGCTTGAACGTTCACGAATTTTCCTTTGATTATCCAAATTCGCCATGCAGATTGTTCATATGAAGATCATGTTGAATGAGAATGTAGGTAGGTACCTAGGTTGAATTTTGATGTTTTCTTCACAATGATGTGTTTACAGGTATAAGATGAAGTTGATTCAAGATATGGGTACTTTCATCTTCAGACTTGGCCTGGCATTCCATTCTCCAATGATGAGCATATCAACATTGATACGCTGCATTGTTGCTAGTCCGTTGTACCTACTTGGGCAGATGCTAGAGAAGTTGGAATAGTTGCTATTCATGTTATAACCAGTTAGGAAAAATTTCATTTTATATAATGAACATGATTCCAGCGGTATGAGAAGAAAAACTATGGAAGTGTTTGAAAGGAGTCCACACAGAAAAGATTGAACACGCTCTACATTATATCCTTGGAGTATTCAAAAATGTATTATGAATGCCTGTGGATAAGGTAATACAAGATAATGAGATATGTTGTTTTAATAAGGGATAAAGAACTGAAAATTGTCAACACTAATGTATCACCATTTTAGTGTTTAGAATGGAAGTCAACAGGGACTGCACATATCCTTACTTTAGAACAAGTTTTAAAGGATCTGAAGGCGTTTCGAATGATAAGCAAGTGAGTTTTTTTTTAAACGTTATCAGGATGCAATGGTTGCTAGAGTGTAACAGCTTGTAAAACGGCAGAAAGAAATCTTCACATCAAGATATTATGGACAGAAGAAAATAAATTTGCTGAATACTAAATGGAGATGACAATGTGTGTATTCATAACGTGAGGAATAAAGCATATTCAGTTGTAATGGAGTTCAATGAAGAAGAGAACGAGATTAACTTTGTCAAATGTGAAGACTGTGCTGCCCATTCAGGTAAGTTGAAGATAAACTGTGGTATGCAGTATCCTTTGGGCTAGAAATAGAACTTGTATTTTTGATCTGTGTGTGATCAGTTGATGGTGGCACATGGCACACCTGATCTCGTACTAAACACCCTCAGTACTATGTCTTTTCAAAGAATCTGCCTTCGGGAAATTCTTATCAGTTTGAGTTATCTGCTTTTCAGCTACATGTTCTGTTGGTCATTTTTGTTGATGAAGTGTGAATAATGTAATATTTCGAAATACTATAGTTGATGAATATTCTCTTAACTGGATTTGTTCCAGTCATTTATAATTTATATGGATCAAATACATATCAGAGAAGTAAACAATACTTCTCAATAGGTTTTATATTAATAAAGATAAGTGAGATCTTTCACTCTTATTCGAACCACCAACAGAATAAAACGGTTTAAAGAATGTGAGAGCAAAAACATTTGTTCCTGTATTAATAATATTACTATTAATTCAAATTGGCCAGTGTGTTAGTAAGGAAATATTAATTTTCGAAAACAAAACTAAAAAAATAGTTTCGTTTTCATACGGTCAATAACTATTTCAAAACAATATTGAAATTGTTAGTTTTTCATCACTATACAGTTCAAAAATAAAAAGTGAGATCCTGGGCTAAACAAAATCAACTATAGCTTATCCAATCCATCTTGGCACAAACTCGGTTACTTTTCCAGTTGCACACTGGTAGTTTAGACTGTGACGAAAGAAAAGACACCGTATAGGAATAAATTTCAACACAGTGAACACATATAATAGGTGGTTTTTTTCCCTAGTATATTTCACAGAGAATACTGGGCATATACTTTATCAGTTCTGTGCCAAGATGGATTGGATAAGCTGTAAATATTTATGTATCCATTATTTTTCTTAGTTGGTTATACCATAACTGTCTCAATAGATATTACTATCTTTTCTTTGTCATTTATTGTGGTATTATGATCTGATGACATTATTTTAAATATTTAATTTTTTTTGTATTTACATCGCTATATAAGAATTCATTTCTTAGGATCAGCAACTCAATGAACTTTAAAATAAAAAGATGTCTAATAAGTCAAACTTTTATCTTTCCAATGCTGGATTTTTGAACTCAACTAAACTAACATCAATCAACTACTAATAACCAAGAAAGATGAATGAATACAGGAAAACCCCATTGGGGGTTTATTAACTTTCGTCTGTCAATAAAACTAACAACTAAGAAGATGGCCATCTTTTCAACTAAGAATTAATAACTATGAACTTAACGTATGTGCATAAAACACAATATTTTCTGACATTACCAGTAATTCAAAAACAAATTAAAGATTGTGAAGAGAGGAAGTTTGTGTCATACAAATCAATTGGTGTAACCAAGACAGTATTACCTACTTGAAATTAGTCGGAATCAATATGGATCGTGAAGAAGTTATTGAAATGATTAGTATTATACTTTTATAAGTCACAACTTTTGTTGCCACTGGAGTGATCAAGAAACAAAAAAGACGGAATGATGATATCTATACATAGTGAGAAACATATTTACAAGTGGGGTATTATTCAAGGCGTTTCATGGTGGTATCCGTTAAAATACCTTTAGAGTTCTGAAAACGACTCCTGGTAGATGTGGAATCTGGAATAACCATATCTCTTTTTATTGTATTTATTTTCAATATGAGACATTTCACCTACAAACACATCTGTTTTAATATCATCAGAGCTTTCCCAGTATGAAACCATGCATGTTTTGGTTACATTTCACTGACAGCCAGTGGGATTCACAGGTGGCTGTTGTGTGAGAATAACATTCCTCATAATAATTTGTTTATACAACACATAATCCACTTTGACTATTTTTCAGGGGGATGCAAACATGCTATTGCATTCTTAACTGGGATTCATCGACATAGTGAAGAACCTTCTCCTACTGCAGTCACTTGCTACTGGAAGAAGTCTGAGTTGGCATCAATAGCTTCGTCAAAGAAATTCATTCTTGCCAAAGAAATAGGAACTTTAGATTTGGAGCCTATGGTAGCTGGAGACAGAACTTTCTCGAAAAATGTTGTTGACAATAGTATATCTAGTGAAAGAATGAATACCCAACTCACTAAATACTATAGGGAATTTGATGATACTGAGCACCTCTCTTTCCACTATCTACTTAGTGCATACTTTGATGAAGTTATAATGATCATTGAAATGTTTATACAATTTGTGAATAATTTTTTCTCCTACTCTGATTTTTTAGTTCAACCAGTCCATATCATTTCTGAATTGATTTTTTGTGAAATAAAGCATAATACTGAATGGTTTTTTTGATACTTTCCAAAAAGTATACTGAATGAAAAAAAAAACTGTTTTGGATTTCATAATTTATTGAAATAATAATGAAAATTAATTTTGTACCAAAAATTATCAGTGGGAAAATAAGAGGTGATGCATTTGCTGTATTTTGAGAAGTTGAAAATTTGCCTACATTTGAAGCAAAACAATTATTTCTAGGAAAGACATAAAAGTGAATGCTTTTAATTTCTCAAAATACCACCATGAGAAAAACCCACCAAAAACTCATGATATCACCTACAAAGCAATAATTACAATTTTGTCCTATATGCATAATCTAAAAACACATTGTTTTGTTTTACTGGGTTCGTTAACCGTGGCCTGCAACTTTTAGTGCATTTGAGGGTGATAAGGTAAAGGACGCAGTACCAACTTGTCAAGCGCTATAACAGTAACCAGATCACTACGTCATTACCTTACCTCCTTTGAAGGTGTTCAAGGCAGTTGTAGATGAAACGTCAGTTATTCTAACTTGAAGGCCACGGCCAACAAACCATTATGGCTTTATATTTTTATTCAAATTTATGAATTGATATCACTTGGAGGTAAATTTTCAAACATTCACTTAAAAAATATGTTAGTGATGAGATCGAGGATTTTACTGAAAATTCAAAAAATCATTTTGTCATACATAAAAATCTGAAAGAAATTGTGACGTTCTAGCTGAAAGTAAACTTTAATCTTGAAAAAACAAAATGTTCAGGTGGTGACGTGAGACACTAATGATAAATAGGATTCCTTCAGAAACAAAGGACCAAGTAATAAAATAATAACTTTTCAGGATTCAATGGCAAGATTTAGGAATAGGAATCTAGAATTGTAGTTATTTTATTATATGTTTGTATTCGTGAAATGTTTTACTGTCTCATTCAATTTACATTGTGGACAGAATAAAAAAAACAAAGAGATTATTTGATACTCGATTCAAAGTCCAAATTTAAAAAAAAACTTTTGAGCAGAAATTCAACATTTTGATTTTTCAACACTTCACAATGGAAATTAATCTTCATAGAGTAAGTAAGTGAACATTTCACTCAATAATCCTAAACAATTCCAAACATTTATACAACATATTTTAGTGATGTGTCCATGAATATTTGAGAGGCTGATTTTCATTTCATATAATGATTTATACTTTTATTACATTTCGAGAAAAGGAAAAGATGTGTGATGCATTTTTCAGTTAAATCAATTTGCCAAAAATTCTGTTTGGAATAATTCTATTATATTTTTGATTTCAGTTAAGGGTATAAATCAGTCATTGAAACTAAGTACATTACCAGTAAAAGCCTATCTCCTATTTTATTACAAGATTGATAATTTCAGACAAGTATAATATAAAATTTTGGTATTCTTGAATCATGGATGTTTTTTTCATTGTGGGTTCTTGGATTTCGGATTTTATTGAGAAAACGACTTCATCTCTGGCCATGAAAACCATCAGTTTATTGTTGAAGTATCATTCTATGATGTCATGAAGTTATTGTTACTTGAATCGCGTTCAGATATTATTTGTGGTAACATTTTATATTATACTCAAATCAGTGCCACAAATATATATATATATATATATATATATATATATATATATATATATATATATATATATATATATATATATATTAATAATTGAATTAGTTTCTATGAATATTAATACAGTATTTTAACTGTTTATATTGAAAGCAATTTTTTTTTCAAAAGGATAGTTCATTTAGAGCATAAAAAATAATTAAAAATGAAAAGAAATGCATGAGTGAATAAGTAGTAAAAAAATATACCAAAAGTAATGATGCAAAATTTTTAAAAGATATACAAATAAGCATTCAAAAAATTATATTAAACAATCAATCAATTTTCAAATCAGTTTTATATTTCAGTTTACCATGAGATGATATTTCAAATGATTGAAAATGAATAGAATTTTATGTGGGCATGTTATATAAATTGGGGTTTGAGAAAAAATATGAATATAAAATCTATTTATTTGTACACAGTTTTCAAATTTCAAAATAGGTGATAATATTTCTGATACATGGTACCCTGAGCATTTCATGAACATAGTTTTGGATTACATTTGTGTATAAAACTAGTATAATAATACAATTTTTTTATATATAAGGTAAGTGGTTAGCAGAACGTATGACTAATGAACAATTCGACAGTGAATAAATTAAATTGGACAGTTAAAATACAATCACTATAAAATTATTTCATAAGAGATAAAACGTTTTCCATGCTAGAGCAATATTTCCCACAAATTGTCCTGTTTAGAGATATAAACATTGAAATGCCAAAAAAAAGACCTTTGAATTATTCAAAAACTCAATCACAATACATACAACTCATCAAAGTATTCAAGATGGGGATTTCTTTAAATATTCAAGGAAAAACAATTTTGAAATAAATCGGTTTACAAGCCATAGTGCTAAACAACTGACATTCCCAAAAAAAACACCTTTCACACAAATAACTGCTTTGAAAATTACACATCTAAAAGTGTGTAATCAATTTCTGAACAAAGGGTCCTGAAAATTAATAATTCCACAAGCAATGACAACAATATAATCCAATAACTGTATGTGATTATGATCTATGCAAGAATGGGGTTCTAACATTTTAAAATTCCTCAGCCTCCCGATAACTCTTTCGACATCTATTCTCAAAGCAGCTATTCTCTTGGATTCCCTCACTTCTGCAGGTGAGCTTGGAGTTGAACTTGAAACTGAAGGAGGTCTTATCAAAGCACATCTCCTTTCTGTCAGCAGAGATGACAAGTTCTTGAACCCTCTGTCTGCCATAATTTCCATACCAGGTGTTAATTTTTCCAGATATCCACAATTTTCAACAATATCAACATCGGTTGCTCTCCCACCAAATCCATTTGAAATGAAACTGACCAATCCATCAGGAGTACATGAAATAAGATATTTTATTGTATTGCAATGCTTATATTTGGACCAGGTAAGTGCCTGATGGACTGGATTAGAAGGCTTCTCAATTTCGATTTCTAAACAATCAATAATTGAAACAACTTTTCCATATCTAGCTCTGAAAGAAATTGGTAAATTAATGAAGTTTAATTTTTTTGGAATCTGGCCAAACAATTAGTTCCTGAAGTACTTGAGCTAGTTTAATTACTGTCTTCCTAAATATTTTCCCATTATCTGTCATCCCAAAATGTATACCTAATAATTTGAATGCATAATCAAGTCTAATCTTTTTCAAAGTTATTAAAATATTGACGGTACTCGTAGATACTGAATTGGAGAGCATTTTTATCAGAAAGTAACTTTCCAAAGGCAAACCTAAAAATATTTTGGGATTTGTTTCTATCATTATTAGAGTATGTTGTAGAAAATTGTGGATATCACCACAAGCAGAATCGGAAGAATCAGGGTCATAGTCAGAATCTTTATATGTTGCTGATCTTGTATCAATACTGCTTGCAGAGTAGGTGGAACTGGATAGTTTTTGACTATGCACATCATTGCTCTTTGGACCTCTTTCACATTTAGCTGGCACAGGTTGCTCAAGATGGTCCTTGTTCACCTGAAATGTTTGTTGATCTTAATTGAGTGTTCTCCAATAATGTACCGATATAAAGAATCCGGCGAGTCATGAGTATATTTCCAAAAGAGAAGAGAAAATGAGTCAGCCACCCTTGCTTTGAGAGAAAGAAACAACATTAAATGCAATTAATCTGAATTATATGCAACAACGAATAAACGGTAACACATACACCTCCAATAACCACAAGCTGGTGGTAATCTTTTGTCTGTATTTATTCTACTCTTACAATATATGTTTTTATTTGTAGTTATTCCAATGGCTCTGTTAGATTACATCCAAATGATGATACATTTCATCGATAAAAACTCCATTGAGTCATGAGTATGTGAAATTAAACTTGAATTTCATTAGAAAAGGAATAAACGAGCCACTATAATGAATATAATACATAAAAATACTTCTAAACAGAAAAGCTATGAAATAGCATAAGCAGCACTATTATTGGAATTTGTTGGGTACTTACAAATACATATTACTCAGTCATTGTTTTTTTCGAAACAGATCAATGGGCCAGAATATGAATTCAAGCTGAATTTTTTCACTCACCTCAGCTGGTTGTTTTCGTTTCATTTCAACTCCATTCTCACCCGGACCAGACACAGATATACTTGGCACAACATCCTTCTTCAATCTAGGTGTATCATTCATCAATTCCACTTTCAAAAAATTCTCTGCATCTTCTTCCAACTAAAAAAAGGTATGTGATTTCGAGTGTGATCTTGCTACAATACCTTAAAGCCAAGCCTAGCCAAATTCTATAATAAATATCAATTCAATGAACACTTTCTTGGAGTCAATATTCATTATTATTTCTTATAGTAGGTAGTAGTTACAACTACACGAAAGTGTTTGTGGATGGCTAGTTTTGAACTCTAGTTATAATTTGGATTAATTTTTAGGTATTGTTACAGAAACAAGCAATCATTTTAAGAGTATTTTATACGATCAATTCCTAAACCGAATCACAATTTTCAGTTACTTACGTTGAAATGATCCTCGCAAACGTAGGCCCTAACTTTTTTAGAAACCCTATCACACCCATTCGAAGCAGTTAACCAGGCATTCCTCCTCGATGAATCGAACGGCAACAGAAAAAAGTACTTATTTGCGGAAACTTTAGAGTTGTTCTTGCACTCAGTTACCAAACAAAACTTCACAAAATCACTCTTCGATGCCATAATTTCGGGAAATTTTCCGTTGAAGCGCGAAATAACATGAAAAGTTGCGAAAGAATGTCAACACTGTCAAGTCAACAGTAATAAGTTCCTGCAACTTGTAAAAATGAAATTCCTCTAAGATATTCATTCATTAAATAGGAGGGGTGTGGCTTACCAAAACCCAACTTCATATGGTTGTATTTATGAATGAAAGTGTTGACGTCAGCATTTGATATTTTTCGTTACATAGTAGAGGTTTTAAAAAAAAATAGTGGAAGGATCGAGGTCAGAAGGGCATTTTTGTGAACAGATTTTCATGCTCTATCAGATAAAATAAAAAAAAAGGGAACATTTTTTTAATTCCGGTTCCTCATTATGCAAGCAAATAAAACAAATGGGGGCTAGATTTGTATAACACAAAGTTGCAGTGTATATAACAAGACCTGCCTATAGAGTGTTCCAAAAAATTCTGTATATTTTCAGAGCTAATTAAGTTATTTTAGGTAGATTCGAACACCTTTGCTTCACTTGCATTCACAAAGCTATATTGTTATATAAAGAATAGCATGAGAAGTATAATCACCTCCATTATTGTTCATGATAGAATGATCTTCTGAAACAACATCTGACTGTTCGGTTAGATTCCCACTGCCATCAATATGACTTGCATCGTTGTAGGCATTTTGGTTTTTTGTATATGTATGATCCCACGAGCCATGTTCTTCTTCACCAGTATTGGAATCAGAAATTTCACTAATGATGGCATTTTGGGTCTTCGAATAGGTATGTTCCCACAAGTCATTTCTTTGTTCACCAGTAATGGTACCAACAGGAACTTGTGCTTGTTCATCAATGAAGTTATTGGCTATTTGTGTCTTAGCATATGTATGATCCTGAATTTCGTAGCTTTCTTCATCGACGTTTCCAGTGGTCTCTATAAAAAAATGGGTCAAAATTGATATTTATTGAGAAGTTCACATATAGACGATATATTCATCATTCGATAATCTTACCTATGATCTTCATGGGAACATATTTACTTGGCAGAGCTCCTTTCTTCAAAACATTATTTCTAGCGAAATCAGAAATTGAGAAATGTTTTGAGCATACCCTGCAGTTCTGATATATTCTCTCGGGTGTCACACCATTCTCGTAGAGCTTTTTATTTGCACAAATGGTAACCCATTTGTTGAACAAATCCTAACCCATTTGTAGAACAAATCATATTTTTTAGGATTCGGGAACCGATGTTTGGATAACATACCTCCACTTGGTTCCCAGCAATCAGCCACAGAACAATATATCCTCACCATGTCTATCCTGAATCCTGATTCCAATGATTTCACTTCGGAAATAAATAAAATGGTCGAAAACACAACTCAGAAATTTTTTCACTATTATAGCTATTTTATGAGTAAGCAAGCTTCAAATTCAAATTACTAAAAGAAAATGAATAAAAGAAATTGATCCTATTTATGTAAACCAAAAACCAATGTAAACAACGGCCATGCATCATGCATGCCAACATAAAAAAATAATTATGTTTTTTGGTCTGGCTTCTGGCTAGCCAGAGCGGTTCCCTCTTTTTCGGATGGACCTCGCCAATATGATAGAGAGAGAAAGAAACGGTCTGGTTAACACAGGGAAACGGAACAAGGCTATGGTGACTTCTTCTACTTTGACGATTGACACATGTCAACGTCTCCAATATTCGATTTCAGCGCCATCTAGCAGATGGGAAAGTATTAAAAAACGGCCATATTGTTTGACGCCATGTTGTTTTATTTCGGCTATTAAAGTTCAATATCTATATATATATATATATATATATATATATATATATATATATATATATATATATATATATATATATATATATATATATATGTCTATGCATATATGTCTATGAACTATGAAGAACACCAACACCACGGTTGGTTGTTGTTGTATTGTAATTTTCTCTCTCTCTCTCTCTCTCATACTTTCATTGGCCGTTGCTTCCTAGATGGTGCTTTGGGGCCAGCTCAATACTGGGATTGCAGTAGTCTGACGTCTGACTCTAGGTCATCATGCAATCCAATCAAATTAGGTCAAATTGCGTGTAACTGTGTGTATGTGTTGCGTGTAAAAGTGTGTAGTCAGGCTTGTTACTAACTCCTTACGCCTCACTCAGGAGCAGCATGGTTATTCGCGGACCCGTCAACCATGAAACGTGGCAGGAATCATTCGCCAACGCGACAGAGAAATTCTTATAAAGAAAAATCTCTGCCCCGTTGGGGAAGCGAACCCGGGCCCTCTAGAGCAGGGCTGCTCCAAGGCAAAAAAAATTGTACCAAAATGACAGATGAAAATGTATGCTTTTCACTAGAATTGTATAGCATCAATGGTCGCCAACACTGTAATCAGAATAATTGACAAGTGACAGCTTTTTGCATGATGCAAAGAGCTAATAAAGCTTTTTGCGCATGCGCAGACTTGCCCTCGTATGTGAAATATGAATATTGTGAAGTGGGTATTACAAATATACTGATTAGATTACTATTTGCATTCATATTAATTGAAAATTCTAAATTGATAATTGGTTACCTGATCATTCATTTCAGGCTTTAAACAGTTTAAACTACCATCATAAATATTTATTTAACATTCGTCTTTTCTCTATATGAATTTATTTTTTTTTTTTAGCGCCAGCGGTTTTCGAAAGATTTGACATTCGACTGATCTGAAAATTAAGTGCTTCTTGCTATGTGATCGACATTATCGTGATCTATGACAGACGGACACGCGGGATACGCCCACCGATCTTCAATTAAGATCGGTGGATACGCCTATTCTAAATGAGACGGAAGACAGGGATAGACAGATTATTCGAATCGAAGTGAAAGAAATTTGTAAATATGTAATCGTGGTCTCGTTCGAATCTATGACGAAATGCAAAATCAAATGAAGTCAAAATGTATGCTTTTCGTCAATGTGGTATGCATGTACGAAAAAATATTGAATTGTATAGTAAGTCGTACAATTGTATAGCCAGGAGCAGCCCTGCTCTAGAGCCACAGGCGGACGCAGTACCACAGCGCCAACTCCCTCGCCCGTATTGTAATTTTATAAACGACGTGTCAGGTGTCAGGGTCAGGGACGTGTAAGGTGGCTACATCTTAGGGACGTGGCTGGATTCCTCGTCTCATCCAAAGGTGTTTCCTGGCGCTCATGTATTTAAAACGTATTCGTCTATCTCCTTCTCTCTCACATACGGACAGCCAGATAGTGAGAGAAAGATGAGGAGACGAAAGGCATTTTCTGGCGCTCATATATTCAAAACGTATTCGTCTGTGATTCAAATGCAAGCATTCTGGCTTCTGGCGTTGAAACGATGATAGCGTGAGGTTGGTTTTGAAACGGAATTTGACGTTACGTTATGTCAGTTGATAGTTTCTGCTTTATATATTCAATAAAGTGCTGAAAACTTTCTATCAAATACATTGTAAGGATGTGCAATATAAAGCAGGGGAATTATCCATATCACGTTAATGCCGATTCTAGCATTTTCCAGAGTTTACAAGGTGTGCAATGAAAAGTGTCCCTCCTTTCAAGAGATTTTGCCATCATAACGTTTTCAGATCCTGAATGTGTCGCAATAATTATTTAAACAAATTCATAAACACTTTCAGCATGATGTGGCATTCTGAAATGCAATATATGAATATTATTTTACACCATACAACAATGATAATTTGATTGGTTTCTTCACAAATTTTGGTTGACATCATAAAAAATAGCTACTTGGTCCATATTTCGAATAGAAAAAATTCTGGTAGAATGGTTTCAAAAAATGCAGCTACATATGTGATAAAGACTCAAAAAATTATATGCCAAATCCGATTCTAATCGTGGTTAGAGAAAATTGAAAAGTTTGTTTTTATTATTGAATTTGACATATGACACAAATTGAATCATTCCATTCTGGCGAATCTTATTGACGAAAACTACAAGATTGGACAGGCGTAGATTCGGGCTGAATATGCTGTTTGAGTAAAATAAACGTCGTAAAAAAATTTATTGTGACACACTATTTATAAAACATTAAAACATTGTACATAACAACTATAGGACAACTGAAAAACAAATATTATTTCAACATCCCCACTAAATTTGATTTTCAGGTAAAACTGAACCCATCTTCCGAATACAATCCAAGTGCTTGATTTTTGATAATCCTTTTGTCATCACATCAGCAATCATTTCATTTGTAGGTACATGCTGAAGTGAAATTGATCCATCTGCTACCAAATTTCGGATAAAATGGTGACGTTCATCAATGTGTTTCGTTCTTGCCTTGTAAGAATTTGTTGATGATAAATCTATCGCAGTTTTATTATCGCAGTTGATGACAATATGATCAGGATAATCTGGTTCCAACTCTCATATAAGTTGTTTCAGCCATAATGCCTCCTGTATTGCAGCTCCTAGAGCCATATACTCTGCTTCCGTTGTGGATAACGCCACAGTAGGCTGCTTTCTGGAATTCCACGTCAATGCACTTCCACCATACGTAAAAACATACCCAGTAACAGATTTCCGTTCATCGAAGTCCGCCGCCCAATCTGAATCACAATTACCGACAATTTCTGGAGAACCTTGTTTTTTGAATTTCAATTTCATATTCAATGTAGCCTTCAAATAACGAAAAATTCTTTTGACTGCTGTCCAGTGTTCATAACCAGGGTTACTATTGAATCTGCTAACAACGTTCACTGCGTAACAAATATCGAGTCGAGTAACTTGGGCAACGTACAATAAACTTCCCACTGCTTCTTGATAGGGAATGTTCGACATCTTTTCACGTTCCATTTCATTTTTCGGGCACATTTTCTTGTTCAGATGTTGACCTGAACACATAGGCGTGTTTGCTGGATTACAGTTCACCATTCCGAACCGGTTCAAAATTTCTTGAATGTATGTCTTCTGATCAATCAGAATCGATCCTTGTTGAACATTTCTGATGATCTGCATTCCGAGTACATACCGGGCTGGACCCAGGTCCTTCATTTTGAACGTCGACATCAAAATTTCTTTTATGTTGATCTTCAGTTGTGTGTTGCTTGAGAATATCAAAAAATCATCCACGTATACAGCTACTAAAAGGATATCAGGTCCATCGTGCAGAAAATATATATATGGGTTCACTTTCGATTGCAGCAAACCAGCCTTTTTCAATGTTTTGTCCAATTTGATATTCCAAATTCTACTGGCTTGCTTCAGACCATATAAAGATTTGAGCAGTTTGCAAACTTTATTCGAACCATCTTGAAATCCTTCGGGCTGTACCATAAATATTTCTTCATCAAACTCACCTTGTAGAAAGGCTGATACTGCATTCATTTGATCTACTTCCAAATCAAATTTTGCAGCAATGGCAAATAGAAAACGAATAGAACTGTATCTAATGACAGGGGCGTAAGTTTCCTCGTCATCAATCCCCGGTCTTTGGGAACATCCTTTGATGACCAGTCTCGCTTTGTATCGAGATATGTTTCCGTCGTTGTCCTTTTTCGTTTTAAAAACCAACTTACAATTGATGGGCTTTTTATTCGCAGGTAATTCGCTCAAAATCCAAGTTTTGTTGTCGATTAATGAGTCGTACTCTTCTTTCATAGCCTGAATCCATTCATCTGCATCAGCTCTTCGATAAATCTCTTCAAACGTACCAGGATCATTGATTTCAACAGGTGAAGAGATCGTGTATATGAACTGAGGTGATTGATTCGGCTTCGGGACTCGTTCGGATCGTCGCAACTGAATTTGGACATTGTCGTCAGAATCTCCAATAACAATCGGATCAGATACACTAGGAGTCAACGGAGATTCATTTTCAGTAACATTTTCAGCAGAGATTTCCTCACCAGCATCTTTTTTTGTCTTCAGATGATGTGATATCCAAAGGAAAATACTGGGAACTGATGGAAGGAGACATTTTATGATGCTTGTTCTCCAAAAATATCACATCTCTTGACACTATGACTTTTCTAAACTTCATGTCATAAAGTTTGTAGGCTTTCGAATCGTCACAGTAACCAAGAAATATACATTCATTTGATTTTGAATCCAGTTTCTTTCGCCTTTCCTTTGGAATGTGTACCATTGCTTTGCAACCGAAAACTGTTAAATGCTCTAAATTCGGTTTTCTTCCGGTCCAAGCTTCTTCGGGGGTCATTTCATATAATCCTCGACATGGCAAACGGTTAATCAAATATACAGCTGTATTTGCAGCCTCTGCCCAGAAAATTTTGCTGAGATTCGCATCACGTAACATACACCGTATTCGTTCCACTACAGTACGGTTCATCCTTTCAACCAGACCATTCTGTTCAGGTGTATAAGGAGCTGTGGTTTGATGAATTATGCCTTGATCACATAAAAAACTACTGAATTTTTCATTACAGTATTCAGTTCCCCTATCAGTTCGTAAAATCTTGATTTTTTTACCAGACTGATTTTCCACCAGGTTTTTGAATTCCTTGAACTTTGAAAATAGTTCATCCTTACTTCTCAGCATATAAATGAAAACTTTACGGGTGTAATCGTCAATGAAGAGGAGAAAATAACGAGCACCACCTTTTGATCGAACTTGCATCGGACCACATAAATCAGAATGAATCAATTCTAGTATGTCACTTGCTCTGGTACCGGTACTTTTGAAAGGGAGTCTGGTCTGCTTTCCTTTCAAACAGATTTCACAGGGTTCTTCCATTTCCGTCGGAAAATTTACACCATCAGTATAACCACCTCTCAATTTATACAAACTATCGCTTCCTGCATGTCCCATTCGCCTATGCCATATGTCGTAGCTCAATTTCGGAGTTTGAACGGAAACTGGTGTATTCATCACTGGCATGCCTGAGTGTCCGTATGGTTTATCCAATTTAAACATGTTTCCTATCCTTGTAGCAGTGGCCAATACATTATTATCCGAATCAGTAATCTGGCAGCTGTCAGCGTGAAAGTGAACTGAATTACCTTTTCTAACAAGTTCATTTACTGATAATAAATTGACGCATAAGGAAGGAATATACAAAACTTCGTTCAGGCAAGCATTGACAGTTTCATCATCAATTAATATTGGTATATTAACGGAACCAATTTCTTCTACCATCATTTTCTCATTATTTGCTACAATGACTCCATCATGCGATTTTTGGGGTTTTGCAGCCAGTCTCGTTTCATTGTCGTGTGGGATGATGCTCCGGAATCCACAAACCAGTCATTTTCGTCAAATCCGTGCATAGATACGTAAGAACAGAGAAGATTGACCTTCTTATCTTCAGATTTCCTTTCAAATTTCTTCTGTGGGCAATTTTTAGAAAAATGTCCATACTGATTGCAATTGTAACATCGAGGACCCTTAGCTGAACGAGTGAATTTCATTTTTGATTTTTGGCCATAAAAGAGCACAGAATTTTTATCACCAATCGTTGCTTTTCCTTTCACGTCTTGTAATAATTTAGTTTTGATAGCATCTGAGTTGATTGGAGTACCTGAATTCTCGATGCCCATTATCATTGGTCGATATTCATCAGGCAAACCAGCTAGTAGAAGGGTACCAATCCATTCATCATTCACATCCATTCCAACACCTCTCAACTTGTGTGCTGTAGATACGATTTGATTGACATAGTCCTCTATGGAATCACTCTCTTCCAATTTTGTGGTGATCAACAGCCTCAGTAAAGTCACCCGTCTTGTCAATCCGGAATCTTGAAATGCTCGTTGTAAATTATCCCAAGCCTCTTTGGCAGACTTGGCATTTTGCACATGAACGTAATTCACTGGATCTAATAGCAGTATGATTTTCGATTTGGTTTTAATGTCTAACTTTTTCTTTTCTTCGGTGCTCTGATCGGTTGCGATAATACAGTGCCACAGGTCTTCATGCTCCAGGTAGGACTGAACAGCAAATCTCCAGGTGTCGTAGTTCTCTCGGCCCTTCAAACGTTCAATTGAGGGTATTGAACTTCCCGCAGACATATTTCCCACTGGTAACAACTTTTACCAAATAATACGGTACGACTGGTAACAACTTTTACCAAATAATACGGTACGACTGATACCATTACTCAATTCTACTATTTAAGACTGGGCCCATAACCTGATGAAAACTACAAGATTGGACAGGCGTAGATTCGGGCTGAATATGCTGTTTGAGTAAAATAAACGTCGTAAAAAATTTTATTGTGACAAACTATTTATAAAACATCAAAACATTGTACATAACAACTATAGGACAACTGAAAAATAAATATTATTTCAACACTTATTAATAATGACGTCACTACGAATCGTTTTTGAATACATGATCGAATACGATTGAACGCCAGAAAACACCTGAATACGTTTTAAATACAAGTGCGCCAGAAAATATCTCAACCTCAAAAATAATTAAGGTTAGTGGTCTGTAATCTCATCTGTGACTTGACGTGACAATAAGCAACTAGTGCTGTGTTCCGTTTGCATTAGCCGTTCCGTTGTACTGGGTCGTGTTCTGTTTCCCTGTTTGGTTAACTGGTAATAGAGAGTTGAAGTGCTGCCATGAACGTAAACGTACAAATTGACAGCTACGCATGCGTAGTTTTGCCTTGTTTACGTTTACGTCGAGAACATGTTTACGGTCCTACGTTAGAGAGTTGAAGTGATTGCAATACGTAGACCTCAACGCAGACGTTAACGTTATGGAATATAACGTTTACGGTTTTTCATGAAATTGAGTTGAAGCCGTTGGCATACATGACGTTACTGTTAGCCATTAATCAGTGCTGCCGTTTTGTGAGTTATTACCACTAATTACTCCATTTGTGAGCATTTTCATTGCTGCGAAATAACCGTGGATTAATAGGTAGTACGTTTGTGAGGATTTTGCGTGGATTCCGAGATTTTGAGCGTATTGACTCCTGAACAAAAATGTAATTCGAAAGATTAGTCTGAGACTAGTACCTTCATAATTGATTGAATGAAATTAATTTTATATAATTTTATTTAAATGAAAACACATGAGTTTGAAATTGAAAGGTGGTACCTTTCAAGCTTCAAGGTTCTATACAAACATCGCTATTGATTGAATAGCGATTTGGGTAGTAATGGAATAGAACTTCACTGAGATAATCAATAATTCATGTTATCCGATTCCACCTAAAATATGTGGATATTCCATATCATTATATTCAGGTCTATTCTGATGAATCTTTCAAGATTCACCAGAGTAGATGACCTGAATATAATGTTATGGAAATTCCACATAATAAGAGGAGAATTGTATACCTGAATCAGCAGAGTTCTAATTCATCACTACTCTAAATCGCTATTCCATCCATAGCGATGTTTGTATAGTACTTGGAAAGTACCACCTTCCAAACTGGATCGTTTTCATTTGAATAAGAATTATATAAAATCAGCACCCGGTTAACGGCTAACAGTAACGTCATGTATGGTAGCGACTTCAACTCAATTTCACGAAAACCCGTAAACGTTATATTTCATAACGTTAACGTCTACGTCGAGGTCTACGTATTGCGATCACTTCAACTCTCTATAATCTTGCGGGCGTTAACGGATACGTTAGAGATCAACGTACGTTATCCGAAGAATATACGAGTCACACCGATGAGTTGCGGATGACCGAATTTTGAAACTTCATTTGGCGAGGGAGGTATATGGCCATTATACCTATCAGGATCTGAAGAGATGGACACTTATTCAGATCAACATGATCCAAATTACAGGAATAAGTATCAGCATTAGAACTCTCAAAGAGATGATTTGAAATTTGGTGAAGAAACATTCAGCTTAGGATGAATAATTAGTGATTGAGAATGCAGTTTCTTGAATATTTTAGATTCAAGTACGTTACGTTTCCATTAGTAGGAATCAACATTCATTATTTCAAAACTGAAATTAAATATGAAAGATGAAATATTTATTGGTGTTTGATTATGATTCTCAGAAACTCAATTACATTGTTTGGCTGAGAGCCGATTGCAGATTCCCATTCAGGTCTATTTTGAGGTGCCCTATTATTGATTCTTGAATATCATTACATTATTGAAAAATATTCAATAATAAGACCAATAATGCAATTATGGTGCAAATCAATTTCTTTCAATAGACAATATTTCTCGAAGATATTTCAGAAATCTTTATGGTGAATATTTATGTCTTTCCATAACAGTTATCGATTATTTTCAATAACCATTGCAATATTCAATATTGAAAGTTATTGAAGATTCGCCAGAATAGACCTGAATTTGATGATATGGAAAATACCGTGAAGCTTGGAAGGTACCACCTTTTAATTTAAATGAAATTATATGAAATTTATTTCATTCATAAAAAACAATATTTTATTCAATAAAAAATAAAAAATCTTGATACTAAGGAAGGTACTAATCTCAGATTCTGTTTCGAAGTCTCAGAATCCGCGCAAAATCCTCACAAACGATCTATTAATCCACGGTTATTCCGCAGCGATGAAAATGCTTACAAATGGAGTATAATTAGTGGTAATAACTCACAAAGCGGCAGCACTGGTTAACGGCTATCAATAACGTATATGGCAATGACTTCAACTCAATTCAAGAAAACCCGTAAACGTTATATTTCATAACGTTGACGTCTACGTTGAGGTCTACGTATTGCACTCACTTCAACTCTCTAATGTTAGCGAATTTTCAAGAAGTACCGCTCAACATAACGTTGGTATATAGGGGGAAGGTTACGAAATGTCATCATACCGATCCCTCCATATTACCGGGGCGTCAATGAGGTTGATGATTGCAGTTCCTGGTATCTGATTGGTAGATAACAACAGATGGCCCAAAAATACCTGATTCCCCAATAAGATCTATGAATATTGGAATATAATGAAAATTTAACTTTACGGTTTAATGGGTGCTCCTTGGACATATAATCAGCGTCAAGTAATAATAATTATATCTGATAGGAACGAGTGCGCTAACCAAGTGCGTCTGGGACATCTTATACTCACTTCCTCTATTTTTTTGCCAGTGATATTCTTTGTCAGTGACTTTCTTAAGGCTAGTTCATGTTAGAACGAATATCGCACGAAAAGTGCGATTTAAAATGGCGTCGTGTTTATCGTAAAAAAGTAGAAAAAATTGAACTTTTTTGCGATTTCCGCAAAATTTTACACGTCAACGCGTAATGGGGTTATATTTTTATTTTATTTGACTCATTTTCCAAACCCATACCAAAGATTATTGTTACAGATTTCCCGTAGATCTAAATTGAATCCGAAATGGACGAATGTGTCAGGTTGTACAAATTATATCAACTTTTCCTTATATATAAAGCTTCATTAAGAAAACCCCGTCGTTGCGGTGTGAGAAATATTTTCAAAGACAGAAGAGAATATGGAGATTATCACAACCTTCTGGCTGAAATGAGAATCAGCGATCCAGAGAAATATTTCGACTATTTCAGAATGACTCTCCCTTCATTCAATAGATTATTAAGTTATGTTGGCCATTCATTAAAGAAAACTCATTTTGCAAAAGAACCCCTTGCTCCTGCACTTAAGTTAGCGGTAACATTAAGGTTAGTGGTTTATCATGTAGTATAAGGACCTATAAAATATAATCTATTTTAAGCGAAGGTATTTTTCATCATCTGGCGATAGCATGACTTCTATGTCATATACATACCGTATTGGCAAATCCACAGTTTATGGAATAATTTCTGAAACTTGTACTGTTTTATGGGATGTTCTACACATCCAATGTTTCCGAAACTTAATGATCAGACATGGTATAGCATATCCCACGAATTTGGAGAAAGGTGACAACTACCTCATTGTATAGGTGCTATAGATGGCAAGCACTGTAATATTCAGGTAAATTGATAGGAAGCTGTGCAAGACTTCTGCTATAATATTATTATTTAAGGCACCACCTAATTCAAGATCAGAATTTTTCAATTATAAGAGCACTTTCAGTATCATTCTCTTGGCTGTCTGTGATGCAAAATATTATTTTTACCATGATAGATGTAGGTGCCCAAGGAAGGCAAAGTGATGGAGGAGTTCTCAGAAACTCTGAAATTGGAAGACGCCTGTACAATAACATGCTGGAAATTCCACAGCCTATTCCTATTGAGGAAAATGGAAAGAGCATTCCTTATTTTATTGTTGGTGATGAAGCTTTCCCTCTGAGAAGCAATTTGATAAGACCTTATCCAGGCAATTTTTTGAACCAAAGGAAAAGAAAATTCAACAATAGGTATAATGTAAGTGACCTGAATTCCTTATTAGATAATAAAAAAGTTTCTTATAGGCTCAGCAGAGCAAGGCGTGTTATTGAAAATGTCTTTGGCATTCTAGTTGCATGGTAGAGGATTTGTCAGAAACTTCTAATGATATCTCTAACTATATCAGAGTTAGTTATGCGAGCTACTCTTTGCTTACATAATTTCATCATGAAAGATAATGAAGCAAAAAATGTATGTTGCCTCACTGATTATGTGGACCGAGAAGGAATCAATGGAGCTCCAGCATTACACAGAAAGGGAGCAGCACAACATACATTCGATAATGATATACGCTTTGGTACTAATAACTACACTCATAATGTTCATCAAGCAAGAGAATATTCAGCATCATATTTTATGTCTGCAAGAGCAGTTGACTTCCAGTGGGGAAAATGAGTTTACCTATATTAAGTTTCATAAAAAATAGTTGTACTGAGTCATTCCCACCACTTTGGAATTGTAAATCGATTGTAAAGAAATAAATATTAACAGCAACATAACTTTATTTTCTCAAATGCATACTTACAATAATTCTAACAAAAATAAGAATTTCGCGACAAATATCCTTTCTACTGAGCTAAATTTGGATATATAGCAGAATATGTCAGTAACAAAAGTTTAATTTCTAATTTTGCTTTCTCCGGTCCTGTCATTTTATCGAGTAACTGAGATATCTTCAAACAGATAGGGTTTATCTCATAAGGATGCTTTCCTGGGACTTGTGCTGAAGGTTTTACACTATTTATAGCATCTATCAAAACTTCTTCCACTCTGCTGCTGGGACCTACTTTCTTCTTGGCTCCCATCTTCGTTGAAGAAGAGCTAGTTGTTGAAGTTGTTTCTACTTTTTCTAAACTTGTATTTGTTTTCCTGAAAACAGCAAAACCTAGCATACCTATTGAAACTTACAAGAATATTACATTACCTACGAATAGTGATGTCTGATAGGAATTTAAGTTGATAATAATGTTTCCATGACTTTTTCTCCTTATTACTTGTTGCCGAACCACTTGGGACGTATTCTTCAAATTCTGATTTCTGCTTGATATATTGATCATGGAGATTTCTCCATTTCTTCTGGAGGAATTCAATCTTATATTGACCATTCAAGGGCGTTATGAATTTCAATCCATAAATTGTCCCTGATACCTTTACTCCTTTCAGATATAGGTAACCTTATATTCCATAAGGGAGGGCGACATATTCTACTAGGAATTAATAATTCTTCAAATGTTTCACCTTGAGTAGATTCACGAGTAGAATGGTCAATACTCAATTCACTTACTGATTCATTTTCTTTTAATTCGACAGTTACGTGTTCACACAAATCATCCAGTTTCAGATAACCACACAAATCACAATAAACCAGCTGAAAAATACATTCAAAATCATTTGTGGGCGTTTACTAATATATTCAGATTTACATCTACCGTTTCAGAATCCATGTTTTTCAGGCCACGCTCCTATTAGAAACTCGACAAATTTGTTATTAGTCCTCTCTTCTGTTATAATCAAGAATATTATGATGGGGTCTGTGGTCTTAAAGTCGTAATTCGTATGAATCGTATGTAATTATTCAGGTTCGTGTAAAGATTTTAAAATTCAGCAATAAAATCTTTAGATATTACCCTCTTCAACATGAACAGGGTATTTTGATAATGGATTCAAATTTGCGGAATCGCATAAATATTATCGCAATCGGTCTAATATGAACTAGCCTTTATGGGCATCGATGACTCCGCCAAATCCGTTGGCATCCGGCCTGGTTACCGGCATAGAGAGACCCTCTTTTTCTAATTCCAAAAACTGTCTTTATTTTCTTCTTCTTCGAAAAACAAATTATATTTTCTTCTTTCTTCTCAGTGTTATCTCTTAACCTTTATTCTGTAACACATGGCCACTGTACACACTTTCGATTATTTTCGTATTTACAATACAACAAAGACATATACTAACACGTTTGCTCATAAAACAGCTTCCGACCATTTACTGAACAGCCATACTGGCTTCTATCAGTGTGAAATCGCACCTCTTGGCATAGATGACCGTACCCGGACGGCATTTGCACCGAACTCATATGAGATTATGTTACACGATTTTTACATCTTAAGCTCCATGCGCTCAGTGATCAGCTGATCTCGGCTCAGTCTCTACTCGATGAATGAATCAACGAACTTAGCTAGAATTGTCCAAGAGTGTATGCTAGAGAATGTGCTGAACTCTGTTGCAGTATGAGGCTGCAGTGCAGTATGACTGTGAAAATCACATAAATAATCCGATGTGTTGATAGTAGGTATGAGGTGCCGAATAATAAACGAAATTTCACCCTCCATTAGTCAGGAATGACCTATTTCAAAATAGACTAGTTTTCGAAAGATCCATTATGTCACTTACCAACTGCAGTAGGGAGAAATTATTTGCACATATTCTTATGCTGGAAACGTCATCGGTACTTTCCAAATTGCAAATATTCATCCACAACAATTTCAGGACGGGGTCTTCTGGAGCCTGAAATATTAATCGTGTGATATGAAGACAATAATTATAATCTAAATTCTATATTTACCGATGGCAGGAGCTTGAATTCTTACAACTGCACAGGAAGCAGGGTGTCGGAGACATAGTTGAAAAAATGTATACGATCACTAACAAAACTCTCAACTACTAAAAAACCTAACTATGAAAAGAATGAAAAAATGCCCCGAGTATAATTGAATTGAAAAGTATAAGAACTCTAACACAAGTTAGGTAGTCACCTACCACAAGTACTGCTGACGAAGTGGTCATCGCTCTCTGAACTGGAGATAAGAAGAATCGCAAACTGCAACTATTCATTTTCTCTCCCAACGAATTAAATGTTATAATTCCTTATTTTCTCATTCTTTGTCACAACTCAGTCGAGTAAAGTAGGCTGTTATTTAGAAATCAATCTTTTTAAAAAGTCTTTCCGTCATTCGAAGTTCTTAAGTGGCGCAGTCGGTAGGATTGTGCAGTAGTGATTTTTGGAACTGTTCGAGCTGCCAAAACCAATTCACTTCTTGGGATTTCAAGCCCTCAAGCACAATCAAGGAAAGGACCAACGACGGAAGGCCAGCAAAGATACAGTAGCCAGGACGAAGAATCGGTAGGGAAGGAAGACTACGGAAGCGTAAGTGTCCATCCTCTTGCACCCCCGACCCTCTGTTCAAGGTACTCGGTTGGTATAGTTAGAACGTGCATTGCGAGCACAAAATAGTTAGGTCAGTCTATTGAAGACGTTAGAATAGGCCAGTCTATCGAAGACAATTAGGTTAGACGAAATTTTGAAAAAATATTTTTACGTATATTGATGTCTGATATTGACGATCTTGATAATCGATTATCAAATTCTCTCACCATCGATTCAGAAAACACTACTTCAAATACATTCAACGAAATGTCAAACGAGAATCAAGATAAGAAAATGAATTGGAACCTTTTCAAGTCGAAGTTGGATATCATTAAGCCATTCGATGGAGATAGCAATAGTTTGAATAAATTCATTAAGAGATGCGATAGTTTGATAAATACCTATGCACCATTGGCAGATATTGAATTGAATAACCACTTATTTGATTGTATTCAGGGAAAGTTAGTAGACGAAGCACAAATCATGATTGGCAATCGATCAGAATTGACCAATTGGACAACCCTGAAAGCTGCATTAATTCAATGTTTTGCCGATCGTATGACTGGAAACCGGTTTGCAAGTGTGTCCGTCCCTATAATTGAAAATCAATTCCTTCATTTGTATCGACGAAAGCAAATGCAGGATTTACTTCTGTGAAGAAACCTGCACTGGCACCGGTCGGATATAATTCAATGCCCTTCGTGGTATTAGCCAGGGGAGTAGTTGTTCTCTGACAGGTGCCAGCCGAAACCTAGTGTGTAGGTAATTTGAGACTGGCCTGAACAGATTTTTCGAAAGATGATTTGATTTAACGCCAGTCTTCAAGTATGCCCACTGACTATGTCAAATGCTTTTACATTTTCCTCGCAGGAGGAATGAACGATTTCGGTTTGCTTCTGGAATACCTCGTCCATTGGTAGATGGCGCAATAACTTCGTTGTTCGCATCAGCTTTGGTCGAGGCTTGATCCTCTGAAGGATTTTGAATTTTAATTATGGGAAGTCATCGACTTTATGTTGATGATGGCACTGCCTTGTACTGACGAGTGGCCAAATAGCCCGAAACCGGTCTGCAAGTGTGTCCGTCCCTATAATTGAAAATCAATTCCTTCATTTGTATCGACGAGAGCAAATGCAGGATTTACTTCTGTGAAGAAACCTGCACTGGCACCGGTCGGATATAATTCAATGCCCTTCGTGGTATTAGCCAGGGAAGTAGTTGTTTTCTGACAGGTGCCAGCTGAAACCTACTGTGTAGGTGATTTGAGACTGGCCTGAACAGATTGTTCGAAAGATGATTTGATTTAACGCCAGTCTTCAAGTATGCCCACTGACTATGTCAAATGCTTTTACATTTTCCTCGCAGGAGGAATGGGCGAATTCGGTTTGCTTTTGGAATACCTCGTCCATTGGTAGATGGCGCAATAACTTCGTTGTTCGCATCAGCTTTGATCGAGGCTTGATCCTCTAAAGGATTTTGATTTTTAATTATGGAAGTCATCGACTTTATGTTGATGATGGCACTGCCTTGCACTGACGAGTGGCCAAATAGCCCGACACCGGTCTGCAAGTGTGTCCGTCCCTATAATTGAAAATCAATTCCTTCATTTGTATCGACGAAAGCAAATGCAGGATTTACTTCTGTGAAGAAACCTGCACTGGCGCCGGTCGGATATAATTCAATGCCCTTCTTGGTATTAGCCAGGGGAGTAGTTGTTTTCTGATAGGTGCCAGCCGAAACTTACTGTGTAGGTAATTTGAGACTGGCCTGAACAGATTGTTCGAAAGATGATTTGATTTAACGCCAGTCTTCAAGTATGCCCACTAATATGTCAAATGCTCCGAATTCAAAACCCAATTGGCCATCGCAACCAATTAATATACAACCTAAGCAAATATCGCCCAGGAGATTCCCAACGAATCGAGAATCTTTTTGGCCACCTCAAAATGTATTTAAACCGAATCAATTATCAAACAATCAACTTCCCAAACCAACCCTATGTCAGCAGTTCCGAGAAATACAAATGGATTCACTAAAAGATATCCCACCCAAAATCACAATAATTTCCAAAAATCATTCAACCAGAGTTATAATAATTTCTGAAGACCGTTCAATCATGATCACCCTCCAAAATATACGTTTGAAGAGTTATATACAAATCAATACGAAAATAACGATAGCCAAAATTACAATGCCGACGAAGACGAACCATCACATTATGACCAAAATGATCATGTTCAATATTTCGAAAATCTTCATGATGATACCGAGTATACTGTACCTATCAATGAGATTGAAAATTCTCAAGTAAGAGACTCATCAAACAACCAGACCTAATTGAAATCAATATATCATCTGATAATGCCCTTCCTTACATCCAGATTGAACACCTTAAAATTAAATCATTAATAGACACTGGAAGCTCTCGCTCTATTCTGAGGCCTTCAATAACATACATTTTTTTCCGAATTGCGTCTATCGACAAAACACTATCAAAACCGCAATAGGCAAGAAAAATACTCAATTTCGAGCTCAAATTCCAGCTTTTTCGGGATTCGGCAGGAACAAAAATATTGACTTCATCCTTATACTTCCCACAAAAACTAAAAAACTTCTCGCACCCAAGAAGGAAAGCCACTCATTTCACCCGAAATCAAATTGGTCGCCGAAAATTCAACCACTTTTATGATAATACCAAATATTACCAAAATAGACATGGGAGAAATTTATCGATTAAAGGACAACGCGAATTTGATACCGCCCATCCAAGAAAAAGAGACTTACACACAATCGCTAGTTTATTTCACAGCCTTCGGAATATGTACATTCATAATTATTGTGCTGGCAGTTATTTATAGAAAACGACTCTTTTCCCTTGGGAACGGACCGACCGGAGAAAATCACAAAAAAATCAAGCCGAAGAAGGTGAAGAAAATGGGAAATCGAAAAAACGTTCCGTTATTTTCGATTCTTGACGGGGGACGAGTTAGGTAGTCACCTACCACGAGTACTGTTGACGAAGTGGTCATCGCTCTCTGAACTGGAGATAAGAAGAATCGCAAACTGCAACTATTCATTTTCTCTCGCAACGAATTAAATGTAATAATTCCTTATTTTCTCATTCTTTGTCACAACTCAGTCCAGTAAAGTTGTCTGTTATTTGGAAATAGATCTTTTTAAAAAGTCTTTCCGTCATTCGAAGTTCTTAAGTCACATCAATCGAATAAAAAACTGATAATTGAGAAGACGATGAAGATAATTAAAGAAAAAGAATTCGCTCGATGAATATTTTCAACAACTGTCAGACGCAGACGCCAAAATCTTTGGTTATGTTCCGGTTTCAATCATATTTTCAATAATATGAATTAGGGAATTCATTTTCACTAGCTGTCCTGGTCGAAACTCACGCATGTTAGAAAGAAACAGGTTATTATAGTGAAGCCGCTGAAAAGATAGAATGATCACGTGAACGGCACGCACTCTTGGAATGTTCCTCTCCCCAATGTTACGAGTCTGATTTACACCACTCAACAAAAACGTCGCCTCAGCAGTGAATTCAACAGCATTTCCCTGTTCTCCCATAAACTCTTGGAATGCTTTATTTTTATAAGTGTTCATTATTACAACTTTTTCCTCTACAGTTAAATGCCTTTTTTTTGATCTTTTTCTTGGAGATGAAAGAGTGTTTCCATCCATATTATTTGATTAACATAACACACGTAAATACAAAACACAAATGAGTACAGTACAGTGTAAACATTTCTTCATTTATTTCAGTTCAGAAGGCGTGGCTACGCCGCGCAGGCTATATATAGATGCAGGCATTCACTGTTCACGCGTCCTTGAATTCTATCTTTTGAACGGCCCGACTATAGAAGTATGTATTAGGCATTCCAGATCACGTGATGTCTGGGTGGCTAACACAAGTTTCAATCAATCACACACTCGTTTGCAGAAAACAAACGATAGTTTCTGGGGGGCAGGTGGCGCCTTATTGGTTCATTTCGATTCATTTGACATTTTTGACAAGTATCTGGAATGCCTAATATCGAGGTAATGTATTTTTCTCGCGCATGCGCATAGTTATAAAGAAACCGGCGATGTTCTTTTTTTTCGGATTCATGGCAGTTGTCCTTATTACCAATATTGGTATTTATAGCCTAAAAATTCGAAGTGGTCGCCATCTATATATATTTTTTGAACTAACCCGAAGGTGAACAACAAATATTAATTCTATGGAGTCTTGAGAGTTTTGGATTTAAAATTATTAATTTGGGAATATTTATAATTTAAAACAGTACAGAAGTGCGAAGAGTGAAATAGATATGAAGTGTTGTAGTGGTTTACAACTCAAAATGCAGCAAATTCATTGAAGTATTCCTACAAAATCGAAAAAAATGTGCTCGGTGTCTCAGTGCTCATTATATAATACTAGTACCATTTCACTACATAAATTTCCCATTAACGACAAAAAGCTTCGTTTCAGGAGGAAAAATATATTGAAAAGTAGTGAAGCAATAACTTAAAATATGTTTGTGAGTAGCCTCCACTTTCTAGAGCGTCTGAAAATTAAGTTTAGTGGACGTTTCAGTTCCCACTTTGGAGCCATTTTCAAGACTTTATGATAATATAATATTTATTGATATATAGTTGAAGAAAAGTATGATTACATTTATGTAAATGAATAATAGTTCTCTAGTCTGTTGTTTATCCTTTCAAACTATCCCCCAATTAGTCAGTAGAAAACTGTAAAGGAAAAATTGTATCTCCTTGGTTAGACACATTTTTCAGAAAGCATAATTGGTAAGATTGAAACCTTTGGTGTAAGATCAGTTACCCTAAGACCAAAATAATATCACTTGATATTCAAGGCTATTCACTAAGTAAAGTGGTTATCGCAGTTGCTAACCGTCGTAGCAACTCTGATAATAACTTGCCATAATGACGGTGGTAAGCTTTTTTTCCTTAACAAGATATCTAAAGCAGTTGCCTGTGAACCACTACTCACAGCAACTGGTCTTTATAGTAGCAACTTAACTTGAAAAGTGAATACCAATTTCGCGCTTAGCAACTGACCTTGAAGATAACGACAATTTTTGGTCGTTATCCATAACAACTCTGCTTAGTGAATAGCCCTGAATATCAATTTTCTTCTGAAAATGATAACCTTGTTAACGAATTGAATATTTAGTCGAGTAATATCAGTTCAGCGTTAGGGTTGTTGATCTCTATAACTCAATGATTCATTCCACTGATTCATCGGCATCCATTGCTTCAACTCTTCGAAAAACAAGTCTGGTGCGTTGGAAGTGGAGTACACAACCTATTTCTCCAGCCTTTTTTGAAGAAACCTTATGTTCTATAACTTTTTTTCAAAACACTCAGTAATTTATTTAGCACAGAAAGCTAATTACATGCAAAAATATCATGAAAATAAACTTTCACTTCTGTATAATATTTAGGAAATGACATTACCTACTCATTTACATAATATGTGGGTTGCAATATATTGATTTCATGTGGATGCTCTACTGAAGCTAATGTTCGCAAACATAAGCTGCTTATTTTTTATGGTTACTTTCTTTCACTCACACAGCTCCACCCTCTTTCAGCGGTCTAGTTCTGCTTCCCACGTAATGCAGAATACTACGTAGCTCCAATTCTATAATAGACATTTTGATCTGGAATGAGGCTGTAATACTAGCCAAACATGTAACTACCTACCTCAGCACACAAAGCAACTGAAGACGTTTAAACAGTAACTATCACTCAACGAGTCCTCAAGAATGCAAAACATAAACTAATAGAACCATTACTTCAAATGGCCAAAATTCGTTGTTCACCCTAAAGTGAAGCCATCTTGGGTTTAGCAGCGCCATCTAGCGGTTGACGATTTTCGCACGACCACCGAAACGTAAAATAAGAAGAAGAATACTTGAGCATGAGCACCAGTGCCAGTAATGCCACTTGCCAGTAAACAGTATTAAACGCCCACGTCGCCCATGCTTCGGAAAACTTGTAATTTGAAATATGAAAATGGTGAATATCGAATTTGATACACAATTTTGGACAAATATTCAGAGTATGAAAGTATTGGATCGAATAACCTGATATTCCATGAACCGTTTGTGATTGAATTTCGATGGAATTAACCAGTTATAATATATTGGGTTTTGAATGTTCAATTCGAAAATAGTAAGTACACTTCCCTCATTTGATCCATCAACAATTATGTATGCCTTGCACTTCTTCTGCAACCTGCACAAACTAAACATCCTGCAACAAACATTCCACCTTATGTCCCACAACTATCTAAAAAGGTAATTAAGACAACAGAAATGAAGAAAAAGTAGAATAGAATGAAATTCAAATGATGGCAAGTGAGGGCAATGGCAGGACACAAAAGTTGAAGGAATCTGCTTTCATCATGATGTCTGAGGATACTCGCACCTTAGTGAGTGCAGTTGATATAAATCACACCTGGCTACCCATTTCGAAAGACAATATCAAATATTGAAATATTTGACACATTTGCGAAAACAAACGTAGTAGAAAAACGTGAACAAGTTTTGAGAACAGAAGCAGAATTAGTCTCCGAAACGTTAATAACGTGAGTATGTTCAGAAATGTTAGTTCTTGTTTTTTTATTTAATAGGCAAATTTGAGATATATGAAAAGTTGCTGACTAATCGAGCGTGTTCCATTCAGAAGGAACTGTTTTTAAACAGCACAGCAACTTTTCAGAGTAGATTAGAAATCTGACCTTCTACACTTGTTTAGATTCCAAAATCAATTCTTATTTTTTCATATTGTGGTAGGCTAAGAGAGAGAGAGAGAGCTTCATAATCATGATTTTATACAAAAGTAGTACAATACTTATCAGACTAGTTAACAAGTGAACAAAGTGTGAGTTCTTCGAGTTATTTTAAAAACTACATTAAAAAACAAAACAGGTGTAAACAAGAGATTTGAAAATACCATCACTTCTTTTGAAATTAGTCATTTTCTAAAAATTCACTCTCAGAATGAAAAGCTGAAATAAAATATTCAAATAATTGTTGTTTGAATAGATTGAACTGCTGATATCACCAAGAATATCTGTTGCTCGGTTATAGCAAATAATGCCCTGGTATAGATGCAAATTTTGTGATACTTCAAGGCATGAAAATGGCAAGCGTATATCATATCTTGCTTTCATATTATGGTTGTGAATCATATTATTCCTCTTAAAATAATTTTCTTGATTATTCATGGTTACTAAATATATGTACAAAGAAGGAAGAGTAAGAAGTGATAGTTTGATGAAAGTTGGACAACAACTTTCATGTGGTAGTACTCCTGTCATACATATTATTCTCTTCTGCATGCAAAATACTTTAACATGACGAGAATACTAGTCCATGATAGGCAAGTTTAAGGACATTTACAGTAAGGACAGTACTTCGAAGGACCTATGTTACACACTTATCAGTGGACTAGAGTCAATATATAGTGTTTTAAGTGCATTTATTATTAATCCATTTTTATCGTACTAGTGTTGAAATTGCAATACACATTCATTGGATTTTTCTATGGACAATATCAAGTTATTTTCAGCTATCAGTTGATTTGTGTCATCTGCGTACACATAAACTTTGTTTGGGGAAGTACAAGAGTATGTTATATCATTCATGAAAATAACAAAGAGCAAAGGGCCCAGAATTGAACTTGTGGAACTCCAACAGTTATGTTTACCGGGTCTGATTGAATAGAGTCAATCACGACTATTTGTCTTCGATCCAGTCATTTGTCACACCCCTAACACCGCTACAATAGAGTTTCTATGGTAGTAAATCAATACCGCTACAATAGGGTTTCTATGGTAGTAAATCATGATTAACTGTGTTGAAAGCTCGATCAAGATCGAAATATAGCGCCATTGTGATTTTTTTTTTATTCAAGCATTCATAAACTTGCTGCCAAAGTTTAGATATCATAGATTCAGTTGAACGTTTATTGCTGATTAACTAACATCAAATATTTTTTTCAAGAATGTCTAAGCGAATGCTATAAATATAAACAATGAACTTTGCAAATTGTGATTGTAGACATATTTCTGTAAAGGATGGAAATTCCTTCTCTGTATTTCATATATAAAATATCTAGAAGTTTCTGTAACTCCACTTATAGTTTTTTCCTGGTTCTTCTACTGTAATCAGTTATACTTGGCGTTGGGTATGGTGGCCTACTATTTGATTACAATGAAGTATGGTTGATGATGCAGGATATTGATGGCGGCTTGAGGGGTTTGTTAGCCGTAGGCTGCAGGTTTCTGAGCCTGACATTTTATCTACAAGTTGCTTTCTCAATTAGAATTCGTCAATAATCATTGGTAGAGTATGTGTATTTTGAAATATTGTTAGCCATGTTCTGTTTATATTCAGACTCTCCCCTTTACGGTTGAAGTTGCAGACCACGTTATGACACTATAAGGTAAAACACGATTAAATAAATAGAATTTATTGTCTTTGTGACATGTTTTGATACACTGTATCTTTTAAATGCCAATGTAGTTTATACATGAAATTATTCTACATTGAAAGATTCTCAAATACATTTCTTATCCATAAAGATAATTAGGGTCCACTATAATTCGCTCTGATTCCTAAAACCATACCTCTTATAAAGTGACCACAACATGTATATACCTAGAAATTCCAACACATAGCTACTTTACTAATTGAATGAGTTCAACAAAGGAGAACCGTTAAGGTCCAATTAATCATTTAGTAAACAATTTACTTTTCAGTTTTTGATTTCCAAAAATTCTGAATAATCAAGACAAATTTAATAACTCCTGTAATTTTCAGATTTTTTTGTTTTATCTTCATTATTCTTGAGAAACCTTCCCAACGTGTTATCTGTTCTGTGTGCTACTCTTGAATTCTGTTTAGTAAAAATGAAGCCATTTTTTCCGTAACTGATCCTGAATAAGTTGAAGTTCTATAATTCTTGTCAAGGTTCCTCAATGTGAGGTACCCTTCTTGGACAGCCTTTGTATGTAGTTTTTGAGCAAGAATTGTTTTACCTAACTATGGATTTCCATCAAGTAACGGCCACGTAGTGCAAGCGCTGCGAAACATTCCGTTTGAAAAAACCGATGACCTCATTCTGATTGATGATTTGAGTTGAGAAAGACTTGATAAATGATATTGTGGAGGTTGCCGGACGGAATTATGGTCCAGTTTTTTTTTCGGTCCTATAATAGTTTTCGCTTCCATCGCTGTAGCTGCGAAAAAAAAATTGTTATTGACTATTAACACCTGGTTTAGGTAAGGTATGGAGAAAAACGGCATGATCTAATTCAATACAAATTTAATAAAAAAAGTGGTTTACCTATCAATAAGTAGTGAAAAATTCATTCGGGTAAGTTTTGACAATTATTGCCGATGCATTTGCAAAGGAAAATACAATTGATTTCGCTTTTTCTACAAATGCAAAACATTGTCAGGCATTCAGCATTATATTTGCAAAGTCCGATCAAAGAATTTGTCATAGGTGGTTTTGCCATTTGCACCGGGTACAACTTTCCATCTCGTCTTTCATAACCGAATTGGAGTAAGTTCGGAGGCCCATGTATTGCAGCCCTTATTCTAATAATTTCAGATACATTTGAATTGAATCCCAGCTTAAAAGATATTTTTTGGCTGATCCTTCAAACCAATTCCCTCAAAAACTACTATTCGATAGCTTATGCTAAAAGTGGATGTTGAGTACGAAAACATCGGAATCTGCACAATTTATAAAACTTGTTCAATTCCTTCACGAACAGCAACAAAAATATGGCTGAAAATCCTTCAATCTGCTTCTGGAGAGATGAATGAACATTTTTCGACGGAAAAAGGTTTCATTTTCTTTTTAATTATTAATGTAATAGTTCATTAATAATGTTACGAAATTTTCTAGCGCCGGCTTTGTCGCTCGTAAACGCAGAATAATATGAATCTAACAATTCAGTAGACCTATTACCTTGGAGCTTGAAGATTTTTTTAGAGTCTTCATATCCACCTGTAATGGCCAGCTGGGATTTTGGTTGAAGGAATATTTGTAGTCAGTTTCAGTTAGTTTCGGTTTAGCAGTGTCTGAGGTGTTCTTTTTTTCAAATGATTTATTCAACGTCGGCCTGTTTTCCCTACCAAGGCCAATCATCGACTCCGGTGACCACATTTCCCCCAATCGGAAATTTTGCCGAACACTCTGGTATTCCAACCAGAGGTAGGGATCCTTTACGAGTCCAACAACCATGGACTCAGGACCGCCGGCTTTACGTCTCCTCCGAAGGACAGCAATTCCTCAATATATCTTGTGTTCATTGATATATTGCCTGCGAGCTATGATATAATACTTTGCTGCAGTTTTATGAGCTTTCGACGCGGCCTTTCCCTGCTGCTTAGCTTCAGATATCGGAATGACTAATCAACATGGAGAGCTAGGCCATGCCCGTGAGGTATTCTTTCCATCATTCTTTTGTTGATTAACTATCATGGTTGTAACGGTCATAGAATCTTCGCCACTTAATGTCCCCTTGAAAGTCATTGTCACAGTGTCTAAGATTTTCCAACAAACATATGTTTCCATTTAGTTAGGTAGGTGGTGAATGAATTCGGCTAGAGCTGTATGTTGCGGTGTCTTTCTGTTCGTTACACTGATATAAATCACTAAACACCGCTAATGCTTTATGGAGTGTATTGCCTGACAATTTTAGATTTTGACTGCTTAATGAGGCTTGTATGAAAGTCTTCCATTTCGGCGTGAATGTGCATTTCTTCGCGGCATCTTCTATAAGAATTTCATCACACAAATTTTTTTCTGGTATAAGTTCAGTAGTGGATAGTTCCTTCCGTAATTCTTAAGCATACATGACGATTTTGCTACAGTCTAGCCGACGTACACGTTCAGCTATTTCCTTAATGAACTTCCTGCCATGAAAACCAAAGAAGATTGCTTCCTCTCAGTAAGATATGAGAATAAAACCTTGTCACCAAATTTATCGATCAGCATCACTTCGAGATCACGATTAGAACTACATCCTCTACTTCAGCGAGTACAGTCATGCGTTGAGCCAAGTATGTCAATTCAAAAGCGGTCGTCGAAACACCGTCTTTTATATCCGCCATTAATTTGTCAAAAGCAGCCAGTAACTGTATTTGTGATATTTGTTGTTGGTCGACCTCTTTCGTTACTAGAAGATATTGGTAATGAAACGTAATTTCTTTAACACGACGTATGATATTGGAAGTTTCTACAAACAAATCTTCCGGTGTTTCGTATAACAAATTTTTGTGAAAATTTCATAGTATTATCAACGCATTGAAAAACAGCAAAACTGCTGAAATTTCAGTTAAAAGATGACTTTTTTATTTTGGTTTTCGTCGTATACCACAAATGGAACATCATGAGTCACTCGACGAATCGCTGTTGCTTCTTTTTGATTTGCGGGTCAGTTGATGATCCAGCTACGCCCTGTGTTGTTGAAGCTCTTTCTTCCAGCTTCCTATGTAGTGACGACGACGAATTTTTTCTTCGCTGATATAGCTGGCTATGCAACTTTTATACCACGAGAAGTGTTCTTCATCAGCATTCGGATCAAACAACTTCTCAAATTTGTCGGAAATTTCGTCTTTGCGTCGTCTTGCTGCATTTGAATAGTTTCTTTCGGTTCATTCACCAGTTCAGCATGATTTTTCGTTCGCCTTTTTTTTAATCTAATAATTGTAGCGATATTTATTCACTTTAAAGGAAGTTATCCCAAAATTCGAAGCACTGCTATTTTAAATATTGGAAAATGTATCTGTTATAATAATGGATGAAGTTCAGCTATAACTGAAGTCACAAAAACTGTTGAGAAAAGCGCGGCCCGCTCCAAAACTCGAGAGAAGGTATGTGACGCTGGGAAGGAGATTTATAATAAAACTGACAACGGGCTTTTCTGGCAACTTTCAGTTCCAGGTTTGGAAGGATCTTGCAAAATCATTCCAGTCGAGAAATAGCGGTCAATGGTTTTTGCATTCTATACAACATTTTTTTTCAACAACTACAGCGATGGAATCGAAAACTCCTATTATATGGCCGAAAAAAAAAACTGGACCATAATTCCGTCCGGCAACCTCCACATTATCATTAATTAAGTCTTTCTTAACTCAAATCATCAATCAGAATGAGGTCATCGATTTTTTCAAACGGAATGTTTCGCAGCGCCCGCTCTAACGTCAATTCACAATTTGCAGACCTAGGCTAAGAAATCTTCAATTTAGACTAGGGCTGCATTGCCTTCACTTTCATCCTGCCTTTCTCTAGACTAGACTCTTTTACCTATAAAAGTAAAATGGCATACATTGATGAATTCTACATAGCACTAATTCACGAACGAAACTTGTAATTTGTTTGCATTCCTTTATTTGCAATTATTTTATTCTCAACAATTTTTTTAACAGCAATACTTTTTTTTCAGTTTACCAACTTCGAAGCAGAATGGGAACATATTGCTCGAGACAAACTTTGAAGCAGAATGGGAACATATTGCTCGAGACAAACTTTGAAGAATATACCACTTTTGGTTGTATATCAAGTGGAGGAGTTATTTCATTATTGATTGTTATCGATAACTGTTGTGACTTTTCAAAACTGTATTGACAGAAAAAATTTATTCATCACAGATTTCGTGCCAACAGAGCCCGTGTTTCGTTTCCCTATCTGGTTAACCAGAGTGGTTCTTTCTCTTTTGGATGGACCCGGTCAATATGATAGAAAGAGAGAGAAAACCACTCTGGTTCACCAGACATGGACACGGAACAGGGCCAGAAGCAAAGCATTCTGTACGGAATTGGGGTGGGGGTGAAAATTTTTAATCGAAAAAAAAATCATCTGAAAATCCCCCAACTTGCGAAAATGTATGTCGATCTGAGATTTTTATATTTACCATAAGAAACGATATCTTATCGACGCAATCTGGGTGGGGGGTTGATACATATTATGTATCTTCAGATTTACTCCAACAGTCAAGAATTTGTACCGACGTTCAAGGTTTTTTGCGATTTGTAGGGGTTTCCTCTACTTGGTGTAGTAGGAGTTAGATTATTTTGGTTATCCAGCGTTTCATCTTTGAGGTTCACACCATCTGCACCAGAGGCAGAAGCAATATTCATATGTGTTTAATACTAGATTGGACCATTGGTATAACAGTGAAAATTAGTTACTTATATAGATCATTTACCCAAAAACCCTGCTGATATCACTCGATTCACGTTTCGGTAATAAAGTTGAAATCTTCAGGAGAAAATTGCTACTGAGTCTGAAATATATATTTAACAATCTGAGGTATATGACCTGCATTCTTCCGGAAAAGGTGACTGTCCTATCTATCGCTCCTATGAAGGCACTGTTGATTGCTCTGATTATTTTTTCAATATACTAAATATGGATTTTTCTGTCCTGTTGTATCTGATGTGAACATAATTCTCCTTGAAGCGATTTTCAGTAGCTCTCTTACTCTGGGCAAATGATCCAGTATTTAATTTTTTTTTGAAGATGCCAAGTTTTTTAGTGAGGCGTGTGTTATGTTCCAGTGATATCAGTTTGGTGTTGGGGTGATTGATATCTATTGAAAGTTTTTCTGTAACGAGCCTAATTTTCCAGGGGTGTTAACTTTTTTTTTCAGTTTCAAGGTAGCTCAAAAATAAGCATATTGTGAAATTAGTACTCAATGGAAATCGAAACCGGTAACTGCCTTCCATCCTTTGATGTCGTCACAAAATTCAAGAACTTCATCCAAACAGTCTACAGGAAACCAACACGCACTAACCCACATCATCAAGATGTTCATTGAGCACGTCGATGGGTTTGGGCCTGGTTACTGAGTAGATAGAATAGTTGTAGCCAAGTGGTGCATACAAAATATATTATCTGATATCTAGTTGGCATGATTTTGCAGTTACAGTACTCGAAGATGTTATTATTCTGGCCCTCGTTTGTAAGCCCTCTGCTATACAACTACTGAACATTTTTATACAATATTTTTTTGAGTTATCTTTGATGTTTTTTTTATATCTACGATGAATTAGCCAAGCAATATTCTTACAAATGTCTATCATTTGTCCAAATATCGAGAGGTACCGATGGTGTGTTTTCAAAGGAATTCTGTATAGGCTAATCATCATGTCCATAAGATGCACTCCACCCATTTGAGAGCTGTAGTGTTTCACAATATCTGGACATGAAACACAAATTCTTCCTTTTTTATTCTTGTTGTTCCGTTTGATGGTTTATACAGGTGTAGAAGAGACATAAGTACCTTGCCAAGAGTACGAGCAAGAGAGGTTCGACAGGTTTGATGTTGATGTTACCTCATTCTCTTATTTTCGCCATGTCATCGTTAATTCTGTTGACGTTAATGCTCCTCTGGATTTTTTTTTCGAGCTGGCATGGGGACTCTGGAAGAGAAATTAGTATAAAGAGTACTGTCGTCCGCGCAAAATTATGCACTGAACAAGATTTTTTTCCCAGCAAATCATTGATATAAAGCAGAAACAAAGTGGGACGCCAGTCCTGAACTCTGTGAAACACCTGCATTCACTGGGAAAATATAAGACGATACTCCCATCAACAACCATATACAGAGACTCATCAGACAAGAAACTCTTCAGCAAAGCACAACGGAGGAGGCAAACCATAAGATAGCAGTTTGGAAAGGAGTCCCAGATGCCAAACTCGATCGAAGGCTTTTGAAATGTGTCCGAATTTTCAATTGAATGCTGTCAAATATGTGAAAAATTTGCCAATGAGTTACTGGTTGATCTTTGATATCGAAATTCGTATTTCCGATCATTAATTATTCCTGATTTCTCCAGATATTTATAATCTCCATATTGATTGCTTTTCCCATGACTTTGGAAATGATAAAAAGCAATGCAATTGGTTTATAATAATTATAGGGTGGAGTTTTCTTTCCTAGTAACTGGCCAAACTCTTGGTGTTCTCCAGGACTTGGAAAAAACCCCCCAAGTTATATGAAAGGTTCAATAATTCACCAAGAACTGCGGTGTCAATTAGGGGGCTGACACTTTTAGAACAATTGCTGGGATTCCGTCGGATCCGCAAGCCTTGCTTGTATTCAGGTCCATTTAAATATTTCTTATATCGATGGCCTAATTCTAACAACTCGTATTCCACATTGACCAGATTTTACAGGAGAGGCAATAAACGTTCCTAGATTCACGATGTTACAATATTTGTGTGCAAAAATAGCTAGCTGTTGATTCGAGTCACAAAGAAGTCATCCATTACCATGTTGAGTTATTTAAATTAATATTGCTTTCGCATTGTGGATTACGACTTATTGCTTTTCTTTCATTGTGGGTTACATCTTTTTGGGATTGTATGGGTGTGATACGATATTTTATTTTTTTTAATAGTCTTATCATTTCGAGCTCAGAGGTTGTTTACGAGATATTGGCAATTGGAAATGTTAAGGTCTTTTTAGGCCAATAATCATGATGAATATTAGATATAATTTTTTTTACCTTATATATTTCAACTCATTATATTCAAAACTTAAAATATTATAATAATCACACGTTTACATTTTCGTGACTGAAGATTATGGTAACAAAATCGATAACAAAAAATTAACAAATATTCGAAATATTACAATAACTGATTGATTTATTATCTTCTAGGTTTTATTGTATGCTTTTCGTACATTTTTACCCCTGCTTTTATTCTTTGTACTCTTATTAATTCCTCGCAGTAAAGTTGTTGGTTTGATATGTGACTTTTTCACTGGTTTATCTGCCATTTTCTTAATTTTCTTCGTCGTTTTTTCTGTTTCCTGCTTGGTTTTCTTATTATTGTGTAATTTTCTTTTCCTCTTGATATTCTTTGGTCTTTCTGAAGATTCACTATTGATTTCGTTCTCATTTTCCGTCTTGTATGGTAAGTTGTCATAAAATGTATGAACATCTTGATCCAAACATTTCTTTATCTCCTGGAGGTGCTTCCACTTGGTATATTTAATAGGCAAACGATTCCTATATAGTGGCTTGAGTTCAATATCATTTGAAAACGTCACCAATTTTGGTCTTTGTGGCAAGTCTTTATAGTCATCACTGTAATTTATTTTGTATTTTATGTTTTCATTTGGTTTGTACCTCAAGCATCTCAGATTGCAACCAGTTGGATCATTCTTCATTTTTCCAGGACGAATTGATTCGTAGCGCGTGATTGCTTTGTCATCATAGTTTGTGAAAAAGTCGTATGATAAATATTGGACTTCCAAAGGCGATGGCTTCTTCCTTGACTCCCGTATGATGGTAGCATACTGGCAGGGAAGTGTGTCCTTTTAGCTTCCTTTCAATGAGTGCGTGAGTAGTCACACTCCATTTGGGTGTGACCCTTTTCTAAAAACTTTTGCTGAACAGTTACTCCAAGTATAAAAGCAAAATAGCTAAGAGCGTTGGATAGTATTGAATTTCGATTCTGATATCCACATCCATCAGAATACAAAATGATTTCTTTCTTCTCGTCCAAACAGTACCTTTCAAGATGTTTCATGATACAGGATACAAAGAATGATGATTGCAAATCGCCTTCGGTCTCATTCCACACATAGTTGGTAGATTGATGAGTTGCAAGATTGTAAATAGTGAAAATGTGAACCTGTTACCTTGTTTTGTAGTATATACTGCTCGCTTCTATAACAGGACAAAGTTTCACTGCCTGAACATCCATAGTGAACGTAAAGTTAATTCTATTCATTGCATCTCCTTTGTCTTTTTTCTTTTCCTCTTGTGCCTCTGTTTTTCTTCTAATATGGTTTTTATATTCATCTTCACTTTGTATTGACAACAGAGATCACACTGATCTTTTCTAGGCTGATAAATTGACAGGTTCAGTTCATCGAATATTTTATTGAAGGAGCAAGTAGAAACAGGACTCTGATTCTCGTTTTCACACATGGTTTTATAAATTTCGTAAATCTCAGTTTTTGTTTTGAATGGATGTTCAAAATATAACTTGTTCGTGTCTTTGCGACAGTAGTGTGACTCCATTTTGGGCATTCTGCCAAAAACCTTTTCAAGAAATCCGTTTTCGCTTTACATTTCAGATTGAATGATGTATTATTCCTCTTTTCTGTTTTTTCTTGGTTCTTAGTTTCCATGCTCTTTGCAAACCCATGATTTTTGTTACCTAAGATCCAGTTATGAACCATTTTCTCCTTCACGTCGAAAGTTGTTAAAAACATTTTCTTGCACACCTGCAGCCTTTCATTATCTAACCTGAGATTGCATATAAAAGAGCCAGTTTTCCTTGATGGCCCTTGCACATAAGATCTTTTCTTTGGTAAGTACAGAACTAGTCCTAAGACATATCTTTTTTTTTGCTCCCATGACATATTCCAGAATAGGTTGAAGAGTTCTTTTCGCTTCTCTTCTGTGAAGGAAGAACAATTTCGCTTAGAACTCATTATGCAGAACTTATTATTGTTACACCCTGCTTTCAGGTTTCGAGAACTTCTAGGCTTATTTTGTTTAATACTGCCTTTCTCTGCCGAGTATCCCAAATATGCTTGGCCTTTCATCCTAAGTGTCTTACTTTCATTTTTTTTTCCATTTTCCAGGATCAGCTACTCTTTTCCTTTTCATCTGTTTCTTATTTTCTGTGGGTGCAGGGGCAGGTATCGTGAAGGTTTCACGTTTATCATGGATGTTTATGTTGATTTCTTCATTTACCGGGGTTTCTCGTTCGTTTTGGAATGAAAAATCTTCGTTGGTGTCAAACGGTATCACAATACCTAGTTCCTGGTTCATTCTGGAATTGGATTATCAAATCTTCTTCAGTGACAGGATCAACAGGAGCAAGCAATTCGTTGAATTCGCCTTTGCAGGCCGGAATAATCACCATGCCTATGTCATTTTGGATTTCCATGCTAGTTTCGGTAACAGAAACTACGGAAGTATCCTGTTCAGTATTGAAATGATTCACATCATCTTTTTCTGACACCAAAGTCACTATCACTCCAGATTCATTTGAAAAACTAAGGTCATCTTCTGTTATTGCGAAAGTTTCTTGAGTATTTACCGGAAGATTTTTTACGTCATCTTCTGCAGTAGTTGAAAAAACTACAATTTCCGGTTCATTTCCGGAATTATCCTCCGGAAATACGACATTTTCTAACTTTGTCAGAATTCTGGAATCAACAGTTAATTTACATAACTGCAAGATTTTTCTGCTACGACTAAGGTGAAGTCGCCATTCATGGACGGTATAAGAGTTATATGTGATGCATTTGACGAGGATTCGCGCAGTATTGGCAAATGTCCTTATTGGCAAATGTGCAATGAAAAACCATGTTTTGAAGGAACTTATTCATGTATCAGAAAAATTGATAATGATTTATTCAAGATTTTTATATAATAAAAAAAATAGGTCATTAAAACTCCACAAATGGACAAGTATAATCTAATTATGAACCCCCAGTTATGGACCTCCTCAATAATTGACAACCAATTATGGACATTTTTTATTGAACTTTTATCCCTATTATAATGAACAATTTTCTAACTTTTACTTATCATACATATCGTTATATCATATGAGGTCAACTTTAGCATTAAATTTGTAGTAGATGCGTTCCCCACGTGCAACAATTGAAGGGTCATTAATCGAACCCAATATCTGTTCATATGTTACATAGCTTGTATCATTTTCAACAACATAAAATAACTGATTTAAGCTATCAGTAGCTTTCATTGATATAACTCTCACATCATCAGATGAATCTATTTCATCAACAATGCACAGATATTTTTTTGTTGTAGTCATTCTCTTTCCTGCTTTGAAAGAAACGATGACGAATTGGCCTTTTTTAATATTTTCTTTCTCTACAGGAATTAACTGTTCATAGTCACCATCATTTTCCTCCAACTCACTATTACTACTTTCAGCAAACTCTATTTCTGATGAACTGTCTGAAGATGATGTTATGTCCTTTTTTGTTGTATTCATTTGTGATTTCTTTTTTTTTTCTGCTAAATGTTGATCCTTCAGTCTTCTTTTCTCCTCTCTTTGTCTCCTTCGCTCATCCTTTTCCTCCTCCATTCTCTTTTTCTTCAGAACTTTGTTTTCACTGTACTCTCTCCAAGCTTTACTTGTTATGGCTGAGGGTACTTTTTCTTTAGAAATTCGACGTTTCTTTTTTTCAGGTTCTGGCCAGAACAATACAGTCTTGAAAGGTGAGGGTATCAGTAGGTCACCACATGATGTCGAAGGGATGTTGGAAATATTATTTAAGGGAGATGTCAACGCAGGTATATTTGTTACTGAGACTGATTGAGATGTCGAAGCTGCATTGATATTATGTTTCAAAGGAGTTCGCTGTTCCGGTATATTGACAGTAGCTGACGATGACGATGTTTTTGGACTATTGTCAGCCATTTTATTGGAATTTTGTGGAAGGGTATCAGATTCCGAGATTGAAGATCGTATTTCAATAGATTCTTGTGGGGTCTCCGTATTTATATTAATTTGTGAATTCTGTTTATATTTTGCCCATATTCTGTACAAAGATTTGTCTTCATCTGGTAAATGTTGAGGATTTTTTTCATCGGGGTTTAAAAAATATCTATTGAAACTATCGAGTTTTTCTTGTTTGAAAATTTCAACCACCTCAGTTTCCAACGTTTCCAAGAACTCTTTGTACCTTGTCACACAAGTTTCTTCTCTTGGTTCGACTTCGCGATTTTGAATTTTCACTTTCGTGAAGTCAATTTGCTGTGGACCAAAAGGATACAAACCACCAGCTTTGAATCCATTTTTTATACAGTCTTGGGTTATAGATTCCAATGCTAACTTGAAAACAGGTGCAAAATTTTCTTTTTTCAATTGTTCACCTAAGTGATCCATTTTCCACTTAGTAACTTGATTTTTCCATTACAACTTCAAAGGTCTGAATACTGATATATCCATAGGCTGTAAAATATGGGTACTATTCGGATATAATGCTATTACTTCTATACCATGGGTAGAGCAAAAGTCTGATAAATGAGCAGTCAAGTGAGAACCGTGGCCATCAATGAAGAAGATAACTGGAAACGTAATTTTATTTTTGATCAACCACGGATGGAAAATGTTCGTCACATACTCATAGAAGGTACTTCCACACATCCATCCAGTTTCTGATCGACCTATTCCCCATGTTTCTGGAACGCTATTGGAAATACTAGAAGGAATACGCTCGTAAGAAAATACAATCATGGGAGGTGGTAGCTGTCCAGCTGCATTTGCTGTAACGAGTACAGTTAAATTTTCTTTATCGTTACCTGCTGTGGAATACACATTTTTATTCCCTTTTCTGGTAAGTACACGTCCTGCACGAGGTTGCAAGAAAAAAGCACTTTCGTCTGCATTATATATTCTCTTTGGATCATCTAAAATTGACATTAACTCGTTTTCTTCCAGGTATTTTCTTATTTCGTCAAACCAAGCTTTTATGTCTTTTTCTGTCACATTATCTCTAGAGGTCGTTAAATTCTGAGATGTCCGTTGGGCAATTTCTGGGTGACGCTTCAAGAAGGATTGATACCATTTTTTTCCTGGCCTATTATTTTTAAATGGATTTTCCCTATCACTTTTAATAATGATCCGCTGAACGCTATCCAATAGCTGCTCTTTATCAATTGGAAAATGTCTGTTACTAAGTGTTATCAACCACCTCACTAAAATATCTTCTTCTTCAGACGTTAGAATAGTTGGTGGTCCCATACTGCATTCAAGTGGGCTCTTTCCGGTAACTTTATTCCTCAAAGTAATTCGTGGAACTCCGTATCTCATTGCAGCTGCTCCCACACTCTCTCCTCGTTTTACAGCTTCCACTGCTCGACTCATTTGCTCGGGTTTATAATTTTTTTTCGGTGCCATAGCTGAAAGTATTGAAGACATTTTTGACCCAGTAATGAACACTCCAGTCATGGACGCTTGTCCAAGACTGGAGTGCGTACGATGAATTATCCGCAAAAAAATGTGACATGTAGATTCGAAAAGTTTGACCATTGGAGAATAAATCTTCCATAGCATCTATAAATCCAGTCATGGACAATTCTGTCCATTACTAGTAAACATGAATAATTTGGTACCCAGTAATGGACACCAACAAAAGAAAAAATTCTATTGAAAATATGAGAATATTTAGGGTTAACTCATGTTGAAAGAATGATTGATAATCCAAAAATACAAACTGATCGTTATAGATGGGATATTACTAGTCATGAAAACATGAATACGTTACTTACCTCTCAAATGATTACTTCAGTAAAAACAGATAACAAAACACCAAGCGTATTAACCTACTGCTATTTTGAGGGATCATGTCCAACTGACGAAAATTTGCGCACTATAACATATAAATGTATCTAGTTTATGGTTGTACCAGTCAAAACTGTTAGGAAGACAACAGTTCTTTGTTTGGCGCCTTATTTGAAAAGAAGTTCATTACTGGGGTAATGTCCATGACTGGTGCTTCTACCTTACCCATTATCTGTAAAAATAAATAGAATTGTATGTCTTGAATTCTCCCAGGAATTTATTTTATGAGTAGCAGGTGAGTTTTTTTATTTGTTGACACCCGAAATTACAAAATGGTCACCACTAACCATTCATAGGGTTGCATTACGGAATCTCATATTACCACTAGTTGCAATATAAGATTTCATTTTGCAACTGCTATTCTCGTGAATATGACAACAAAGTTATTTTCCATTATTTTTCTATCAATATTGAAAACAAAATATGAAAAATGACTTCAAAATAATATATTCATATACGTATTACTATTCAGTTTCAATGAGTAATATTTTCTTTACGGCAATAAGTCGCAACCCACACATTGCAGAAATAAAACTTAATTCTAAAAGATCGTATGAAACAAATTCATTTCACGTGGTGATTCCGATACAATACAATTAAATAAATTAACTCCACTATCAATATTAACCATCATGATATAGTAATTATGCAAATTAAAATAACATGAATAATATTACTTACCAGATTTAACACTTTTTTTGGAATCTATCAGGAGAGCCATAAACGTCGTGCTGCACCATTGACAACTACTGGCTTGTGGTTTACGACAATGTGCTTCCATGAGTTCTGGCCAATGGGGATACGACCTTATTTAAAATGGGAAATTAAAATATTTCTATTGGTGTATGGGATACTAGCAATTAGAAATAGGTGCGAATGTCGTGGACTGATATTAAAACGTCGAATCCCCAATTTTATTAAAATTGTGAGATACGACGTGTTAGAATTAGGCCATCGATATATTGTTGGTGAAAAATCATTTCAGGCGTATGACTGTCGACAGGCGTGATATCCGGGGAAATTTTCCAGATGAGTCGGTCCAAAGTAGAATTTTCAGCAAATATATTCCCTTTTTGTTGGGCAGTGGTGGCTTGTGATCCATCTTCTTTGGTTAAAGGGGAAATGAACTGAAGGTGAAGTTTTTAGTGACAGCTTTAGAAAATTATCGTTGTATACAACAGACAAGGCCGGGAACTGCACAGACTGCGTAAGAGGAAGAAAAACTTCAGTTCCAATGCCGAGAGATTTTTCCTTTGCCGAAAAAATGTGTTGTCTAAAGTGACATCATCCCCATAAATAATGAAGTCGTAAATGAACCCTGAAATTCCAGCTCTGACAAATATTTTGAACCCCAATATTTTTGGCTTGGACTTTATATATTACCTTCGCGAACTAGCCTTTTTGCCCATATATGGACCAATTATTTCGTCAATACTCGTCCTGTATTTCTCTATAACAGGTTTTATTTGGTAATATATATAAGTCACTGTTTATGTGTGTCATTATTAGTAAAATGTATAAAGCGCAGTGGCGGATTAAGAGTTTCCGAGGCCCTAAGCACAGAGGCTGTGTAGGCCCTCTATTGCTGGAAGGAAGTATAAAATGAAAGTTTATCAAAATAGAAAATGTAGCAGGTTTAATTTAAAACTTAAAACATTTTTTCCTTGCCTCATTCAGAGCAAACTCCGAGATTACATCTTCGAAATTTGTCTGACGGAGTATGCCTCAATACACATTAATGCTAAAGAATTAACCATACATAACGCGATTTTTTATTTTGAAGTTAAAAAAAAATATTTCCTAATAGAGATAATCGATAATAATCAGGGAAAAATGGTAAAAAAATTCAAATCATCTGTAACATATTTATTTATGAAAAAAAAGGTTGTATCGTATCAGTTACAAAGTGGTTTGTGGTGAAAAAATTAAGTTGTATGAAAATTATGGAAACAGTTATTGTTCTTATTCAAATACAAATTCAAACCACATTTTTGACATTTGATGAAGGTAAGACACTTGCACATTGGTAATTTACACCTCTGTCGGTTTTCATCACAAATGGGCCAATGACCGGTTGAATCGAGTCGCACATCCTTTGGTGGAATATAAGCTGTGGTAGTGGAACGATGCTTCTTGTTTTGTGTTCCGCGGTCCAAATCAGATGGTCTTTCACGTTTTGATGAAACTACTCGACATAAACAAGCAGCTATGTCCGCCTGAGAATCTGCCAGTTTCATGTGTTTGGTAGTTTTCCTTTGTTGTTCTACTTTCCTATATAATAACCAGGAATTCACAATTGGTTGGTCCAGCAAATGGTAAAATAGCCTGATATACCATTTTTTGGAACGGATTTTGATTTTATATTGTCCAATTAGACTATCCATCAAGTCGACACCTCTCATGTGGCGATTATATTCGATGATGATGTTTGGGTAGTCCACACCAATTTTTTTTGTTTTGCTTCCTATCAAATCTTTTCAGAGTAGTTTTAGGTATTTCACCAGTATAGGAGGAGAGTAAGCAAACTGTTTTATTGTCTTTCCAGCAGACACACGAAACATCAACACCATCATGTGTACAAACATATTCCAGGGAACTACCTTGTTGCCACTTATTCACGTCTTTCTCTGGTGGCAACTTACAATTTGGTATTCTGGTTCTCCGTACTGTACCCAGAGAAAGTATACCTCTGTTAGCTGGACAAGTAACTGAGGGCAGGCTGAAAAATTGTCAAAATAAACGCACCTATTAATAATAATAATACATTTATTTCTTCAATTTAAAACATAGGGGAGACTGGGGAGGATTGAGCCACTTTTTTTCAGCGACCTGGTTTTCTGTCGTGTTTTAGTAATCGCATAAAGTTTTTCACATATTAATTAACTAAAAAAAAAAATTGTTCTAAAATTGTTCGTTTTCGTTAACCAGCTGACGAACGTCAACCCTCAAAAGTCGAAACTTGTGCGAGCAATGGATCAACGAGGCCTTACCTTTTAACGTGCGATTACCCAGCACGAACTATTGGTTTTAATTTTTTAGCACAATACCAAGATTATTTCAAAAATTATTATTTAAGCAATAAATAATGGAATAAAGTACCACATGCACTTGTATCAAACCTCCCTCATGAAGGGAGGCTTGAGACAAGTAAAGGGAGGGTTGAGGCAAGCGTAGGGAGGCTTGAGACAAGAGTAGTAACGATAAAGTCTCAAGTTAAAATCAAATTTATTAAAGACAGTTAACAATTGTTTAACCCTTCAACTCTGCAATAATAATAATTAACAAAAAAATGCACAGACGTACTTGAAAAAAATAAAAGAATACAGCAGTCATAAAAATATTTGCCGAAAAACCTAGAATAAATTTTCATATCTGGAAAAATCGACTGGAAAAGAAAGGGTCCTATGTGTTCTTGCTGTTCCTCCAGTAAAGGATGGGTTTGGTAACTTAACCAGATCGTCTCTAGGTGCACAACATTCATCGGCAACATCGGGAAAAATAAATTTGTATCCCGGAGGCTTTAGTCTCATGCATAATAAGTCGTATTCGTTGCCATTAATATTTGTGACCTTAGCAACGTAATGTCGGAAAGTCTTTTTGGTAGGAAATCGTACAAGAACGTAGTCATCCTTACAAACTCCTTGATTCATAAAGCTTTCTTCAGCATTTTCTTTTTCAATCTGTTCCTCAATATCGGTTAACTCTTTAGTCTTTCCATCCTTTCTTCCTTTCTTTCATTTTGCTCTTCCTTTTTTTTTGCTCTTTCCTCAAATTCTTTTTCTATTAGGGCTTTTTCGGGAGTGTCCGTTAAAATCCGTGTTTTTCCACATTTCCTTCCAGCTTTCTTTTTACGTGGAAGAACTTTCGGAAATGGCCTTATAACTTCAGGGCTTACAAATAAATTTGGATCATTTTGGGAAGTACTAGGGACAGCTAAAAGTAAATTTTCTGTTGGATGTAGAGCTTCAGATGGATCTGGCCGGTCTGTAATTTCCGAACTGGTAAAATCACTATCTGAAAATACAGCTGGATTGTATGGACAAATACCAGTATGTGAAAATCCACCTACTTTATTGGCCGGCGTGAATGCGCGAACGTAAGCACTTGCCACAAGTTCAGGTATTTCTTTTGAGGATATCAGCTGTGCAGGATTGTTGACCATCCAGTTATCTGCCGCTTCATTATAAAACCTTTTAAAAGGCTCGAAAACATTGGTGTCCAAGGGCTGTAACTTATGGCTAGTATGAGGTGGAATGGTCAGTAGCATTATTCCATTTTCTTTACAAATGTTCAGCCCCTTTGGGGAAATATGGCTATCATGGTTATCTAGTATCAGCAGACACTTGTGATTCTCGTTGACTCGGGAAAAGTTAATGAAGTGCTGTAAATATTTTTCAAAATTCTCGTGGGTCATCCAACCTGATGGATTAACAGCAGCATCGGCACCAATGGGAAGTCCTCTTGTCATATAATCCTGGATCCTAGCCCTCGGAAAAATTAAAAAGGGAGGAATAGTGTTACCAGATGCACTTATAGTGCATAAAACTGTTACCAGTGATCCTCTTTCACACGATGTTGCCTTTGACACCTGCTTCTGCCCCTTCTTCGCAATTATTTTTTGCGGCTTATGTGCTGTTGTAACTCCCGTTTCATCTGCATTATATATGCAATCAGGTGTAATCTGTTTCCTTGTCATGATGGTTTTTAAATTGTCAAAAATAGCTGCACGGTATATTTATTAAATGCAGTGGCACGTCCTACACTCGTGGCTTCTGGTGTCCTAAGTGATAAGTTACCATGTCTTGACATAAAACCTCTTAGCCAATCACGCGTTGCTGCTCTATTTTTCTCCCAAGCTGCTGAATTTTTTTTGTTATTTTCAGTTGCAAAGATGTAAGCAAACTTTCTTACTGCGATTGGAGTAAGTCCATAATGTAAGTAAGCGCATTTGAGCAGATACTGAACTAGCAAATATTCTTCCTGATTATTAAAACTTTGCGAAGAATTAAAGTTTGCTACAAACGATACGATTTCGTTTGATTTAAATTTATGCACGTATCTAGATAGTGTCGTTCTATCAATATTATATTTTTTGGCGACTGTGCGGATTTTACCATTAGTACTACATATTTCCCGTACTGCAGTTTCCAAAATTTCAGGATCAGTAGGCACTCGGCCTTGCGATTTCCACTTAAAAGGCATCTGCAAAAAAATTATCATTGTAGATGCCGCAGTGAATATTTTAAAAGAAGAAACATAAGATTAAACTACGTTGACCTATACTTTTTCACTTGAAAAAGAAAGAAAAAAAAATGGAAACGAAGTACAGGTATTTTCAAACCATGATGGGAGGTTTGATCCGTGTCTCAAACCTCCCACATGAAACCTGTTTATCCCTCCCCTCGTACCAGTAGCCACAACAAATTACGATTTTAAAGTTGAAACAACCTAACAAATAATTCAATACATGAAAGTATGTTAAATTATTATGTTATTCGTGTAATTCATTCATATATTTCCAAATATAATAATGTGAATAAAGAATCCTTATACAGTTTGTTAAAAAACTTACATTGTGTAGCCTCTAAAACAACTTTTCACTATAACTTTCGTAAACGACTTGGATTTGTTGTTAAACTTAGATAGCGTGAAAGAAGCAATGACTAAGCATCCACTAAACGGAAAAGTAAATTTATTTAAGGATACGTTACCAATGAAACATTTATGTCTCAAACCTCCCTCTGGCTCAACCCTCCCCAGTCTCCCCTACTTCATATAACCTCCTGAGGCCCAGAATATTTTTTCTCACTGTATTAAACTTTTTCGATTTCATTGTAATTGTATCACTGTTTTATGACGAATAAAATTATTTTAAAAAATAATCCAAGAAAAATCTGCATTTTCTCAATGTCATATATAAATGACATCTGGTCTCTATTTCAACAACGAATTCAGATATTATAAAAGAACAGGAGCAAATAAAGCACTTATATTTTGACAATCTTTTATATTTTTCAATACATATGAGTATTTTAAATCCAACCGAAACATTAGGTAACTTGTTCTAAATTTCTGAACATGCAATAAAAATGCGCTCAAAGTCTAGAATGAAACTTGAGAAAACAATTACGTTTGTGTGTGCTGCATAAAAATATTTTGCATTTGATGCAAAATGCAGTTGTAGTGTGATTACAATTGACTTTTCTACATCTTTGTTGCTTCTCAGCATAGTCGACTAGATGGTCAGCCTTGTGGTAACGTGAAGCTTCGGCAGGTATGGGTTTGATTTCCACCTTTCGTTTTTTATGTTTTGGTTCTAATTCTTCGTGATTACTGCTACTCTCAGAGTCAGAAGACAGAGTGTTATCTATTTGAGGTTCTCTATATTGAAACCACGAATTACAAACTGCCAAATCTAACATGTGGCTAATACAACGGATTGTCCACTTTCTGGAGCGTGATCGAGAAGGACAGACTGCCAACATTCTGTCAGCAAGATCTACACCGCCCATAAATTGATTGTAATTTTTAATAACCTCTGGTCTACTAACCATTTCGTATTCCTTTTTACGCTTAGACCATCTTCCGCTTTGATCAGGATTGTTGGCAGCATGACATGTCGAAAGAATAGTAACAGGTTTATTGTCTAGCCATCGATGTATGGTAATGATTCCATCACCTCGAACCTTTGTTTCAGTTGTACCCCTTGGATTTTTCACAAACAATGTTTCTGGCGAAAAAAATGCGATTACGAGGAGTTCTGTTTTTCATAATGGTACCTGTTGCATGAAAACCTCTGAAGTAAAACGTCGGCTAGTTTCATCGTGGTAAAATAACGATCAAAATAAATATGGTGACCGGGAACATTAGGATTAGCAAGCACAAAAATCTTAATACCCATAGGATTTGGTTTACGTGGGCAGAACTGACGAATTCCACAATGACCAGTGAAGGGTATTATCATTTCATCAATACTAATATTATCAGTTCTAATTTGAGCTCGATACCCACGTAAAATACTTCTGACAGTCCTCCTCTTTGTACCTTGGCTGAAACAAGGGCTTCTCTATGGGTGTGAAATTACCTGTCCATTCATCATTCACTAGCTGTGCTGAACTACCATTACTACGAACTGAAGTATTTCTTACTCTTGTTGGAGCACGACAACTACGACGTCTACGGCTCACTCTCGTAGATCTAGTTGATCGATGCATAAGCGATGATGAGAGTGATATTTCAGAAACTGGACGATTCCTTTCAATGGGTTCTGAATCTGAGGAATCTGAATCCGAGGAGGCACCATTATGGTCATTTCTCAAGTTTGGCTGTATGTATTGAGGATCCTCTGTATCAGAAAGACTGATATCTGATTCGAACAGTGCTTTCTCAAGTTCCTCTTGGGTTAGTGCTGTAATAAAGATAAAAACCACTAATGAAATACGATGAAGGCTAGGACCTCATGTAATACCAGTATGACTGTTCGTTTGTGGCGAGCACTTGATCTGATTTTGTTCGTTTGAGCCGAGCAAATTGCTCTAGATCAGATAGATCAGGCTAAATCTACTCGGTGGAAAATGACCGAGCAAGAAGAGCAATTTTGTTTAAAAGTCAACATAACCTGAAACTACAAAAACATCGAAAATTGTGTTGTTGGAAAGGCACTAAACATAGATCCAAAAAGGAAAAATGTCATTTAGCAGAGCTCAACAATTTGAAAATGATGACATAATTGTTGTGGATGCTTCAGTGAGCGACGTAGTAAACAATGAATATTATGTTTTAAAAACGAATGGTGAGTAGGTACAGCGAGGATTATCTGAAATCAAATTGAAAAACATACCTAGGTACATCAGGAGTTAAAAATATTTTTCTTTCAGAGGGTGATATGAAACTTCCTTGTGGAGTAGTGGATATGGAAAACAATTCCCTCATAAGAGTTGGTGATAATAAATATTTGCGGCTGATAATCGATGATGAATCCATCAACGATGAGAATTTGGAAACAAATTTGGAATATGAGGAAGGCCACACTGTGGCAGACTGGCCCACACAACCAACTAAACTGCTAATTAATTTGTACAAAGAGAAAAAGAAATTAGTGGAAGAAAGAAAAATCAAAACTTTAAAGAGAATGTGGGAAATAATTAGTCAGGAAATACAAAAATATAATGTTAAGTATAGATATACTTCTCAGCAGTGTGAAACAAAGTGGAAAAGTTTGGAAAGAGCTTATAAAAAAAAATTGAGAACAATAAAATGACTGGAAGGGGTCGGAAAACTTGTCCATTTGAGCAAGAGCTATCAGATATATAGGAGTATTTTTCCTCCTGTTGTAATGGATAGCCAAATAACTAAATCACGAATGGACTTGATAAATGAAGCTGGTATGCAAGATACTCTGACAGAAGATTCTATGATTTCAAATAGGGCATCTACTTCAAAGCAATCAAGCCCTACACCAAAAAAGAGGAAAACAAACAATATCCGAAAAGAAGTTGAAAAACTCAAAGAGACTATTGAAAATAGAAATACTGATAAGAAGCAGATGGAAGAAAGGAAATATGAACAAAGAGAGAGAATGTTGAAAGAGTTACAGAGGAGAAATGATATTTTAGAGAAATTGGTGGAAGAAAAATGATTTTAAGTATTCAGTTTATCATTTATGAGTGAAAAATTGTTGTTACTTGTGAAATGTTATCAGAAAACGTTTTTAAGTTACTCCCTTGAAGGAAAATGTATGGTAGTTTAAATTTAAAAGTGAATCTAGTATTTGATTTTTCCACCAGCAAACTGTTCTATTAGAAGATTGATTATTTTTATTATGTTATGTTCGAAATATATTATAAATATAATAATAAAAAACAAAAATTTGATAAAATTTATTCTCTTGCATACATTTCTTCACATATTCGATTTCTCAAGAGTACAGCAGCAGGCACTGCAATTTGATTGTAATCTGGTTCCAGCTGTTCATCTATTATGATTTCTTCTAATTGAAGAACGCAACAAGCCCTGATGAAATGACAAATTCTTTCATGTTCTTTCAATTTGAGATGGTATAACTGTCGAAATCTTTGTTTAAGTATACCAAAAGTATGTTCAATAGTAACTCTACAAGAAGAGAGACTTCTATTGAAACATTTTTGGGCACCTGTTAGATGTCCATTGTCCTTATACGGTGTTAGTAACTGGGGCAACAAAGGGTATGCACTGTCTCCCAATATATACGAACCTAGGAAGAAAATAGTTGTCATTGTTCATGAATGAAAACCGAATTTTTTACTCACCATCATTGCACAACGTTTCCAACTTTTCTGAAATTGATAAATTATTGAATACTCTCGCATCGTGGACACTTCCAGGGTAACCAACAAAAATATCGATGAATTCTCGTTTTTCATTACATATTCCCTGAAGAATTATTGATGGGTAATCTTTGCGGTTGAGGTAGTCAATGGGTCTTTCCCTTGGGCGGTCAATTTTTATATGGCAGCCATCAATACACCCTAAGACAATAGGGTTATATACTTTCAACACAAATACCCATATAACAAACCCACCTATCACGTTAGGAAATCCTTTTTGAGCAAAAAATTCTTTACTTTCTCTTTTATCTCTTTCATTGGGGAGTTTGATAATGTCCTTTGCTTTGTCACTCAGGAACATGGATACCCTAGTGATCACATCGTACACAGAACCTATACTCAAGTTGAAACGGTCCCCAACCTCTCTATATGAGGTCTGATGACCTGCAAACCATAGAAACACCAGAACTGACTTCTTGTTATTAATATTCAATCTCGTATTGGCTGAAAAACAATTTCCCACAAGGATGAAGCAATTAAGTATAGTGATTTCAACAAGTTAGACTTACGATTCTTTTGCAGATTCCTGTATATATGACAAGCCAGGAATTCACTCGCAAGACCTTCAAATTTATGACGACTTAGTCTGAAATGCATTTTGAATTCTTGTTCATTATACATGGATATCACCTAAAATATTAATACAGATGGTGCAGAGAAAACAACACTAACGTACTACTCACTTCAAAGTAATTTTGTATGCAATTTCTATTTCTTAAGATGACTTCTAAAATTTTTAAATCTTCCATATCTTCATGTTCCGATGAACTAGATGACAATATACTAATGTCGTCTGTTGCAAGACAGATAATAGCATTGCTGATTTTCTTATTTTTGTTCATTTTTGGATTTTTGATAAATTTTCGAGGTTATAGTCACTACAAAGCGTTCTTTTGTGTACAGTGCACAATACTGGATCTGAGATGCTAATATCTGCTTTGTGACGTCAGTGATCTTGCTCGTTTCGATATAATCTGCTTGCTCCAAGCAGGACTACGGACACAAATGAACAAACCTATAGTATATTCCAGGTCCCCAAGTTACTTTACAATTATAAAAACGTTAACAAAGAACATAAGATGTATTTAATATTTTAAGATTACTTACGGCGTGTGCGGGACCAGCCAGCCATGTTCTTACAATGGGTCCATACATTGCATCATAATATACCATATCATAACGCTACATGGTAGAAATCGTAATGCGTCATAATGGTATATCAGAATCGTACTTTATAGAAATCGTATTTTATAGAAACGTTTACTATTATTACGTACATTATCAGAACGCACTTCGTCATAACGTATTTTATCATAACGTATGTTATATGTTATCATAACGTATTCGACAGAAACGTGACAAAATCATATTCATAATATATCATAACGGGACACCATCAGAATCGTACAGGATAGAAATCGTACACCATAGAATTCGTAAAATATCATAACGGATTCTATCAGAATCGTAATCTAATAATCTCTAATAATTTGGATGCGCGCGCATTCAAAATTTAATATATGGGCTGACGTTAGAAACTTGATCATTTTGGCAACGTGCAATGAAAATAGTCTAATTCGAAGGGGCTAAGCCGTCCTCGATTCATTTTGGAATCACTCAAGCGTTTATTGCTTTTTCTGTTTTATTCACACCAGAAAGAAATACCGCACCGCTGTCAAAAACTTGATACTTTCAACTTTTATGTCATCATTTATGATCCAAATCTCTATAAAGATATAAAAAAGTAATGCTAAAATGCTAACAAATTAAAAATTAATAAAAAATGTCGGTGAGACGTATTTCTTCAAGAAACACATGATTCGTAAGTTGAACGTGTCAAAGGATTCTTCAAAAATAAATTCAAGTATGTTGATTGTGTTAATCAATTAGAACCATAGCATGTAATATTTAGCATGAGTTTCTCTGATTCCTTTTACCTTTCAATACAAGAGTTTTAAATAATTCAAAATATATTTTTTGCAGGTTAATGACAATGATAATCAACAAGAATCTACGTCTGAAATCGAATGGTGTTCTTTTCCTGAATCCTGAAGATACAATTCCAATATTGAAATGGCGAGCACCAAGTGAAACAATGACAAAAAGCGGTGACATTTTACAAGTGTTGTTCATAACGAAGACTTTCGAGAACAAGGTTTCAACGATGAACGAGAACGTTTACTACTTATACACCAAACCCAAAGACCTGTTCATACAGCTGCAGTTTCGAAAGAATGTATCATCTTTCCCACCAACTGATTTCCTGGAGTCTTTGAAGTCCACAAATACTCTTTAGGACAACAAGAGAATTGCTCCAAATTCTTGTTGAATACTCTTCGTGAGCAGGAAAATAGCAAAATCAATACCCCTGACCGCTCTGGATTGAATGATTCCGTACAGTCCATCTTGTCTTGTGTTTCTAGAACTTTTGTTGGAAAAATCCTCACTTTACGTTGTAGTACATGTACAAGAGGTGGCAAGAACGTTTGTGACTTTCTGGAACTTCAAGTGGCGTTTCCCAATAAGACAACCAATCCTTGCAAAGCTTACTGTTGAATCATCTCAAGAAAGAACTTTTAACAGGTGATCATCAACTGTATTGCCAAATATGTGCCAAACTGACTTACCATTATAAGACAACAAGTATAGCTGAGGCACCAGTCAATCTAATAATAACACTGATGCCCTTCAAACATTATTCAACCTCTGGAGGAAGCACCAAACTCTTACGAAGATTCAAATTAGATGAACACTTCAGTCTAGCAGACCACATTATAATCTTCATGCAGTCATTGTTCGCTGTGGTTCTGGCATTGAATCTGGCCATTATTACTCATTGGTCAAGAACAAAACGGACTGGTTTAAGTTTAACGATAGTTGTGTCACTAAATATTCTGGCGATATCTTGGATTCATTGAAGCCTCAGGAGACACCCTACATATTATTCTATGAAAGAGAGGACATAGGCAGATCAAGATTTTCAGGTGATGTGGTGCTGCAGGTTTTTCTGAGTTTTCCTGCAGCAGGAAGAAAATGTGCCACTAGAATCAATCAAGTCGCCCCGGATCGCCAATTGATTTTTGTTGTTGTTTCATAATTTGTATTACTTTTTTTCTCAATAAAAACACTTCCATAAAAAATGTACTCGAAGTGTCTGTACAAATGTTCAGTAGGTTTTTGACTGATATTTGCTTACTAATTATAATAAACGGCACATGAAGAAAGAAAAACTCAAGATTTCAATGCTTCATGACAGATTTTGTTTCAAGTAGTATTGCATTGATCTTATTCATTAATAGGATCTTGCACCAATCATATGGAAAAATGGCTTTTGGCAGAATTATTTGAGTTGTAAATCTATAAAATAGCTCAATGACTTAACTTTTCTAAAATTCTGAGTCGCAAAAAAAAAACCGATTCAATGTGCTCTTCCACACTCTATAGGTATAGTATTCCAGTTTTTTTAATTGTTTCAAAAAATGTGTGCTGTTGAAATATAAGCACTTTTCTATATAGTATACCAGATATTCATATTATCAAATATCAGAGCCAGACAAATTGACATTTTCTATGGTGACTTTTTTCGTACTCAAAATATTTCAGACATTTTCACATTAAATGAACATACTTTTAGCTCACAGATCTCCTGGATTTCTGTGATTTAGATATTGGTATCCAATTGAGATCCTTTTTTTCAAATGTTATTTTTTCTGGCAACAATTTTTTTTTGTTAATGGTCAAGTTGTGAAGTTACACTGGACTAGGCCTCTTTGTGAATATTTGTTTTATTATAAATATAATATTTTCCAGAATGATTAACAGAATGTGATTTATCAAATTCTGCACTCTGTAGTATGAAAAATATCTAACACAAGTATGTTGTGTATCTGAATGTTCATTCAAGTTCTTTAATGTATATGCCGTACCTACATAGACTTTTTTGAAACTATTTCATAAACATTCTGTAATTATTGAGGTGAATAAAAATCCCATCTTATCAGAAACACTAATTTAGCTAAAAGACACATCCCAATCTGAGTCGTGTAGGGATCTTTTTGATTAAATAAATATTGGTCGAATGCACCTTACCGAAGCAGGAAGCTATGACCACTCAAAGTAGAGAGATAGAGATTACATAAATATATTTCTACTAACGAATTATGCTGGTAATAGGTGTTGAGACTTGTGGACCCTGTATAAAGAAGATATTAATTTTGTTTTATGTCAGATCGTTGTTGTTGAAGTTGTCATTAATTTATGTCAGAGATTATACAATTTTTGCTGAAGTAATTTCAGTAAAAAACGTTCATTCCAAAGATTCAAAGGGCTTATTTACATTCGTTATCCACGATCGTATACTGACTCCGGGTAGGTGAAAGTATACGTAACATTTTGGCGACCGTGACAGGACTTTGTTTGCGGATAATGGAGAAATTGAAGAGAGCTCTTTCTGTGCATAGAACTTCATTCCTGAAGATTTTTGAACGTATTGATACTCAATTGAAGAGTGCAGAGCCAGATATGCTGAGTATACAAGGAGATCTTCGCGTCTTAGATCAGAAAATGGAGATTATAAATGATTTCAGTAAGCAGATTATCGATCTTATCATTGATGAGGATTCCCCAGATGTAGATGTCAATGAAGAAGTAGCTGAAGCTGATGAATTACTTAGCAAGTATAGTAGGCTTAAGTTTAGAGTGGAGCGGAGCTTGAATAAGGGTTTAGTCGATATTAATTCTAGTCAGTCCAAACGTCAAGTTAAACTACCAAAAATTGAACTTCAGAAATTTGGTGGTGAAATCAAGGACTGGATCCTGTTTTGGAGTCAGTTCAGCAGAATACACCACGACGAGTCGATAGAGAATGAAGACAAATTTCAGTATCTTATTCAAGCTACCATCCCAAAATCTAGAGCTCGACAACTTATCGACAGTTACCCTCCTAGCGCTAATAATTACCCGAAAGTCATTGAAAGTCTCAAGTCTCGGTTCGGTAGAGATGATTTACTGGTTGAACATTATATTCGTGAACTTCTGAAATTGATTTTGAACAATTTGAGTACTAAAATGAAACTTAGCGCCTTATATGATAAAATGGAGTCACAACTAAGGTCTCTGGAAACTTTAGGTGTGAACTCAGATAAATGTTCAGCTATGCTGTACCCCTTAGTGGAATCCTGTTTGCCAGAAGAGACTTTGCGTGCATGGCAAATAAGTAATTCTTATGATTCTGAATCAACCCTGAAGTCTCGCTTAGATGCTCTGATGAAGTTTTTCAAAAGAGAAGTAGAAAATGAGGAGAGAATTTCACTAGCCGCTAGTGGTTTTGATATTAACAAAAATAAAAAAGATATATCGTCGAAAGATCGTGCTATTCCAACAGATTCAGGATTGGTTAATCATAAAAACATACCTCGATGCGTTTTTTGTCAAAAATCACATTCCAGTGATAGGTGTAATGATGCGCAAACCTGGTCTATTTCTGAAAAAACTAAAATGTTGACCAAGAAGGGGCGTTGCCTAATTTGCTTGAAGTTTGGCCATATTGCTAAAAAATGCGCTGTAAGAATCATATGTTCAGTGTGTAGAGGAAGGCATGCAACAGTAATGTGCCCAAAAAACAATACTGAAATTGTTGAAGCAACACCTCTTGCCAATATTCCGGAAGAGCCTGTTGTTGAAAATCTTGCAAATACTATCTATCATGAAACCCTCTTGCAAACGTTGGTTGTTCGTTTAGTTGGAAAAACCAAATCACGTACAGTACGAGCTATTATTGATACTGGGTCACAAAGATCGTAGATCAGTGAATCAGCAGCTATTGAAATGGATTATGAACCTTTTGGAACAGAGAGAATAATCCATGGTCTCTTTGGAGGTTCTCAAACAGAAGCTATCAATCACACTTGCTACAAAATTAATCTCAGAAATTTAAATGGAAAATATGCTTGTAATTTTGATGCACTAGATCAGTCAGTGATATGTAGCAACGTTATTTCTGTGAGGGATGGCCCGTGGAAATCTGAAATCGATCAGCTTGGCATCGAAATCACTGATTCAGATGATGGTCCAATTGAAATTTTAATTGGAGCAGACGTTGCAGGAAGATTATTTACGGGGCGCAAATTTGTTCTTAGGTGTGGGTTGGTCGCACTCGAAACATCTTTAGGATGGACACTGATTGGTAAAACAAAAAATGAAGGGAAAAGTGATTTTTCGAAATTATCTGCTATGATGGTTACTTCACTATTTTGTAATCATGGTACCATAGCTGATCTCTGGAATCTTGATATAATAGGTATTTCTGATCCCGGACAACGTAAAACTAAAAAGGAAATGGAGCGAGAAATCATACAGCGTTTTGAAGATTCAATAATAATGAACAAGGAAGGTAGGTATGAAGTTAATTTAACTTGGATTGAGGATCATCCACCATTACCTAATAATTATTCCATAGCTAAGAAAAGGTTAGATGAACTTATGGACAAATTGAATTATGATGGTTATTATGAAATGTATAATGATGTATTCAAAGAATGGATGGAAGATGGAGTGATTGAGGAAGTACCTGAAGATGAGTTGAATTATGAATGTCACTATTTGCCTCACAGACATGTTGTGAAACTAAACAGTGCCACAACAAAACTCAGGTCAGTTTTCGACGCTTCGGCAAGAGAAAAAAATCAACCCTCTTTAAATCAGTGTTTAGATAAAGGAATGAACTCCATTGAGTTGATCCCCTCATTACTCATTCGTTTTCGATTATCCAAGATAGGAGTTATTTCTGATATAAGAAAAGCTTTTCTACAGAAGTTTATCAGAAGTCGATAGAAACTTCCTCAGATTCCTGTGGAATGATGAAACGGATGTTTTGAGACATTTTCGACATACAAGGGGTCGTTTTTGGTGTAACCTGCAGCCCTTTCTTACTGGTTGCAGTAATAGAATTTCATTTGAGAAAATTGCTGAAAACTTGTACTGAAACTTCTCCATATTCATGTCAAACAATAAATAAACTGTTAGAGAGTTTTTACGTCGATAATTGTGTGACGAGTGTGGAATGTGAGGATGAACTTGACAAATTTATACGGGAATCAACAGAAGTGATGTCTGAAGCAAAATTTGATTTGCGAGCTTGGGAGCACACAATTTTGAATTCCATGCCTGATAGTCAACATGAGAATATTTTATCTCCGGTATTAGGACTGATTTGGGATCGTAAAAGAGATTCTTTAGAATTGAACTTTGATTGGTTATTGAATATAAATATTGAAATTATCACTAAGAGGACCATTTTATCTGTTGCCCATCGATTATTCGATCCAATAGGTTTCTCCTGTCCAGTGCAAATTTGTCCCAGATTGTTATTACAGAAAACTTGGATTTTGAAGCTGAGCTGGGATAAAGAGGTACCAGAAAACATTAGAAGAGAATTTTTGACTTGGATGAATGGATTGAATGCACTTTTGCATGTGAAAATTCCGAGGTGGGTTTTACAACCGAATTATACAGAAAACTGGAGTATTCATATGTTTTGTGATTCTTGTCAAGAATCATATAATAATAATAATAAAAAATGACTTTATTCACCACATAACTGTCCATAACAATCTATTACAAGATGATAAATGTGACAAAAAGGCGGAGTTCGGCAATGAGCTCTCGAATAATTCGAAGGTTACTCATTTCCGCTCTTCCACTCAACCCGGTAATTTTTTTGAGGAGCGAGTCATCTGATGGAATCGGAAAAGTTCAATTGCTTCAAGCAAAAAATTGAATATCTCCTATTAAAAAATTAAGTATACCCAGAATGGAGTTATTAGCTGCCACAATTGGGGCAAGGTTACTGAGGTCAGTTATGGACAATATCCCAAGGAATCATTTGAAAATTTATTGTTGGACTGATTCTACTACGGTTCTGAGTTGGATACAGAGGAAAGATAGATGGAAGCCTTTCGTTTGGAATAGGGTTGATGAAATTAGGAGTTTGACCGATACAAACGATTGGTTTCACGTTGCAGGTCAGATGAATCCTGCCGATCTTCCGTCTAGAGGATGTTCAGCTAAACAACTTCTAGACGGTAGATGGTGGGAGGGACCAAAATGGTTGTACAGAACTGAAGAATGGCCATCACAAAAATATGAGGTTTGCGAAGGTGATATTCTCGAAAAGGAAGATACCCGTGTCATCCTTATTATGCAACCAGAAAAATTTAGCTGAATTCTACAACTATTTTTCCAACTATAACCAGATAGTGAAGCTATTTGGATGGATTAGTCGATTCATTTACAATTGTCGACATTCAAAAAAGAGAAGAATAGGTATGTTATCTTTAGAGGAGTATCTTATGGCAGAAATTAAGCTTATGTTCATTATTCAGAATGAAAGTTTTGATACAGGTATTATTCGCATAAAAACAAAAATAACCGAAAGAAAAGATTCTCACGATTTTATATATCCCATTGTTCTGCCAACCAAACATCCTGTAGTCAGTAAATTAATACATTTTTATCACATTCAAAATTGTCATGTTGGGGTGCAGGGATTGCTTTGCAAACTGAGAGAACGCTTCTGGATCCTGAATGGTAGAAAAGCCGTTAGATCCGTTATTTCAAAATGTGTCATTTGCCGTCGATATCATTCCAAACATTTAGAGGATATTGCTGTTGGTCTTCCAGAATCTCGTGTTAGAGATGCAGCTGTTTTCGAGATAACATGGATTGATTTTGCTGGTCCACTTTTCCTTCGCAATGGCGAAAAAGTATGGATTTGCTTGTTCACTTGTGCCATATACAGGGCGGTTCATCTAGAATTAGTTAGCACACTATACAGTGATGGATTTTTGCAAGCATTTCGGAAGTTCATTTCAAGAAGGGGAAGACCTACAACAGTTTATAGCGATAATGCCACAAATTTTGTAGGTACTGATAATGCTATGGCTAAAATTGATTGGAAAGTGATAGAAAATTATAGTATGGCACAACGTATTGACTGGAAGTTCAATCCCCCAACGGCCGCTTGGTGGGAATTGTTGAGGAAAGTTCTTGGAAAAACATCCTTATCATATGAAGAACTCTCAGCCGTTGTCTGTGAATCGATCATGAATTCAAGACCCCTTACATATTTATCAGAGGATAGTAACGACCTGCTTCCATTGACTCCTGCAATGTTTCACAGACTTAGACGAAATTGAAGCCAATTCTTTGAGGAAACATCATAAATATCGTAAAAGTCTTCGAGAGCATTTGAGAAAGAGATTTCGTATCGAATATTTGAGCACCTTGATATTGAAGTCAAAGAAACGTAATCAAAATCACAATCCGAAAATTGGAGATATCTATCTCATAGAAACCGAGAACTTAAAGAGACTGGATTGGCCTTTGGGTAAAGTAGAGGAGGTTTTTCCTGGAAAAGACGGAAAAATACGATTGGTCAAATCGAAAACACAATCAGGAAGTTTGTTACGACCAATACAGAGACTATCATTTGGAGCTTGATTCCGAGGATGACAACTCTAAACTCAAGTTATGTTTGTCAAGAAAGAAGAAAGAAAATGACCTCAGACAAATAGATAACCAACCAGACGAGAAAAAACCCGAAGAAATGGTAACGACGAGATTTGGAAGGAAAGTGAAACCGCCTTCAAGATTCACTCCAGGGTAATGAGTAATTATTATCGAGTCCCATTTACCAAAGCAGAGACTCGAGGTGGGAGGATGTTGAGACTTGTGGACCCTGTATGAAGAAGATATTAATTTTGTTTTATGTCAGATCGTTGTTGTTGAAGTTGTCATTAATTTATGTCAGAGATTATACAATTTTTGCTAAAGTAATTTCAGTAAAAAACGTTCATTCCAAAGATTCAAAGGGCTTATTTACATTCGTCCACGATCGTATACTGACTCCGGGTAGGTAACTACACTTCACTATAAATCTTGTGCAATTATGATTAGTATATTTCCATTCAGCCTCAGTAAAAAATGAGACGACTGAAATAATTCAGTTGTACTGTTTCTTTAAAGACTTCAAACAAAACTTCTAGTCTCAGAACACCAAACAGATAACACTGGTCAACAAGTTTTTTGTTGGTGTCATAAATATATAATAATTTTTTCAATCACATCCAGTTTTTTGTGACAGTCATATATTCATTTCTGACCTTAATATACTTATATTTGTTCGAATAAAGTCATGTAGGCGGCTGTAGAATTATTGCATCAACTAACATACATTTTATTTTCGTTAGGTACATATGCTATTAAGCCACCAAAGGGTTCTAATAACCCCGACCGTTTTTGTTATGTATATGTGTGGAGAATTAACTTTTACATCTCAGCGTCGAAATTTCCCCCCATTAATTGAACAGTGCTATTTAGACAATTTTGGATTTCCTGTGCAGCATCAAGATAAATCCTGGTCCCACATAATGATGTATTTTTTGTTCCAATCTGCTCGGTCATAAAGAGTGGACTTGAAATCGACGTAGTATGGCATCTGATTAGTCATACCAGTATTACATTTTGACACTACTCACCGAAAAAATTCAATGTCTTAAAAATTTCAAGAAGGCATGAAAGGAGGCAGACTAGCTTCCGAAACGTCGCCTGGGTATTATATATGCATTTTTTAGTAAATTTTTTTGTTTGATTTCCAAATTCATGAAAAATACGATACGTACCATACTTATATTATAAGAATTTGAAACTTTCTTTTCCAGGGGACAAAAAACAAAAAAAATCCAGGATGCAATATGTTAAACTTGTTGAAAAAAACAAGTACGATCGAGGAATAACGACCTTTAATTTTTTCAGATTTTAAATTAATTCAATAATTTCAAGAATCCTTGCTCCTTATAGAACAAATTTCTATTGAAGATCATCTGAAGATATTTCCGAAAGAATTACGTTACTGATCTAGCAGTATTCAGATTGACACAAATGTTGAGGGATAATAGAGGCTGCCCATTTTATTTTTTTGTTAAAGAAGTACATTGTCAGTAATACAAATAAAATATTCGAGGCATTTTTTAATCAGGATGACTGGAAAATTACTTTTTCCTGTGATTAAGTTCTTCCACTACAAAGAGTTTGTAAACTATATATCTAGTTGTATCATGACTTTTAGTTGGAATATTACACCTATATAGTCTCTAAGGTGAATTAACGCAACATTAACTTTAATCTTCACTATCACCATGCCATGACTTTGTAGATCACTTTATGCAGTATCAAAAAGTGGAAGCGAAAAAGATGAATTAAATTTTTTTATATTTGAATCTCTGGAACGTTTTGTGTTTGAACGCTTCCATTGTGCATTGGACATCTTTCTTAGGGTATACACAAAAGGAGAAGTAATGTTTTTTCTATGAACCATGGCAACCATTTCTTTTTTGCACAGAAATGTATTTTTTAATTTTTTCGAGCGGATACTACACACACTACACGTGGCCACTGACTGACATCAGCACCCCTTAATTTAACCTTTTAGGAACTTATTGAGGAGATCCAATAATAGTATTACTTCTCGCCAATAGAAGTCAGGAAAAGTTATAGGTATGTTTATTAAACAAAATTTCATTCGTCTGACAATAATGTAAGTATTGTTATCTTCAGAAGTATCTGATGGGAGAATCAGGTATTAGTTTCCGACAGATCGGGCAACGGCTTGCATTCAACCAGGTCGGATTGAAACATCTTTCGCTGCAATAACCGCAAAGCCGGTGCCCGCATTTCAAAACGAATCGCATCTTCCTGTAGGTGCAAATCGGGCAAGGGCCCACTCCATTAAACGATGATGACTAAACTACCACACTAGTTTTTAATTTGAACAATCTATATAAAAAAAGGCATCAGTCCACTCCATTAAACGATGATGACTAAACTACCACACTAGTTTTTAATTTGAACAATCTATATAAAAAAAGGCATCAAGTACTATATGATTTCCTTTTTCAGGTAAAAAAAAATCGTGGAAAAGTGCGCTGATAGTTCTGAGCGTCTTGACAGTATATTGAAGAAAACGGAGTCATCTTTGACTGTTAATGAGGATGAGTTGCACATATTCCCAATTGACATGGTATCTGCCTAAGAAAAGTTGGAGAATGAGTCCTATAAACAAAATGTTTTTACCTGACCAGATGTCTTGGATCTGCAATGCCATATAAAACAGCTTGTTACAAGTTGGCAGGTATCATTTCCACAAAACAACTTACTAATTACTCATGGACAGGTATGAGTAGGAGTCTGAAGAAAAACATTCAACAGGATGACTAAGATTTTGGATATAATTTATAATGTAATGTTCAAATCTGACTATTCCTTCACATACCCAGGAAGGGATAGTTTATATCGTGATTGTATACTAAAACACAGTTACACACACCTCAAGTTAAATCAAAAAGATAAGACTGACAGAAAACGAAGAAAAATCACAAGGCATTGAAGAAAGTACCAATTCTATGGATGACATTAACCAAGTAGCATATGATGGGGTTTTTACTGTGGGGAAGAATAGGGAGCTTCTAGGAGGATGACCTACAATGATGCGAGAATAATTTCTTGATTTTACTGATAGTAGTTTTTATTTGATTTCTTACTCAACATTCAGTCAGGTGATTTTTTTTTATTAGTGTATAGATTTATAAGAATTAAATAAGGTAGTTGTTAGTGTGGAATATTTTTTTGCTAACATACATTTTCTACTACAGTTCCCATGAACTGTGGTTAGAGAGGACTAGGTTTCAATAAAAAAATAAACAAACAAAATAAAAACGTCTTTTTTATTTATAAAAATATGTTCCTCAGGTGCTGCTTTGAATAACTCATCAAGTTTAGTTTTCAAACCTCCAATATTGTAACCATAAATCTAGAGTTGGGTGTACTCCTGTTTTCCTGTTTACCATTTCTGTTTACTTTTCTCGGTTGTCCATTGTATTAGATTAGATTAGATATTAGGTTCACCATTTAAGATTTTTGTTTTCAGTCCATCCTTCATCCTCTTGAAGTGTTCAATTTGCATCTTTGTTCTGTCAGTGCTTATCCGGTAAGGTGCTGATTTGAGTTTGTTCGAAAGTCTCAATGCTTGTTTTTTTCTCTAAGCCATCAAATGTGACGTTTGTGGAACATGTTTTGGCACTGGATCTATTGAAACCCATAATGTGATTCTTGTAATATTCTCGTCATTTATCTCGACTGAGAGTAAATTGAGAATCTCCTTGTTTTTGGATAAATCAAATTTATATGTATCTTCTGGATTAACTGATATGGATTCTTCTGAACTATACATCATTCAGTTATTCATCCTGCTAGTGAGCTGTCATTTCTTGTAGGATAAACTGTGGTCACTATACCTTGTTTTAGTTGTTGCTTGTTCAGCTCTTCTTTGACCTCGTTTAACTAGCTTCGAATAATTACTATTTCATGTTGTGAGTCTTCATTGATTTTCAATTGTTGATCATGTGTCTATTCGTTATTATTTTCCATGTTTTTCAGTTTTTTTAATGATATTTTCTAGTTTTGTCAAAACATCTTCGGTGTAAATCTGGACGGTAGTTGGGATATTAGTCACATCCAACTCGCTCATCACTTTAACGCTAGTTGCAATTTCATATCAGAGAGATTTTAAGCCACTAAATTTAGCGGCTGTTTTAGACTACATGGTTATTTTTATTAACGGTAACGATTACTTCGACAAAATAAAAGTGAGATTTTAGGCCACTAGAAATAACGTCAAAATTTAATGAATGTTACTTAACCTAACCTAAGAATAACACCTGTTGTGAACCGAGAATTTTTTTTGCCACTTCATGGTTTTCAAAGTTTTTTTATATTTCTTTTAATAAATGATGAAAGAAGCCATACAATTACCTTTTTTTAGGTTAATTCTGTCGTCTTACCGTAGACAACTGCATAATATTTTCGGTGTTGCCAGATTCAATTTATTTTCTAGCTTCAGCCCAAATGTTATAAATTTAAAGTATGGTTTCCTTTTAACCTCATTTACTAATTCGCGAATATTTGCAGTAAAAATAATCTCTCCTAATGCTTTTAAATTATTCTAATACACGTAATAAAACATGTAAATTTAAAATGCTCTTACATTTGGACGAAATGATGCAACAAGTGGCAACGTAGATGCTGCAAAAATAACGATAACGGTAAGAGATGCGTAACTTTATTTCTCCGTAACTAACGGAATCCGGTATGGTTAATAACGATAACGAATTTCAGAGTTGCTAACACGCATGCTCACAATAACGATAACCATAACTAGGCATGTAAATAAGGGGCTTAAAATCTCTCTATTTTGCCACCTGCTTTTTTTCAATTCATCTTCATACAATTTGATATCTTCATGAATTTAGCCCACACAAGCAATGTGAAACCATATTGTACAGATATTACATCTAATACCACAAGTTTTTTGCAGCGATTTAATGCACACCCCACACTTGCCAGCCCTTATATCTTCTTATTGAAAACAAGTCTTATGATGTTTCCATTGCCAGCATCTACAGTTGTCTTCTGATGACAATTGATGATTATTATCAAATATTACGATTTTCGATTATTTGCCAAGTATGCAATTTTCTGTTTCCGTAAATTCCAGTTGGTTTATTTCTCGTTTAGGTTGTTTTTTCTGAGTATACACTCCATTGTTAACTTTTTATAGTCCAGATGTATTTAGGTGTTACTACATGTTTTTGTTGAAATACGGAGTCTTTCTCTATATTACTTGGACCTGAAAAAAATACTCATAGAAACCAAACTAAAACTTGCAACAGGATACATATGGAATCTTAGGTCATCATAATAGTTCATATACCTAATTTCGCGACTCTGGAGTGAAAGTAAACAATTGTTCATCAGGAGCAAAGAATCGTCAAGGTGATAATTCTGGAAATATCAGTTTTTCCTCGCACAGATTTATGTAGAGAAGTAGGTAATCACCAGCCATTCAATCTTTTTAACACTTGATTTAACATCGCTGTCTTATTCTAGTGCATAAACTTTTTAACAATCAAATAGATTGAATAATAACAATGAATGAAACAGACACATAACAGTGCAATGCCCGCTTGACTGGCAACAATGTCATGTCAATATAGGAATCAGGGAAGGCAACATTTTTTTGGATATTGAAGAATACAAAATAATAAAAATTAGCTACAATAGGTGAAAAATAATGTTATTATTCAATTTTTCAAATATATTTAAGATCACAGATCTCTCCTGGATTCCTAAATGACAGCGGATATATTACCATATATTTTTATTAATATTGTAAGCAAGCCCATGTACTATTAGATTATGATAGAGTACGTCCTGATACTTTACGATTAAGACGCAATACATTTTGATTTTTTACGATTATGATAAAAAACGTTTCTGATTTTGTACCAATGGGCGCGTTCAGCCACGCTAGCGCAAAGTTAGCGCTGGCAGCGGCGCTCTATGAAAGCGCTAGAAGGTGGCTGAACGTCAATGCTTTGAATGCTTTGATGCTCTCTGACAAACAGATAAACAAACACATCACATAACCTTCAAATTATATTTTCTCAATATAAAGCGCCTTGAATGGAAAACCTTATAAATTACTTAATCTTAGAAGAACTTGCGGATGATAATAATATTGTGGAATTGATTCCACCTGTATTTGAAAGACAAGAAGAAAATTTAGAAATATTAGCATTAGGAAAAGCAGAAAATCCTGTTAGAAATTTGAATTATTTCGAGGAAGTAATTCCAAGATACCCACCGCAAGCAAGACTTTTGTGAACATTTTAGAATGTCAAGAAATGTTATGGAAATGAATAACGAACAATTAAACAGAATCAGAAAGTGTACATTCGAATTAATATTCATTGTAAGTAGGTATAGGAAAATATTGTTGGTATATTTCCACATATTATTTTTCCATCAACATTGAATTCTACGGTTGTATAACTATTCTCCGCCATAATTAATCCTCAGACACTAATAAAACCCAAATACAAAAATTGAACTTAGGTTAGGTTTAGGTTAGAATTGTTGGTCGTCGTTGACACATGGAACCGCTGACCAACTTAGCGGAAAATAAATTCGCTGGAAAAAATGGCGACCGCTAGAGCTAGCGCTGTCACTTAGCGATCAAATTCGTCCTCCGCTTACTTAGCGCTTGCCTAGCGCTAGCGCGGCTGAACGCACCCAATATGATGAGTTACGAATTCTATGAAGTACGGTTATGATATTTTGATGTTCTGATATTGTAGCGATATGATAAGGTACGATATGACGAAATACGTTCTGAATATGTCCATTATGATAAATTACGTTATGAAAGTGTAGCGTTCTGTTACTGTACGTTTCTATTTTGTACTATATGATAAATTACGGTTTCCATTATGTAGCGTTATGATAGCGTAAATTTCTTCGTTTTACGATTTCTATTTTGTACATTATGACGAATTAGGTGACCCCCTTACAATAACCATTAGCCCGCCATACACACAGAGGTTTGTCTGAGGACTTCATCTACCACAGTTTAAGTGTGCGGTCTTTCGCGGATTCGGCATGTGACAGACTAATCTTCGTTACTCCACTAATTAGAACAGATATGTCCGCAGACAACTCTGACAAATGTAATCTGTTGCAGACAAAACTGTTTGTTAGTGGCGAAATCTGTCAACTTGACTGCCAACTTCGCCAAAACTGTGGAATTCAGTCTTGACAAAAGTTTTTAGTGATTGTCTTCCCGGTGTCTGGTGACATATGTATAGTTGTTGGTGACGAAATGTTCAGCAGAAATGCAAATTTTCACTTTCGACACTTTGCACGGGAATTTCGTGATCCGTTGTGAAGAGTTATAGATCAAAGTACCATAATTTAGGCTCATATATGTCGTCTCTTCCTGACCCTGTAGACTTGAAACAACTTTTTTCAGTTCTTTCCTAAAGCACCCCCTCAAATTCTGAATTTTTTTAGAAACAAAATTCCGGTCCGCACCAGGATACACTGTTTTGCAATATTTAATAAACGCTTCATAACCCGTAGTCTTTAAATTTTTGTTGACATTCATACGACTTTATCTTCCAAAAAGCTGGATGACTTTTATAGATTTCTATAGACTCCGTTAAAAACTCTTTGCCCTTAAAACGAGTGTCTATGCTTTCAGCCATATTTAACAATGAAAATAATTTAAGCCCGCTTGCTTAACAGGGAAAAAAATGTAATGTTTATGGTACCAGAAAACAATCTGTCGACTTTAACTGTCAGACAAGTCTCTGCATGATAAGACCGTAGCGGGCCTGGCCCCTGCTCAATACACTAACGCACGGGTTTGTCGACAGACTCGAACCGTGCTGGAATAAGTCCTCGGACAAACCTTTGTGTGTATGGCGGGCAATTGAATACTAACTTCTTGTGCACTAAACGGTGTTACCACCAAAATATACAAACTAAAATAGATTTCCTACCATACATATAATGTAGTTCACGTTCATTTTATGAGATGGCGCTGCCATGAGGAAATGCATTTTATGTTGTACCTATATTAAGCCAGGCTCAGGAGGATAATACAGTGAAGTATATATAGTGCAATAATAAAAGAAAACGTCCAAAGTGTAAAACATGAGACATAGAAATACAGACATATAAAAAAATGGTAAAGCACAATAAGAAAAATATCAAAAATAGTTAAGGTATGATAAAAATACAATGTGAAACATTTTCTTTACAATTCAGAGAAGTTGAAGTATTCGTGCAAGTGTAGCAGTTTCTGTACAGTAATAATGATTTCACACGTTGTTTGAAAATGAAGATATTTGGAGACGTCTGTATTTCTTCATATAATGAGTTAAATATTTTACAGCCCATATAATGCAGATTTTTCTGATAAAATGATCACCTATGAAGATCAGGTAACAGCAAATGCTTACATCTAGTTTCATATTATGAGCATTTTTGTTCGAAAAGAACAAGGATCTATGTGTGTACACATATATACACATTTCATTAATATATATTCCGGATAAGGTGAGTATTTTCAGGTTTTGGAATGGTAATCTACATGATTCTCGATAAGCAAGCTTGGCCATAATTCTAACTGCATATTTTTGAAGTAGAAATACCCTTTCTATGTTGGTTGCACATCCCCAGTTGAGTATACCATATCTCAAGTGACAATGAAAATAAGCATAATAAATTGTAAGAAGTATTTGGTTACTACACTGTTTTGCCATGAAATTCAGAGAATAACAGCTGGTACGAAGTTTTTTACATAGGGCATCAATATGCTCTGTCCAGCGACTTGGAGAATCTATCACAGTAGCCAGTAGTTTGGTATGTTCGACAAATGAAATATTACAATCTGCAGCTTGAAGAGGGGCTAGAGTTTGTAGTGATGCTTGCATGGTGAAATTAATGGCGTGGGTTTTCGTTGGATTTAGAATTAGAGAATATTTTTCTGACCATTCCGAAATATTGTAACGCCTTTTCCTCGCGTTAAACAATATCTAGCGCCCTCTATCGGTACGGACGGTACCTCGGGCGCCAGCTGGTGTTTTTAGAGTGTCACCAAGCACCACTACACCGGGCAGCTGCAGTGAAGACGGTAATCCAGGGGTCTTGGTGAACTTGACAGCTTTCAGATGTCAGAGAGTCAGATTTTACTTGACTCTACTGAGATTCAAACTGGTTTACCGACAGCTAATTAAGAAATTAAAAACTCAACTAATGAAAGGAAACACCAAGTATAACTTACTAATTTATTTTCGGATCAGTGAAAATTCTAAATACGAACTTTACTTCTCTATGAGCGATGTACGATAGCAAACAAGAAGGACGGGGCGTGTAACGATCATCAAGCAAACAAACCGGAATTTAGTAAACGAAATGAGTTAATATAATTCGGCGCTGTTATAGGGAAATATTACGGTTGGCACATGCGGTTTAAAGCGTGAGGGGGTAGCAACTAAAAGCAGGGTGACAACTTGAAGCAGGGTAGCAGAAGCTCTACAGTATTCGTACCACGGTATAGCCTGTCATCCACCAACCCGATATTTAGTTCTGATCACCCTGTATACACTTCACGACGCTTCGATACGGCAAGAATAAAGAACAGGAATCAAACCTCAGTGTAACGGACACGAAAGGCTTGACGTAAGGAAGAGGCAGTATGCCCCAGTGTAGCGGACACGAAGGGCGGAAAGAAGAGAGAGAGATAGCAAACACCAGTGTAACTGACACGAAGTGCGGTAAGGAAGGAATAAAGACCCCAGTGTAACGGACACGAAGGGCTGAAGGAAGAGAGAGAGATAGCAAGCACCAGTGTAACTGACACGAAGTGCGGTAAGGAAGAGACAGTAACCCCAGTGTAACGGACACGAAGGGTTGAAAGAAGAGGGAGAAATAGCAAGCACCAGTGTACTGACACGAAGTGCGGTAAGGAAGAAATAAACCCCAGTGTAACGGACACGAAGGGTTGAAAGAAGAGAGAGAGAGAGAGTACGCGACAACAAAAATTCCCGGCGCGTTTCTCGACAACTTACTCGGGGTGCTGGCGGACAGGCAAACACAACTTACGGGTTCCTACCTTTCGGTCGGGTCACTACGGCTTCTGCTGCTTTGTATCGGTGGCGGTCGATCGGCTGGTCGGTTGGTTCTCTGCAGTGGTCTCGTTGCTCTACTACGGTCGGTGAACTGAACGAATTCTCCCTATTCTGTGCTTGCGTTTCAATTTATACCCGGACCACTTGCGCACTCATAGTCTGCGATGATGACGATGCTCTGACGTGCGGTACGGGAATAGGTGATGGCTCGGAGTTGTTTCGTTGAATTACACTATTCGCAGGGGGGTCCGGATTAGTCCGGGTTCCGGTTAGCGCGGAGCGGAATTTATGAGCGCATGTGATAGGCGGTGACGCTCTGATCATTTTCCCGAAAGAACGGTATTTTTAGGAGCATTTATAACCGACTTACCGAGGGGTAGTTAAAAAATAATACTTGTAATATACTCACTGAAAGTAACCTGAAAATAGTAACTTCGTTACACACCCTTCCTACTTCGGGAAAAAAAAAATGTAAAGCATATCCTTCTATCTTAAACAAATTTTTTTCTTTTTTTTTCAAACAAATGCGGAAGCGTCTCGGGAAAATAGCAAATACTTACAATTATTGTACCTAAATTAATATTTCATCTTATCAAATACCTACATCACCTAATTCGGGTAATCGAATAAAAAAACTAAAATCAGACGTCTTCCCTGTGGAGTCGAAAAAATTTATTCAGGTCGGATTCGTCTGTTACAACCCTAGTAAAACTATTCGCGGTCTAACAATGTCATATAAAATTAAACTGAGAAAAAGAAAAACAAATTATATTTCTTGGCACGGCTATTCATCCATCCTTCTGACTTATCGGGAGCTTCTACGGGTGTCGAACGGATGGGGACATCCACAATCTGAACAGGCAACGTGTGCTTGGGGGTGTGGGCAGCGGCAGGAGGGACAGGGCCCAATAAATTCCCTCTTACGGGAACTTTCCTTTCTCGCCGCTTTAGCTTCCCGACGAGCATGGGAAAAAGGGCTGCGGGAATCACGTCGGGGCCGGTCTTGACTTGAAGTGTTCGGGCAATCGCACTCTCGTGATAAAATGCCCACACGTCCACAACGGGAGCAAAATAAAATTCTTGCTTTCCGCCTGCATTCTCGACGAGTATGACCTGGTTCTCCGCACCGCCAACACAACTCCCTCTGCAATGACAGGTATTGGCCACTCTTTAGGGGCGACGGTTCTAATTCTGGCATCGGTTCTGTAAGTCGCCGGCTGTCCTTGGCCCAGAACAGATCGTTGCGTGGATCCCATTCGGGGTGGGCGATGAAATATGGGTGGTTAGGAGACGGGTTGCTCGATGGGGCAGTATTTGACGTGTTCTTACTCGGGGTTTTCGGAGGTTCGAGGATGGCTGCGGTCGGAGTATCAGAAAACGACGGGCTGATCGGACCTTTTAGTGGAATGACATCTTGAATTCCAACGATGCGGTGAATTCCCGGAACTGATTCCTCCGGCTGTTCCAAGGATGAAGCGGGGGTTGTTACCACTGGTGCGACTTCACTCATTTCCTCGGACGGACGAGACTTGTCGGTGCTTTGCGACGGCTGTTCGGTCATTCCTTGTTCGGTGTCCTGCATGGCCTCTAGGAGCTCGGCGGCTATTTGGTCTGGTGAGGACAGCTCTAAACCCAGGTCCAGGACATCCATCCTTACAAGGTCCAGTGTTGATTTCCTGCAACGGCCGTTCTATTAGATCAGGGTTGTAGGTACACGGGAATGGGGCAGTAGAGCAGGCGATAATGTTCAACGGTAGGAAAACAAACATTTATTCTATATAAAAATGACAAAAATTAACAACTAAGAATATGGCCCTGAGCAAAAAAAAACTAAATAAATAATCTTTCGAGGTCCTATCGCCTCGTGCGTTGTTTTAGGGCAACCAGACCCTTATCACCGTCCCGTCCGACGCTTTCAGGCGGTGCTTGTGCGCCTGAGTGGGACGGTGGGCTGGCCTCAGGCGGCGGAGCTGGTCCCGCAACTCCGGAGTCCAGGTGGCTTGTTTGGGGTTTTTGCGGAGGGCGGCCACCAACTGGTCCACCGACCATACATCAGGAGTTAGGGGATTTGCATCGTCCGCTGTGGACGTTCCTGGCGCAGGCTCCAGTACTTCCGGTTGTGGGAGCTGTGGTCCCACCTGGTTCACTGGGGTGACAGGACTTCCTGCTTGTTTGTGTCCTGCTTTCCCCAATTCCTCTTCCAGGAATGTTGGTAAGGGCGGTGGTGGGGGCACGACAGAAAGCGGTCTCGGGGTTGCCAGTGAGGGCGGCGGCATGGATACGGCAGGGGTCGGTTTCAGGCATGCCGGCGGGGTTGACTGCGGAGCTACAGCCGTGGTCGGTATACGGACGGGCGGCGCCTGACAAGCCACAGGTTTTGGCCGAGTGTTCTGCCGGACAGGAAGAGTCCCCAAGGAGCAGCTCTTCGGCCGGCGTAGAGCCAAATCCTTCGCCAAGATTCGGCATGCCCTCATCCGTTTGCCCTCCACCTTCAGGCGTTTCTCGCCGTCTTTCTGGGGGGCAATCAAGGAGTTTGGTGGGGCGGCGTCCCGAGGCGGTTCACCGGGTAAACGTTTCGGCATTGTCTGAAACGGAAAGGGCGGTTAGGGGTCGCGATGACCCTGCGGAATGCATCGGTCTCAAGTCCTTAATGTGAATCCGGTGGAGCTTTTTACCCGTTCGGGACTTCAAGTCATAGACGACGGGAGAAATGACTCGAGTTACGGTATAAGGGCCCGAATATTTAGGTGCAAGTTTAGCCGCGAATCCTCTTTCGCCAGAGGATAAGTGATGATCCCGTTTCATCACCTGGTCTCCCGGATGACATCTCCATTCTCGGTGTCGCAAATTATAGTGTCGGCTCTGATGAGAAAACGCTCTGGATAAATTCACGCGAACTAGTTCAAACGTTTCCCGGAGGTGTTTTAGGCGGTCTGTGTGCGGCGCGGTGTTTACTCTGTCATCAACAGCGTGATCTGCAACTTCTATATGGTCGGTGGCGCGGTATACAGCTTTGTGTACGTCTAATTCTCGTCCAAAATTCAGGAAGGCGGGGGAATGTCCGGTGGAGTCATGACGGCGGTATTCAGAGCGAAGGTGAGTTCGTTCAAGTGTTGATCCCATTTGCGGTGCTCGTTCTCGCAGAATCTGCTATCATTGTCTTGAGGGGCTTATTGGTGCGTTCTACTGGGTTGGCCTGCGGAGTGTACGGCGGAGTTCGTCGGTGAATGATAGAGAGATCATTGAGTAAACTCTCAAATATCTGACCCGTAAACTGAGTACCGTTATCACTCACAACGGTCTTCGGACAACCAAAGCGCAAAATAATTTCTTCATACAATGCTTGCGTAACGGCTTTGGCGGTGGCGCTGCGTAACGGACGGCATTGTACCCATTTGGTGAATCGGTCCTGGAAGACAGCTAAGAACCGGTTTCCTCGACTAGACCGTGGCAGGGGTCCAACTAGGTCGGTGCTAACACATTCCCATGGCTGGTTGTTGGGAGAGGGTTGCATCGTACCTGGCGGTTTCATCTGAGACGGTTTGTATCTCTGGCACGAGAGACAGCTACGTACGTACTTGGCAATGTCACGGAACATACCTGGCCAATAATAACGGTTACAAGCTCGAGCGATAGTCTTCGCAATGCTTAAGTGTCCTGCTGTCGGCACGTCATGTATTTCTTTCAGTACTGCTGTTCTTGCTGAGTGCGGGACGCATACCTTCCAGGGATCAGATAGTTCGGGGCCGGTCAGGTTGTTTGAATCATAGAAATGTCGGTATAAACGGTTGCCACGGATACAATAATCAGGGTTGGCCGCAGGGTTATTCCGTACTTCCTCCATTCGACGTTTATACCAGGAGCAGCCTTCCCAGTTTTCATCGGCGGTTATCTCCATGCACGGGCTATCGGATTTAGCGGATAAAGGTTCACGAGACAAAGCATCGGCTACTCGGTTCGTTGTGCCACGACGGTACACAATTTCAAAGTCGTATTGCTGCAAGAACATACTCCATCGTGCCAGCCGTCCAGCTGGGCTTTTTATGGAGTGCAGCCAGCGGAGTGACTGGTGATCTGTCATTACCTTGAACTGATAGCCTTCCAGGTAAGGACGCATCTTCTCGATACTCCATACAATAGCAAGACACTCTTTCTCGGTCACGGAGTAGGACAGTTCGGGTCCAGTCAGGGTCCGACTTGCATAGGCGATGACATGTTCGCCGTCATCTGAATTCTGAGTCAGCACGGCCCCCAATCCACTGTCGGAGGCATCGGTCTGGAGAGTGAACGGCAGGCTAAAATCGGGACATGCCAAAACGGGTGCTTCGGTTAGGCATTTCTTCAACTTCTGGAAGGCCTCGTCTTGGTCGGATTCCCATCGCCATCGGTACCCCTTTTTTAATAACCGGTGCAGAGGGGCAGCGATCGTTGAAAATGACGGAACGAAACGGCGATACCAGGACGCCATTCCCAGGAACCGTCGGAGGTTTCGTACGTTGTTTGGTGGTGCCAGCTTCAGAATCGAGTCCACTTTTTCCGGGTCGGTGCCTATGCCGGCGGAAGTGACGAGGTGGCCCAAATATCGGAGCGACCTTCTTCCGAACAAACACTTCTCTGGATTGATACGCAAATTAGCTAGGCGTAGTCGGCGGAAAACTTCTCGTAGATTGTCCAGGTGTTCCTCGAACGTGCGCCCTAGGACAATTATGTCATCTAGATAGGTGAAACAACGGGGATCCATATCCGGGCCAATTATTCGGTCCATTAGCCGTTGGAAAGTAGCTGGAGCCGCGTGTAGACCGAACGGCATAACTCGGAACTGGAATAGTCCGCGGCCAGGTACGGTAAATGCGGTAATGGGTTTACTCTCTTCGGCCAAGGGTATCTGCCAATAGCCTTGCTTCAAGTCTATACTCGATATGTATCTAGCTCCCCTTAGTTTGTCCAGCACAGAGTTTATGAACGGCAGGGGATAGGCATCCTTCAGAGACACAGCGTTCACCTTCTGGAAGTCGATGCAGAATCGAGGTTTTCCGTCTTTCTTACGGACGATGACTACTGGTGAGCTCCAAGGGCTTGAAGACGGTTCAATAATGCCTTCCTCTAGCATACGGTTGACCTCAGTGTCAATAATTTCCTGCATTCGGGGGTTCTGTGGTCGATATCTTTGTTTAATCGGCTCGGAGTTGGAGAGGCGGATGGTATGTTCCACTAACGGCGTTACACCCCGAATATGCTCGAATGAAGGCAATTCTTGTTCTAAGAATTCCTGAAGGCGGTTTTCTTCCTCAGGTGTGAGAGAAAGTGCTGTTTCTGACGTCATAACCCCTATCGGACTGCATGGTTTGCCTTGTGCGGCCGGTTGGATGGTTCGGCCTTTCAAGAGAATCTCTCCGGTTCCTAAGTGGAGAGAAAAGCCTCGTCGGCGGAGTCTATCCATACCTATCACCATATCCGAAGAAAGTCCTGGTATATGACCAAAAGTCTCGGCAAATCGTATTTCACCGATGGTGATCTCGATCTGATAAGAGCCCGGTACTTGGACGGTCTGGCCATTTGCTAGCCTCACAGTGCCAACTATAGCGTCTATCTTACGTAACCCTAGTATTTGCCACTGATCGACGACGCTGTCCCCTATATACGAGTTCACTGCTCCGGTGTCGATTAAAGCCTGTACGGTGCCTCCTGGCAACGCCACGATTATATGTGGCCGATTGTCGGAATCTTCAACGGTTAACGGAGATGAGGCTACTTGTTTCGGATGCTGTCCTGGCCTCACATCGGTACAGCACCCATTTAGTTTTCCGGCCTTTGACATGGACAGTCTCGTGACATTACGCCTTCTCTCTTACAGCGAGAACAAAACAATTTCGCGGGAGCACGGCATTGTCCTCGGAAATGACCCATCTGTCCACATCGCCAACATTCACGAGAGGATGCCGGGGCTGAGGTTGAGGGGGGGGTTCGGAGGTTCTCGACTGCTCGTCTGGCGGTTGTGTCCAGCTCTTCGGTCAGCTTCCATCGATCGTCGGTCAACGTCAATCGGTCGTGGCGGTGCCTGTTGTCGATTTCCAGAGAAAGGGTGGGTAGAGTGGTCCAATTCTGCCTTCAATATTTCATACTCCCGAACAGCGGTTGCGAATGTGGCTATGTCCGTGAAGTCACTGCGGCGGATCTGTTGTCGGTATTCCGGTCTGAGGTTGCGGTATAACCACTGAAGCTCCTGAGCGGCTGAAATTCCTCCGTGACGGCGTATGAGTGTCTGCAACTCGGTTATATACTGAGCAGCTGTTTCATTCGGTTTCTGAAGCCTTCGCCCAATTGCGGCTTCCAAGTCCACCAGGTAATTAACAGGGAAGAAAAAGTTTCGGAAATCCGTTACAAAGTTTGCCCATGTCCTCCAGGAGTGTCGGTTGTTCCTGAACCACATGGCCGGCATATCTTCTAACAGCTCGGGTATGACTGGGAGGAGATTGTCTGGATTAATTCCTTGAGCATCGCAAATGTCCTCCAATCTTTCCAAAAAAGCGGCCGGATCTCCTCTTCCATTGAAACTTACTTTCCAATCTTGCACTTTCACGGATGGCATGTGGCTGTTTGGCAAGGTCGGGGGAAATGTCGATAGCCCTGATGGTAGTGACGATGGTACGGTTGTTGGGAGGGAGTACGGTACTGCATACGGCATTGATACCGGGAGCGATGATGGTACGGAGAACTGCTGAAATGACGGTTGTGCTGACGGTGCGGAAAACTGTTGAAATGGTGGTGGTGGCAGTGAACACGGTAATGAGGACGGTAATGAATATGGTATTTTCGCGAAGATTCCACCACTCAAATATGTCGACTGCCCTGGTAATAATCCGGTAGTCTACTGGCTGAGAGTCGTGGTGAGGTATGTAGATGAGATGGTCGTGGTGGGGGTAGTCGTCGTAGTCGTGGTATGGACAACTATATTTCCTGGCGGGTATATGTACGGCGACGTCTTTGTAGGAAGCGGTGATGATCGACCCTCGCGTAGGAACTTCACCAATCGCTTTCTCTGCTCTTCCACCGTTCCAGGAACTTCCAATCGGAATTTTTCCAACATGGCCTCTAGGTCTTCTTTCCGTAGACGGTAAACCCAGCTTACTCTAACATCACTCGGTTCTGTTCCTAGGTTCGTCTCCTTCAGAAGTTCTTCGTCGGAGGAGTTTCCCGATTCTCTTCCTGATCTAGACATAGTTTCACGGTTGTAGTTCACCTTTGTATCAGCGGTTATTCGAAAATGTCTCTTATTTCGTACTCAGGACTTCGGTATCTCGGAAACGGTAGGAGTTAGCGTCGAACGGATAGCGTATTTCGCTTCAGCGACCCCGAAAACCTATTAAACGAGGTGTCTTTCGATGATCTATCTCCAAATTCAGAAAGTTGAAAAATCTGTCAAAATGACAGGTCAGCGGATTCGATCAAATTCGGTTGATTTGGGTATAATCGACCCTCAGGAAGCGTTTTGCACCGGTCTCAAACGTCTAGAACGTCGGATTCAAGTTGATTAACTCCTAGGACGTTTTCAACACTTTTTCTAAATTCAGCAGCCTGAATCCACCACGAAAAGTCTTCTTCCAGTCTTCTACACGGTTGTCACGTAAACGGTCACTCCCAGCGGTTCAACGTTGATTGCAATCGCTTCGTTGACCCCAAAAACCTATAAAGCGATGTGCCACTTGGCGTCCTAGCTTCAGAACAACAAACTTCCAAAATCTCAAAAAAAAAACTCACACGTCAGCGGTTTCCAACGGATTTCGGTTATTTCCACACTTCGGAGTATGTTTTAGTTGGTGTTCTCCTCGGTCACGGTACAGTATTAAAAAAAACGGTCCCTGCTCGGGCGCCAATTTTGTAACGCCTTTTCCTCGCGTTAAACAATATCTAGCGCCCTCTATCGGTACGGACGGTACCTCGGGCGCCAGCTGGTGTTTTTAGAGTGTCACCAAGCACCACTACACCGGGCAGCTGCAGTGAAGACGGTAATCCAGGGGTCTTGGTGAACTTGACAGCTTTCAGATGTCAGAGAGTCAGATTTTACTTGACTCTACTGAGATTCAAACTGGTTTACCGACAGCTAATTAAGAAATTAAAAACTCAACTAATGAAAGGAAACACCAAGTATAACTTACTAATTTATTTTCGGATCAGTGAAAATTCTAAATACGAACTTTACTTCTCTATGAGCGATGTACGATAGCAAACAAGAAGGACAGGGCGTGTAACGATCATCAAGCAAACAAACCGGAATTTAGTTAACGAAATGAGTTAATATAATTCGGCGCTGTTATAGGGAAATATTACGGTTGGCACATGCGGTTTAAAGCGGGAGGGGGTAGCAACTAAAAGCAGGGTGACAACTTGAAGCAGGGTAGCAGAAGCTCTACAGTATTCGTACCACGGTATAGCCTGTCATCCACCAACCCGATATTTAGTTCTGATCACCCTGTATACACTTCACGACGCTTCGATACGGCAAGAATAAAGAACAGGAATCAAACCTCAGTGTAACGGACACGAAAGGCTTGACGTAAGGAAGAGGCAGTATGCCCCAGTGTAGCGGACACGAAGGGCGGAAAGAAGAGAGAGAGAGATAGCAAACTCCAGTGTAACTGACACTAAGTGCGGTAAGGAAGAAATAAACCCCAGTGTAACGGACACGAAGGGTTGAAAGAAGAGAGAGAGAGAGAGAGAGAGAGAGAGTACGCGACAAATTCCCGGCGCGTTTCTCGACAACTTACTCGGGGTGCTGGCGGACAGGCAAACACAACTTACGGGTTCCTACCTTTCGGTCGGGTCACTACGGCTTCTGCTGCTTTGTATCGGTGGCGGTCAATCGGCTGGTCGGTTGGTTCTCTGCAGTGGTCTCGTTGCTCTGCTACGGTCGGTGAACTGAACGAATTCTCCCTATTCTGTGCTTGCGTTTCAATTTATACCCGGACCACTTGCGCACTCATAGTCTGCGATGATGACGATGCTCTGACGTGCGGTACGGGAATAGGTGATGGCTCGGAGTTGTTTCGTTGAATTACACTATTCGCAGGGGGGTCCGGATTAGTCCGGGTTCCGGTTAGCGCGGAGCGGAATTTAGGAGCGCATGTGATAGGCGGTGACGCTCTGATCATTTTCCCGAAAGAACGGTATTTTTAGGAGCATTTATAACCGACTTACCGAGGGGTAGTTAAAACATAATACTTGTAATATACTCACTGAAAGTAACCTGAAAATAGTAACTTCGTTACAATATGTTGATAGAGATCACACACAGAGGCTCTTGCTTGTTCCATACTGGTTTCAGCAACAATAATATTCATATCATCAGCGTAGCACACTATTTTACAAAATGGTAACATTTTCTGAACAGATATTATCAGATCGTTGGTATAAATAACAAATAGATAAGGTCCTATAACCGAACCTTGTGGAACGCCACTATTAAGGCTTTTTTCTGTACTCATCACGTTTCCTGATCTTACCATCTGGGATCTACCCGCCACGTAAGATTTGAACAAATTCAGGCAAGGGCCACGTATCCCATATCTGTGTAGTTTGTAAATCAATAATTCATGATTGACACAGTCAAAGGCACGAGAAAAATCAACAAATAAACCTATTACATGTAATCTATTATCTAGAGCTGAAACTATCTTCCTATGGAATTCATATAGTGCTGTTTCTGTGCTACGGTTACATGTGAAACCATGTTGTGAAGGTGACAATAATGTATTAGTTTCGAAGAATGAGACTAATTGGTCTTTTATTTCATATATTTTAGAAATGCTTGACAAAACACTGATAGCACGATAATTGCTATATAAATTGGTGTTACTAGTGCCAATTTTAGTTTTGTTGGAAATAGACCTGTCCCGAGTGATAAGTTCAGAAGATGCATCAAAGGCTGACATAGCTCAAACTCACATTCTTTTATCAATTGGTTGGAAATATGATCATGACCAGCAGAGTTAGTGTTCCTAAGCCTGTTTATCAAAAGCAGAATATCATTTTCACACAGGGGACTCATAAAGAGTGATTTTTGATTCAATGGTATATTGACATCGGTATATTGATATCCACTTGAGATTGAGATGGAATCTATGAAATGAGTATTGAAGTTTTCAGCAACTACTTCGTTCGGTATTTCAATATCATTTTCTCTTATAATAATCATTTCTTGTGTTTTGTTCGTTTTTTTCTGTATCTTATTTATGATTTGCCATATGTTGTTTCTGTTTTGTTACTCGAGTTAATTATTTTAGAATCATAACTTGTTATTTGAACCTGTCGTAGCCTTTCTCTATCAATTTGATTATGGTATTTATATATATCTTCAAACTCTTCAAAGCATTTGGCTAATAAGTCACCATAAAACGTAACAGGATTTCTGAAATTATTCAGATCAGAGTGAACTTCTTTAAATGCGAATTGAATTTTTTGATTGGAAATGATATTTCATAATAATAAAGAAGTGTTCGAGTAAAACTATTGAAAGCCTCTTCAGGACATGATCCCAGTTTTCATGACTCAAAAATGTTTTGAATGTTGCAATATTAGGAGGGCTATGGATTCTTCGGTAAACAGTAGAATGTTTTGACTCATTTGAAAATGTTGCCTTTGTTTCGATGTAAATTGCATGATGGTCAGACACGCAAAAATCTACAGCTTTAGCGGTATAATCACTATCAAAATTTATTTAGAAATTATCTATGCACGTCTTGGAGGTTGGAGTTATTCGAGTGGTCGTTGAAATAGTAGTTTTGAAGTTGAAGCATGCAATAGAGTCCTTGAAAAATGTTAAATTCACACTATTTGTCATTGAATCTATGTTTAAATCACCACCAATAATTACTCTATCAGAACTGCTACACAATGTACTCAGAAAGTCGTTGGGAATAGACAGAAATGAATTGAAATATTCTGAAGGGGGCCTATAGATTACAGCAATTGTTAATCGTTTGGATGGTATTTTAATGCAACAGCATTCAAATACTCCTTCCTTACATAACCCTTCCACATTGAATGTACATATATCATGAGTGAAGTTATCATCCTTATAAATGGCAACACCACCATGTTGCATCTTACGCCTACAAAAGCTTGAACATAGGGAGAACTGTTCCAGTCTGATGACATTGATACTGTCATGTCTCTGCCAGTGTTCGCTAACAAGTAAAAGATCACACTTGTGACTAGAGAAAATATCATTGAAAACCAATATTTTATTACCGATGAACTGCATTTTTTGATGATATAATATAATGTCACCAGATCCAGAAAAATTCTCATCACAATAAGTTCTATTATCTTCATTTTCAGATGGCATTTTGTGTGACAATTTTATCGAGATTGGAGTAAAAAATCATTCTCAAGATCTCCTTCTTTTTGACGTCTTCGACTAGGATTGTCCAAAAAATGCTGCCCTCTATAAAAATTGAAGCGGTCGAATTGCACACCTCGAGGCCAGAAATTCATCTCATAAACTGCGTCCTTTAAGTCTGGGTTCACTCCAACTAAGAAACAGTTATTGTTATCAGTCTCATGGGAAGTTTTAACCTTCTTTATTTTTATTTGATCTATGGTTGTATTAGCCTTTTTTGATATATATTTTCCAATTTGTTCTTCAGAGACGTTATCTTTAACCTTTTTTATATAAAGATCCATAGTTTTCTGTCCACACTCTTTGAGCTTCCTTCAAAACCAAAATTGTCTCCCAGAGCATCATCCCCTGTTCCTACTCGAACAGTCTTATGTTTATTCCTCCTCACTGTTTTGTCATAGGCGAATGCATCTCATGTACGGCTGATGTCTTGTCAGCTATTGTTGACTTAGCTAGGTTTTTAGAAGACCGAGGCTCAGATATTTGAAGATATTGCTTACTACTATTTGTTTCAGCAACTACCTGATGTACCCATCATCGGCACTTCAAAATGAGACATGCTTCAATTAAGGCATATGTGAGACCCAACAATTATCGGCACACGGAAAATATTAAAGCACTTTTATATTTTATTAGGTGATTTCATTTATTACATATAATCCTCTTTTATTTTTTGGTACTGGTTCCGGGATCTTTCTTACAATTTCATCTTTTTCATACAGAAGAACATCTTTATTTTCTGGCCAATACCAATTAATTCCCTTCACCATGTGTAACCTCGTAACGAGGGCACTAATTTTCAGTGTCAATACCAATTATTTTACCGGGGCAATACTGTTCATTATACATCACTATTACAAAATCATTTGTTTGGAAGTCCTCACATGAGGTTGTTGTCTCAGGCACATCGTTATTTTTTTTCCCGCTTATGTTGCTTTTTTCTTTCTAGCTTCCTACCTCTCCAGTTTCTTTTCTTCTTCGGTTTTTTTCTTTTCTTCTTTTGCTCGATAATACTCTTGCCACTGAGAAGATGTTGCAACTGCTGGCACTTTCTCTTTTACTTTTCTTTTAACTTCAGTCTGTTTTGGTCCTGGCCAAAGCAGATACTTTTTAAACGGTGTTGGAATAACTTTAATTCCTGATAAAAGACCTCAAGAAGGTGTTGGAAAATTATCTTTGTCAGCTAGAATATTTCCAGGTGAGGTTTTTGGTGTGGTGGAAACTGGCTCCAATGGATCCGAAGAAGGTGTTGTTTGAACTAGAAAATTTTCTTTGTCAGCTAGAATATTTTCAGGTGGGGTATTTGGTGTGACGGAAACTGGCTTCAATAGACCTGGAGGAGGTGTTGTTTGATCTGGAAAATTTTCTTTATCATCCAGAATATTTTCAGGTGGGGTTTTTGCTGTGATGGAAACTGGCTCCAATACATTTTGATAAATGTTTGTTCATTTCCATTTCTGTCAATAGAGAAGCTTCTTGCACAGAAATAGAAGTTGAACTGTTGAATTTTTGCTCGTCTTCTGTCAAATCCGCGACTTCTTTAGGTAAATCATAAGGCTCGATTTCAAGAGGATCCATATGTGTATCTATGAAATTTAGAACCATTTCAGGCGATTTCGAGCGTTCAGTAGGTATTGTTTCATGACAATCAATATCTCTCAAATCCATAAAGTCTTCATCCACAGCTGAGTTTTCAGTAGCAATAAAATCAGAGGCTTCTAGCATATCTATGAAATCAACTGGTATGTTTTCATGATCATCTATGATTACGGGAAATGAGAGACCGTTTCTATTATCTACCTGTTCACCATCGTTGATCGCAATAGGTTTATTTTCAATTCGAGATTTGAGTTTTCTCCATAGGAAAAAGAGAGAAATTACAAGGGAACAGATAGTATCGTTTTATTAGCTTTAGTGGGAAGTTCCTACGAATTCACTGCTGTAGATATAGGAATGAACGGGCTTATTAGTGATGGAGGAGTTTTTAGTAGAAGTTTGTTGGGCCAAGCAATTCTGAACAATGAATTTGATTTTTCTCCACCAGAACCTCTTCCTGGCAGAACTAAAAAGGTTCCTTATGTGATAGTAGCAGATAAAGCTTTTCCCTTGAAAACTAATATAATGAAACCATTTAGATTCAGGGGATTACCTGAAAATAAAAGAATATTTAATTATCGTCTGAGCAGAGCTCGACGAATTGCAGAAAATGCATTTGGTATTTTATCAAATAGGTTTCAAATATTATCGAAAACAATGGATGTTTCTGTAGAGAAGGTTGAATTGATAACTCGAGTGTGTATTATTTTACATACCTTTTTATGTTCTAAAAATCCCCTATACACGAGATTTAGAGTTATCGCACGAATGTCTTTTAGAGCCAACCACACACAACTATGTAGGTAATAGGACCACAAATGATGCCCAAATTGTAAGAAATGAATTCATGGAATATGGTTCTGTTCTTTGGAAGCAGAGAATAATTAGTAAATAATATTTAAGTTTTCATGAATAATTCTGATAAAAAAGATGTTTCACAACCTTTCAATATTTTTCATTCCGAATGAATCACAAATCTAGAGTTTATTTAAGTATTTCAGTTATCACATTATCAACAATTTATCGCAAACATACTATTCACAAACAAAGGTGGATGTAACAAAAATATTTATTGAATATAGAAAACAACTTCACATCGATCTTCCATCAGAACTATATGACGACGATTATGTGGAAACTGGGACGTTTAATGGATCTTCCATTTCAAGGTTCTCATGGAAGTTCAATATAACACAGTAGAATGCCCTATGAATACAGTTCAAATCCAATTTCTGAATAGGAAAAAATTTGTCATATATATATATATATATATATATATATATATATGTATATATTTATATATTTTAAATATCAGTTGATTCTTTTTTACTTAATATTCATTGCCTTCTACGTATAATGGAGGACGGGTTGTTGATTGAACAAGTGTCTTTGTTTCCGCAGTTATATGTAAAATCAGATCTTTGATATAAAAACATAAGAGCCAAAGAAAACGCGTGGAAAACCATCGGGGAAATTTTGGAGGAAACACGTGAGTTCAATGAATACAAATTCTTGGTCAAATTCCTGTTTTGATTTTAATTTCACAGCTGATGCATGTGAACATAGGTGGAAAATTCTTAGGAATAAATATACGACTTTAAAAAGAGAACGCTCTCCCTCAGGTTCTGGGGCCTCCGAGATAAAATGGCCCTATTATGAAATGATGGGGTTCTTGGACCCATATCTTTTGACGAGAAGGTCGAGTACATTTTTTTGGAATTGAATTGTTAATAATAACATATATTTTCAGGTCATTCTCCAATATCAATAGAAAACCAGAGGCAAAAGACTGGGAATCTATGTCCATTATGGATGAAGACCCTTCACTTGAAAAAGAAAATACTTCTGAAGCGGGTCCCAGCATATCAAGTGCCTCACCAATACCCCCCAGAAAAAAAATACCCCAAATTTCATACCAAGAAAGACCATTCCTGTCAAAAAACAAAAAACAGACGTATTGACAGACAAAATGACGGGCTGTTTCGAATCATTTCAAAAAGTGCTGGAAACTAACACCAGCACCCAAGAAGTAGATGAGGATGAGCTTTTTGTGAAAAGTTTGACGCGTGATATGAAACTATTCTCTTAGAGAGAAAATTTTAATAAAGAATTATATATATAACAAAACTGTAGTTTTTTTTTGGGTGAACAGCAGGCAAAGACTTCCCCTCTAATATATATATATATATATATATATATATATATATATATATATATATATATATATATATATATATATATATATATATATATATATATATATATATATATATATATATATATATAATGTGTTGAAAACTTATATAAAACATATTGAGACTGATTCAGACTGATAGTTATTAACTTAGGTATTTTTATTTGTGATAAAATAAATTATTTCTGTTTTATGTTATACAAGGGCCCCCATACATTTACTTGAGACTGATTTAGACTGACGGTTATTTACTTGGGTATTTGTTATTTGTGATAAAAGAAATTATTTTTGATTCATGTTATACAAGGGCCCCCATAAATTTACTTGAGACTGATTCAGACTGACAGTTATTTACTTGGGTATTTGTTATTTGTGATAAAAGAAATTATTTTTGATTCATGTTATACAGGGGCCCCCATACATTTACTTGAGACTGATTCAGACTGACAGTTATTTACTGAGGTATTTGTAATTTGTGATAAAATAAATTATTTTTGTTTTATGTTATATAAGGGCCCCCATACATTTACTATCTTAGTTGTCAATTTCATATGGACAACTAAAATTGTGCAGTCAAGATTGACGTGTATGGTCTCGAATTGAGAATTCCACTGCGCCTGGTAAAATTGTCAATTTCAGATCATACACTTATTAACCTTCAATTAAAATTCACAACTAAGATTGTAATGTATAGGGACCCTGAGTTTATTTCTGTTTTTAGTTTATTGAAGTTAGTTTTTTATTTTTGCTTCATGTGATATGAGAATGAGAATTCATTTTTGTATAAAAATTTTTATATTTTTTTCTTGAATAATATGTATGTAGTGACACATGATTGAGTTTTATTTTATACAGGTACTTTGTACTATGTACCTACTTGAAATCATTTAAATAAAAAGGTAGTGTGGATTGCATAATTTATTTGAAAATTTAAAAAATAAAATCTAACTGAAAATTGGGCAAAGATCATTGAAAATCATCTGGAACTTCACCCTTATGTAGTTGTTCCCACGGGTATGGAAGTGCTCCATGATCTGTTAAGAAATATTCAGCCAGGGTATCTCTCAGTGCAATATTGCTCCTTCCTGGGTTATTGGAAGCTACACGCCCAATGGATGGTAGGGAATCTGAGATGTTTGTTTCAGATTCTGTCCGAAGGCCTGTAGGAAAGTATCTCCTCTGGTTGACTGGTAGATCCTCTTCTGCCTTCTGGATATAATTGTGTAACACTACGCAATATTCCTGGTGAGGTAATAGCGTGCCCTGGGGTTAAACCCAGAGCATGTCTTGTAATCAGGAAGGATATTAATTATTTTTTGCTTACAGGCTTCTGCACCCAAGACGTGGTAGCCATCCAAATTTCCCTACCGGGTAGTAAGTGTAGGACGAACATTATCGCCTGCTCTGCCTACTTCCCAGGAGATGCGGATACTGTACCTCCTCTTGCTGTAAGACGACTTATCGACTACAGCAAAAGGAACAGACTAAAATTTGTAATGGGATGTGACGCCAATTCACACCATACAGCGTGGGGCAGCACGAATATTATTCATAGAGGTGAGTTACTCTTTGATTATATACTAGGGGAGGGGCTGTCTGTAATTAATGAGGGCTCGGAACCAACTTTTGTTACTAGCAATAGGCAGGAGGTATCAGACTTAACCATCAGCTCACATTCTCTGAGCAACAAGATACACCATTGGACTGTATCTACTGAACCTTCGTGTTCAGATCACAGATATATTCTTTTCAATATTGAAACAGGTCCAAGACCAGCAGTGGAATATCGTGACTCAAAATCTACTGATTGAAGTGGTTATAAAAACTCCCTCCAATCATACCTTGAGGACGGATCCATTACTATTCACAGTAGTTGTGATGGTATAGACACAGTAGCGGAGCAACTTCGCGTAGCAGTGATCTTATCCTATCACGAGAACTGTCCACTGAGAACAAAAAGAGATAACCATAACTCTTCTTGGTGGAACAAAAGCCTTGAAAAACAAAGAAAAGAAGTTCGACGATTATTCAATCGAGCTAAAGAGTCAGGTAACTGGGAGCTTTATAAAACTACTCTAACAACATATAACAAGGAAATCAGGAAGGCAAAGGGATTCTTGGAGGAAGTTCTGTGAGAGTATCTCTGATTTACCTCGCGGCACAAGAATTCACAAGATTCTCTCTAGAGAGCCGACTGCTGAAATTGGGTCGCTGAAACGACCCGATGGAACTTTCACGACCTCTAGAAAAGAAACGTTAGAGCTTTTAATAGAAAACCACTTTCCTGGAAGTCTGACTCTTGGTAACAACGGACCTCCCCCTTTTGAGGGCGCTAAACGCCCTAAAAAGAACGACTGGGAGGTCGTCAAGAAGGTTATCACAGCACCGGCAGTTGAATGGGCTATCAAGTCGTTTCAGCCCTTCAAATCTCCTGGAGAGGACGGCATATTTCCAGCTCTGCTTCAAAACGGACTGGAAAAAATTCTACCCATTCTCATAAAATTGTATAGAGCAAGTCTGGCGTGGAACTATATACCACCCAGTTGGTTGGCAGCAAGGGTGGTATACATACCTAAAGTGGGTCGGAAAGACCCACACCCTAAATCGGTACGACCAATCAGCCTTACATCTTTCCTGTTGAAAGGACTTGAGAGGATACTGGACGAACATATCAGGAAGGTGGCTTTATCTTCAGCCCCCCTGAATAACCACCAGTATGCTTATCAAACTGGCAAATCGACAGATTTAGCACTAAATAACCTCATAGAGAAAATTTCCCAATCCCTTGATAACAAGGAGATTGCGGTTGCCGCATTTCTTGATATTGAAGGAGCATTTGACAATGCACTACCAAAATCTATAGGATCAGCCCTGACTGAAAGGGGCATAGAAACAACCATAACGGGTTGGATCTATGCCATGCTGGTAAACAGAATTGCAACTACGACTCTTCAAGACGAGGCCATTAAGTTCAGGGTCACCAGGGGCTGCCCTCAAGGTGGGGTTCTATCTCCTCTTCTGTGGTCACTCCTGGTGGACAGTCTGCTTAATGCCCTCGAAAGAAGACAAGTAGATCTGCAAGCTTATGCAGATGACCTTGTCATTTTGGCAAGGTCCACGTCGGGAAGGGTAGCTTGTAATATCCTTCAAAGCGCGATGGATGTTGTTCACGGTTGGTGCCAGAGGGAGCAGATGTCTGTAAACCCCAGCAAAACTGTGATAATCCCCTTCACCAGGAGGAGAAAATTGGATGATTTAACGCCACTTTCTCTCAATGGTGAGGTCATTCCATTTGGAACGGAGGTGAAATATCTTGGCATTGTCCTTGATAAAAAACTCACCTGGAACGCCCACTTGGAAAAAGTTTTACACAAAGCCAAACTGTCCCTATGGACTTGTCGAAGGATTTGTGGTAAATCATGGGGTTTAGGTCCCAAACAAATTCATTGGATTTATGTGACTATTGTCAGACCAATGATTACCTATGGGGCAATTGCCTGGTGGCCGAAGGCTTCTCAGAAAACGGCTCAGGCAAAGCTCTCTGGCTTACAGAGACAGGCCTGTTTGGCTATCTGTGGTGCCATCAGTACCACACCGTCAGCGGCCATGGAGATCCTTCTAGATCTACCTCCTCTCCACATTTTTCTGGAGAGAGAGGCTAGATGGACTGCATATAGACTTGTGCACATCGCTAATTGCACAAAACAATCTAATGCAGAGTATACTAGACTGCTGGCTGACACTAGAAGTCACAGCATTCTGGGAATGACCTCTGACATTATGACTCCAACTGTGAACTATGAACTGCCTTATACAGTTCTTTTCCCGAGTAGAGAGGACTGGATCCTCCGGGAGAAGCAAATACTGAGAGCAGATAGTTGTTGGTTCACAGATGGATCAAAAACACCTTCTGGTTCTGGTGCAGGTGTTTTCAGTCGCAAACCCAGGACAGAGATATCAAACTGCCTAGGGACCTATGCGACCGTATTTCAAGCGGAAATTTATGCTATTGAACTGTGTGCGGAGAAATTGGCAGAATCCAACCTCACACACAAGTCGATAAAAATATTCTCGGACAGTCAAGCGGCGCTGAAAGCCATTGGCTCTTACCGATCAACGTCCAAACTGGTAACAAATTGCCAAAAACGACTCTCCTCAATAGGAAGATTTAACAAATTGTCTCTGGTCTGGATTCCGGGCCATACTGGCCTGGAAGGCAATGAGGCTGCTGACTCCCTTGCAAAGGAGGGTGCTGCAAGCAGCTTCATCGGACCAGAACCTGTCATTGGCATCGCCTTAGGCTTTGCCAAACAAACATTAAATACCTGGATGGCGAGAAGATTTATGGACTTCTGGCAAAATCTTCCAGGATTGGCTCATTCCAAGGCGTTTATTCACCCTTCGAAGTCGGAAACCAAACAGTTGTTGGACTACAGTAGGGACGAACTACGATGTCTAACTGGCCTTCTCACAGGTCACTGTCATTTGAATCATCATATGCAGAGAATCGGACTGTCAGAAGACAGCCTGTGTCGTCTCTGTCTGGAAAATGATGAAACAGCAGAGCACATAATTTGTGCCTGACCCGCTGCGGACCGAATCAGGTTTTCAGAGTTTGGCAAGGTTTCACTCTTACCATCTGACCTGAAAGATCACTCACCATACAAACTAATCGGCTTCGTTAAGAAGCTGGGTTTATTTGGTCGAGTTTGAATAGGTGTAAGCCACAATAAACCCTTGTTGGTTGCAGTGGAGGGCCGAACAGACCCACTCACTTCTGACCTAACCTAACCTAACTAACACTACGCAAGCCATCACAATTTTGTCACACAACTCCGGCTTAGCAATGATTGGATTTCTTAACCGCCTCCATCTTTGGACTAAGATGCCGAAAGTTAGTTCTATGACAATCCTTGCCCTGGATAATCTAAGGTTGAATATCCCTTTCCTATCGTCTAGGTATTTTTCTGGGTACGGCCTCATTATATTTCTATGAAGAGGAAAGGCCTCGTCAGCTACAAAGAAATTCTATATTTGTACCAGGTTATTTCTTTGGTGGTGGTATCTCTAGATGATCGTTCAGCAATGCACTGCCAAAATCAGAGTGAATAAAAAATATAGCTGTCATGATTCGCCCCCTCTCTACCAATATCAACAGAGGTTAATTTATAAAATGGGTCACTGGCAGTATAATGCGTAAAAATATTTGAAATGAGAATATAATATAAAAATTTCATGGAATAATATAGTACTACCTGAATGTTTTTTCATAAGAGTAGAACATAGTTCCTGAATTGTTTGGACACTGAATAGATATATGTTTGCCATCAATGGCACCAATACAATTAGGCATATTCCATCGTCTGTAAAATGATTTGCTGATGTTACTGAGATCTTCCCTAGTTGGAGGAGCCAAAACAGTCGGTCCCAAAACTTCCCACAGTACATTACAAACTTCTGTGATGATACAGTGAACCGTTGTTTTGCCAATAAAATGATTCCATGCAACCTCTTGCATTCAGCATCCTTTAGCTAGATAGCTAAAAAAGATTCATTTCATGAATTTATTTATTTTCTGTCAGAATTCAGAATTATAACGGTATAATCATAGATTGCTTGATATATCATACTTACTGTAGAGTGATAGCAAGTCGTTGCCCAGGTTCGCTAGGTAGTTTGCTGGGGTCCTTTTTTAAATAGGGTTCTACCATGTTCAGGAGGTGATCGAACATCTCTGGCGACATTCTCGTATACTTAAAAAACTGCTCTTTGTCGTGCGTTTTAGCATACAGAAGTGAATTATTATATACACTATTTTTCTTCTGTTGACGATTCATGGGCCGAACCTTAAATCGCCTTCTCGATCTGGATATTTTCTTAGCTGTCACCATAAGGCCGCTGATGAAAGTAGAAGGAACATTCCAAATTTAATTGTATTTCTTTCCATTTCTCAAGTATTTTGAAAGATAATCAAGCAATCAAGGGAAAACACAAAATTAGGTTAGACGATGATCAACTGTCAGAAAACACAGAAATAATTATTGAGGTTAGGATAAGGATAGAACAAACAGCACGAAACTATTTTTCTGCACATGCGCACTTCCATTTCCAAACTAAAATAAGATGAGACGTTGAAAGTTGGCCAACTCTTATATTATTGCTTATTTTTTATTTGGTGTATAAACGTTCCTATTGAATTACGTATGTTTAACTTTCTTATCTTATTTCTTATTTTATCTTATTTGCTGTATGAACCCACAGTTAAACGCACACACTGTTCTTGAGTCCAAGCCGACATTTTCTATAATTTGTCTTTCCACTTTTTTCTATGTTTATAATTTCAATAAATGAATATTAAAAACACAGCTCTTGATTCCAGGTGGATTTTAATTCTAATTTGACACAACAAAAACTGACAAAACACATAACATAACCCCATTGTTTCATCAAATAAGAGCATGTCCTTAAGCCGTTCTCGATTGGTTCTGGTATCACTAAAAAGTTAACCGCAGTTGAACCAACCGTTCTCAATTCATTATTAATGACGTCACTAATAGAACCCGGTCCCGATCTTCTTGAACCAGCGTTGGCAGCAGGTCGAGAAAACGGTATATTGCTGTCTCTCTTTTTCCGATTTACCTCTCTCTTAATGAAGATTTGATTTTGGTGGCAAATAACAAACATTTTTTATTGGGATGATGGAGACTGTAGATTTTTTTATTAATAATAAATTGATATCTTTCCAGGGAAATCAGGAAGACTGTATTCTTTTGTTAACAGGTATGTAACATGCCTTATAGTTAATAACACTTTTCTCTTGTATAAAAAAATTTTACCATACCATCATACACCTATGTACGAGTGTTCAAGTTCTTTCATTTTTTAGACGATGACTTTGCCCTGGACTACATAACAAGGGCTGTACAATGTGGATCTCTGCAACAATGGGCCATAAGCTCAGAAGATCTGAACCAGTTGAATATTGTTAGGGCTCCTAATCAACCCCATGCTCCAGAAGCATTGAAGAAAAGTAAGCCATGTGGTAAGTTCTGTGTGTCAAAGAAAACTATTCCACTATTTTTCAATGATGCTTTCAGATACTACCAACATGTTTGGTGAGAACAATACTGTAAAAAGAGTTTGGTTACCTCACCAGAAGGCAACGTCAAGAGACAACGACGCAACCCAACTTTTGTTGAAGCTTCGGAGTCAACCAAATTACATGAAAATGTTCAGTGACAAAAAACATCAAAAACATGGGTTGTGAATAAAATTGCTTCCGAAATGAAAGAAACAGGCTATGAAATTGAAAATGATCCCAAGAAGAGTGGAGAAAAATGTAGGCAAAAGTTTGCCAATCTCCAGAAAACCTATATTGCTTTTATGGACAATCTAAAGCAGACTGAATCCGAGTAAAGAAAAAACCTCCATTTTTCGAAGAATTGAATTTCATATTAGGATCAAAAGACAAAACGTCTCCACGAATATTGATGGACTCGTTATATTCAGATAAGGAATGTGAGACATCCAAGGCATGTGAAGAATCTAACGAGTGTGAAGCATCCACGAGCCATCAAAATACAAGTGAGAATGAGGAAGAAGAGCAAGAAACTGTACATCCACCTAACAAATTTTCCACTGCTCGACAGAAAGTTAAGATCAAAAGTTCCAGAAGCATACTTCTGGAACAAATTAAAATTATGAATGACACAAATTTAAGTGAGATGAAAAAAATTACAACAGTCATTCAAACTAACATGGGAAGGCAAAATCAACTCTAAGTGAGTCAATGTGAGCAGAGGAACCAGTTAATAAGTTTTTTGAAAGTAATGAGCAAGGATTCCAAGAGTAAAAAGAGATCCAGAAGATCATCATCTTCCTCAGAATAAAAATTTCATTTTATTCACTTGCAGTACAGAGTTAAATATTTTGTTTGTTTTCTCATTGTTTATTAAAGTTTTCCATTAAAAATTATCAAAATTTTTTTTCTTCCTTCATTTTAAATAAAACAAAGATTAAAGTAAACTGCTTATGAATTCTCTTTTTGTTTTTGCAGCGATATTTTTTTTATTGTGAACAATTTTCTGTAATTCTTGAGCATCATCTATCTCATTACAAAAGTCTTTGTGAAATAGACAGAAATTGTGAAGAATACAACAAACTGTAGTAATAGTGACTGCACGTTCAATGCTATTGGTTTTAATGTACTTCAGGATTCTCCAACAAACCGAACACATGTTCTATCACCACCCTTGTTAAACTGAGTACTTTGTTGTGTTTCAACTCTCTGTCAGTCAGCCTCGAGCTATCATAGGGTTTCATTAACCAGGGCAAGAGGGGATACGCCGAATCACCGATCAAATGATAACTCTCGCAGAATATGGTTTTATACCCTAAATCCTCAACTTGTTTGAAGAGCGATGAATTCTGAAAAACCTGCAATGCAAAAAACACTGTCAGATCAAATAAAATAATTGGATGTAGAATATTGTTCTTACCCTTGAATCATGTGCTGAACCAGGAGAACCAGTGAATATGTAGGTCAAAACATGCTTGGCTGTGCAAACCGCTTGTAAATTGACGGAATGGAAAAACTTTCTATTGATATAGCTGTCTTGCTGTGTTATTGGTACTTTTAGAGCAATGTGTGTAACATCAATTGCTCCAATTACGCCTATAACAGGACATTTGTTACAATAATTTTTTCAATAACAATAATAGCATTGATATTTCCAATAAACGATGATAATAGGTTCAAGTTGATATGTACCTGGATAACCTGCAATATTTTGAAATCCCTGTGCAATGGTTCTTTTCTCGTCAACATTTGGCCAGGTAATGAATTTTTGCAATGACTTCGACAGGTATTCAAAACAGTTACTGGTCACAACATGTACTGTTGATGTTGTCACATCAAATCTATCAGAGATTGATAGAAGAGAGTCTCCTTTCCCAATGTACCATAAGGTTACGAGAAGGGATTTTTCTGAACTCACTTCTACGCGTCCACCCTCATGTTGTTTTGGGGGAAAATGTCTTGCCTTGGACCACCCAACTTCATGAAGTAATTCTGAAAATGTTTTCCGGCATAATCGGAGGTGACTGTAGAAATCGGTTTCTAAATACAAATCGATCCATTTTTCATATCCTGGCATTCGTATATGATCCTCTCTTAGCTGCCACACCAAAGAGGTAAGTGTATTGATGGATCTGGCATTATGCATTTGAAAATTAATCATCGCCTGATTAAGAGGGCTTAACAAAAAGTCAGTGTAAGTTATTTCGTCAATGAGAATGACGGCTACAGCCAACTTCATTTTTTTCGATGGTGGAACCATTTTCTTCACACAGAAATGAATTAACAATATTAACACTAAGAACAAGAAGTTACTTCGAAAAATAACTTTTGTAGGTTAGCAATGTGCAATGTACAGAACCGAAAACAGAACCATTGCATTCGTTTCAATATTTAATATGACGTCACCATATGCACCAAAAGCAAAACCGCTGTTAAAAATGCTGTCATTCTCCAGTCAACCGCCGATAGAACCAAGTCTGAATCGAGAACGATGTAAGTCTGAATCGAGAACGATTCTAATTTCCATCAAACATTTGAAATGACGTCATCAATGAAGTCACGTCAAACTGATTTGATCAAATTGTTTTACCGTGAGACACGGGCTTCACAATCTCAACAAATCCATATGTTGTCAAAAGTTTCAATCTTTCAATACATTTATGGTGGCACCAATGAACTTTGCAGTTCGCAATTCTCATGCTATATAAGGGTTATCCCATTACATCAAAGACAAATGAAATATATCCAAGGCATGACTAACCCCGGAGTTGTAGAGCCTTCTTATTGACTATATTGCATATGTCATTATATATTTTCATTTTGGAGATTTTTCCCTTTCCTCATTTCAAACTCCTTTTTTGAAAACCACTTGGTTTTTATTTATTTTATTTTTATGTCTGCGTTACAAAATAATTGTTTTATTATTAATCCCATGCAAAAATGGTGTTAGCGCTGATGATCCAAATGGCTCATCTTCTGATATCTTGATTGTGAGCTTTCAAAACTTGCAAAATTATTGTGTGATTCCAGGTAATAAAGATGAGAATAACATAATTGGAAAAATTGATATTTTGGTAGATCACATTTCTTATCCAGCATCATACAGGTCAGTACCCATGCTGATATGTTCAACAATTTATTTCGAGGTGAACTTTGTTACTCGAATATCTTTTTAGAGATTGCCTATTTTCGGACATTTACCTACATCGATACTGTTTGGTTGTGATAATTAATGAGCACATGTTACAAAAAGTATTGTTTATTAATTACTTCGTGCACGCTCGCATACAGTGTTGTTAGCAAAAATGTTCAGCCTATCCGTAGACTTGCATTGAAAAATCCGTAGAAATCCGTAGACAACATGTCAATTCCGTAGAAGAATCTTTAGAAACTAAATTAAATTAAAATTAAAGAAAACTATATTTACAGAAATAATATTTTTTAACAAACCTGATAAACAAAATCTTTTCTAACCTCAAAATGAAATTGAAAGTCAGACTATTCCTCACTAGAATATAGATGAAAAATAAAATTCTTTGGAAGGTAATAATACTAAGTATAACAAAATAAACTGTGCAGATTTATAACAAAATTGATCTATAAGGAATTACAAATAATCAAAAAATCAGTCTTCATTACTTTCTTCATGACCGTATCATGTTCGGGTCTATTTCTCAATTATGACAATTAAATTGTTCGAATGTGTGTTTCGAATGTAGTATTCCGATTAAAGAATCTGTCCCTGAACGGTTTCTACTTTTAGTTTTATTTAAATTAACCGCTGATAATACCCTCTCAACTGTTGCGGTACTGTGTGGTAAAATCTGAATGAATATCACAATCCCTATAATATTTCGGAATCGCATTTCTCCAAGTGAATTTTGAAAATTTCTAACATATTTCCAAAACATTTCGAAGTCTGCTACAATTTCATTAGTGATGTCAGACATTGCAAGAACATTAGGAAGTTCTCTTCACTTCCTGTCTATATCATTATAGCAGTTTTTAGGAACGATATGGGGAAAGTGCTCTACAAGGGGTATTATGGAAGCAGTTTTTTTGCTCAATACATTTTCAGGTACGCATCCATATTTTTCAATCTGACCGTTCAAATGAAAATCTTTTTTGGATTTGATCTAGTAATTCCTGGTAAAACTCCAAACAAGATAGTTTGAAAATATTCAATTGATCCTTTGGTAGATCTTAATTTTGAATCAGGAAAGCAGTAATAGATCCTCCAAGGTATAAATCTTCAAGGGGTTGTCAATTATGTGGATGTTTATGATTTATTCGCTTGAAATCTGTATTTAAAAGCAGACAGGCTTCACAAACATTTCCATTATAGTTTTGTAAGTCACCTCAACTTTACTGTACAGTATGAAAATTTTTGGTTTTCCTGACTGCATTTGTAAATTCAGATCAGTTATGTATGGTAAAATATGTTCTAAAATTAACAAATATAATTTTTGAAAAACATTTTGAATCTTTACCTTTCTCAGATACAAATTCATTATGAAAATAAAGCTTTAAAGAATCCCACTGTTCAAATACTCTTCTGACTGCTGATATGAGGTATAGCCAACGAGTTTGTGCTGGATGGAGAAGTTTATTAGGTTTTATATTGCAGAATTTCTGAAATTCTCGATATTCTGAATACCTCTTGCAACTGAAGTTGAAATATTTATAAATATATCTGATTAGGACTTCGGTTGAATCTGGCAGCTTCGTACGCATGCATAAGATGCACATAAGGCAAACGAGTGGCAACTACATTTCAATATGAAGAGATTTGGAATTTCACTTTTCAACATCTGAGCTAGAGAATTGTTATGTCCCATCATTGAGTTTGTACCGTCACTGGCAAAACCTATCATATTTGTTTCGTAATTAACTTCATATTTCAAAAAAAAATCTTTAATCAAGTTAAATATGGTCTGTGCAGAAGCACTGGTCCCTAAGGGTAGAAGTGTCAAAAATCTATCACTACTTTCAAAAGTTTCATCTCTAATTATACGTACAACCAAGCATAAATGTTTTGTTGTACCTCTGTCTGTCGATTCATCTACTAGTAATGAAAACTGATTACTTCGTAGGTTCCTGATTGATTGAATTTTGAAAATTATAGTCACCTGTTAGATTTCTTATTATTGAGGCACATTTTAAGCGACCTAAGACAGTTTATTCGGCTATTTTGGAATCAGGACATATTGCACGGATCAACTCAGGTAAATGATCAGCAGTTCTGAACGATAAATTATGTTCTACAATGAAACCACTTAGCCTGATTTCTGCTGCGCGAATATTTGTATAAATTTCAGGCTTATTTTGTATTATTTCTGTGAGCTTCCTCTAATTAGATAGGGCAACTCCATTCATTTTGTGTTTTTTGGTTCCCTGGTGATTTCAGTTAAGCCTCCAATATAGGTATTTCTGCACAGCTTACATTAGAAAAACTTCTCCCATTTTTCACTTTTGGCCAACCAGTTATGCATTCGTTCCCAGTTCTCATTGTATGTTTGTTGATATCTTTTTTCCTAATAATTTCGGGTTGTTTCGATTTTCTTTTCCTTTCATTAACAGTGTCACTGTCACTATCATAATAATCAGAATCTGAAATAGCAATAATGAAATGGATTTTTATTGATCTCAAAATTATTTTCAAACTTACACATGGTTCCTATGAAACAATTCTTGAAACATACAAATACTAAATACAAACGACGAAAAGACGTATTGCTTAGTGGTTTACAGAGGCGTTTTCTGGGCTTTCTGGCGCCTCAGAACGTGTTCGTCGCTCCATCTCTCTCTTACTATCTGGCTAGCCGTAAGTGAGAGAGAAGGAGACAGACGAAATAGTTTTTAATACATGAGCGCCAGAAAACGCCTTGCAGTGACGAATCAACTGTCAAAATTACCTCAATCACAAAACGTAAAACAACAATTCTGTGTTCTGTGATTACGCACCGGTTTTTTTGTTGAACATTGAAGAAATCACTAAATATCCGTAGAAAAAGTAAGAATATCGGATTATCGGAGAAAGCTTGGAAAATCGGTAGATCTACGGATAAATCGGGAGAGTTAACAACACTGCGAATTATTATATTGTTTCTGGCGGTAACCCGTAGGTTCAGATTCTATGTTACCAACATAACAAATATTACCAAGCTAACAGATGTTACCAACCTAACATCCCCCTCCTTAAGTTTTGAATACAAAAATAAAAATATATTCATAAAAATTAAGTTGAGATTACAATCATGTTCACATAGATGGTATGTAACTTATGATCTAATTTGTAACAAATTATTCTAAAGAAAATACAAACTTTACAAATCTAATCTTTCTGGTTTTTTGATTACTCTACATGATCTAGTTGTAATAGAGTCTTCAATAGTCATATCTTTGTTTACATTATTCGAAATACCAACAGTTTCATCAAAATCATCCTGTTTGTAACAATGTAATTCTGTATCCTCCGATGGAGGAGCATTGTATCTCTTAATAAATACTGAATTGCGCCTATACATTTTTCCATTAATTTATACCAAACATGACCTAAATTTAAGATTTTTAACAATGAGTGCTCTTTCCCACAACTTAGTAAACTTGTCTTGTTCTAAAACATTATCACCCTCGTTGAATTCTACTGATTTTCTGCAGTGTTGATTATAATAGGTTTCTTGATGACTTTTATCATAAACTTGTGGATCATCTATAACATGAGGTGCCAGACAGTTTTCTCCTATAGGAAGTTTTGATCTAAGAGTCCTATTATGAAGGAGTTGGGATGGTGAATATTTCTGTAATTCAGTAAGTATAAATCTATGTCATCATTTCCATGGTGACTTTTTTTTAGAATAGTTTTCATTAACCCTACTGCTTTTTCTGCAAGACCATTACTTTTGGGATAATTCGGACTCGATGTCGTTATGACAAAATTCCACTGGTCTGAAAATTTTTCAAATTCAAAAGAGCTGAATGGATTATTGTCAGCGACTATAATTTTGGGGATTCCATAAGAGGCGAAAATCGGCTTCAGACATTCTATTATTGACGATGACGTTTTGTCCTTAAGTTTCTGTAACTCCACCCATCTGGAATAGTAGTCTACGATGACTATTAAGTACATGTTACGAAATTCAAGGATATCCATACCTATTTTATCGAATGGAATGGGTAGTATCTTATGAGGGAACAGAGGACATAAACAAAGTTGTGGAGTTTTGTGAATGCAAATGTTATGGCAATTAGTTCTTTCTCGATTTGTGCATATTCTTGTTCACAAGCAGTTAGTGTTCTATTAGCATACAAAACAGGTTTTCCGTCTTGAATCAATGAGCAACCAACAGCATAATTGCTAGAATCAGCTTGTATCTCAATAGTTTTAACAGGGTCAAAAGAAGCAAGTAATGTTATATTTGAAATAACAGATTTCAATTTATTAGAATTCTGATCATGAGATTCAGTCCAAAGCAAAACGGACTCTTTTTTTAAGCAAAGATGTAAAAAGGGGCTATAGACCATCTGCGGCTGACGTCACATACTTCAAGGTCAGTCGCTTGGAGGATAAACAGTGATGGCCGTTGTATATGTTTTACGTGTGTTTTGGTTTTAGCTAAAGCATTATTGAGTTGTGCATCATCGATTTCATAATACAATTAATTACAATGCCCAATTTCTGTATGGTAGTAAATTGTGGCAGAAATGGACTGAGAGATCAAGTAGGATTTTATAGGATTCCGTCAGTGTATGACAATAATAAAAGAGAAAATAGTCTAGTCAAGGAAAGAAGATCTGCAAGGTTAAAATCTTTGAGAAGAGCAGATTTGTCAGACTCTAAACTGAAATATGGACGGATATGTTCAAAGCACTTCATCACAGGTACCTAACACCTAATTCATAATAATAACTTTGCCAACTGAATTGAAGATAATTGAGTTTATGATTTTTTAGGAAAACCAGCTCCTTTGTTTGAAAAGGACCATCCAGATTGGGTACCATCCGTTAATATGGGATATCAATCATCAAAGTCGAGAAACGGAAGTAAAGTTGATAGATATGACAGGCTAACAAAGAAAAAGGCATCATGTTCATCACCACAGGTCTGTAAAATTGTGTTTTATATAGGAATACTTGTTTGCTCATAAATTATTCATGTATTATATACTTACATTCTTTTATTTGTAAGTTCCTACAGCAAGAGATGTACAATCCCAACTTCCAGGTGATGAGGTTCAAAAAGATGAAAATAATGAAATTTTGGAATATGGCAACCCCCCAAAATGAAGAACTTGTCAGATTGAGATTGGAAGTGCAAAATTTGTATAATGCGAAGCAGAAATTACAGAAACAAGTCAACATGTCAGAATTCAATGCTGATCATTTCAGAAGGGATGAAAATTTCACTCTTTATTATACAAGCTTTCCAGAATATAAATATGGGAACGCCATATTTGACTTGATAGAGGAGCACTTGTCCACAACATCTTCTTTAACAAAATTCAAACAATTTATTTTGACACTGATCAAACTACGTTTGAATTTTCCATTCAAAGATTTCGGATACAGATTTCATGTACACCACACAACTGCTTCAAGGTTTTTTTACAGAACTGTAGATATATTATACGAAAAATTTAAAGTGAGTTACCTATTTCATATTATTGTATGTGAAGATTGATGTATTATTTTCCAGACTTTAATTATCTGGCCAGATCGAGATCACTTGAGACGTAATGTACCTAAGTGCTTTGAACAGAATTTCGGTTCTAAAGTCTCAGTCATTGTTGACTGCTTCGAAGTTTTCATTGAAAAATCTTCGAATCCAGAAGCTGCTACTAAAACATGGTCTAACTATAAACAACATTATACCATCAAGTATTTGATAGGAATTACACCACAGGGTTCAATATCATTCATTTCGAAAGAATATGGAGGAAGGACCAGTGATAAGTTCATTACAGAAGATTGTGGAATTTTGAGTAATTTATTGCCAGGAGATTTGGTATTAGCGGATAGAGGTTTTCGAATTCAGGATGCAGTATCCCTCTGTTTTGCCCAAGTAGTTACACCACCATTTATGAAAGGAAAAACACAACTGACAGCCAAAGATGTGGAGGACACTAGAAAAGTAGCAGCTGTACGAATTCATATCGAGCGAGTAATAGGTATACTGAAGCAAAAATATCTCATGTTTGGAGACACATTACCACTTGCTACAGTTCGTAAGAAAGATGAAGTATCTTTAGTAGATGAATTAATTGTGATTTGTTGTTCTTCCATAAATCTGTCACCACCAATTGTACCTTTATAATATCTGTATTAAAATTAATTAAATATTATTTAATATCGATTGTTTTCTGAAATGAATACTGAAATATATTCCTATTTTTTCCTAGAATTGATTATTTCAACTGACTTCAAGTGCATTCCCATCAGAATATTAATTGAGTTATTGATTGAAAGTTTGATTTTGTGGAGGAAATTCGATTCTTGACATGATTTGTTTGGGCATTTAACCTTCCACAATCTGAAAATGAAAAAAATGTTAATCCAAGGAAATCTGTACAAGTGTAGAAGGGCAAATTTAATTTGCCCGATAAGTTACTGCGTTTACAAGACTGCTGTCTTGAATGAAATTTTAATTTTTGTCAGTAACGTGGCCTATACTGAATTTGCCTATCTGAAAAAATGAGTTCAAATTAACCAAAAAATACTTCTCTTTTTCGAAAAACGTTCACGTTACAGAGACTGTATCCGCCTCCGTTATCAAAACTTGATGAAAAAACGCTGAAAACTGTATTTGAATTGGTTTGGATTAACTTTTGTTTCATTTTCAGAATGTGGAAGGTTAAATACCCAAACAAATCATGTCAAGAAAAAATTGAGTTATTTTGAATCTTGCACATTTTTCAAATCAGTATCAAAGAATTCCATGATTATGGACTTTATTGATTAACTATAGCAAAAGCTGAGTTTGAAAATATCAATTTCTTCTAAATGTTGATTTTTAGCTCATGTACTCACATAGCAGGAAAATTATGGAAGATGTTTTCAATTTGACACCTCATTTGAAATTTAGTCTAATCCTCTATCTAGTGAAATACATTTTGTAAGGTTTTTCTACAGAGTGGACACAAATTTTTTTAAAAATACAGCCTGTATGTCAGAAGAATACTGTCCTGAGTTCATTCTTCACATATGTGGGTACATTCGAATTTTTTCAACCGTAGGGGTAAACAATACCAAGAACGAATGTGTAAATAATATGGTTGTGCACAGGTTTTTCACATAACTGGTATGTAGATTTTAAAGGTCAACCTATCATGACAAAAAGTAAAATGAATAAGTATTCTCGATTCAGAAATTTATTGGACAAAATACATACTTTAGAAAATATATTCATTTTGAATAAGGATATCAGAAATATACATTATAAAAGCTAACCCTCATTCTAAAAAAATATGGTGATTTCTTCCATCGGTTCATCTTCACTGCTATATCCTTCTATAACCGGCTGTGATTGCATATCATCTTGTAGGTTGAACTTTTGAGGTCTTCCTGTTTTTGTGAAGTATTTGCCTAGCAGTTCTGGCATCAATACTTTGAAGAAAAAATTCTTGGCTTTCAGGTGTTCTGCCAGCCAAAATACTTCATCGAAATTATTCTTTGAATAAAAACATCCTTAGGACTCCATAAAACGAAGTCACAAAATGTGAGACCACACAAAGCCATTTGCATCTGAACCTGGTAATAATAAAGATGACATTTTTTCAATGACACATTCCCACATTTTTTCTCCAAGTAAGTTTTCTTTAATTCGACCATTTCCTCAATACCTACGTCCTTGGCACAATACGGACACTTGACTTCCACACATCCTAGTCCATGGCAATCACATTGAGTCAAACCATCAGGAGATGCACCAAAGTAGGGATATGCTGGATTTATCACTAAGCCACTTGCTTCAACATCGAAGTTAACATGTTTGGTCTGCATCATCTTCTCATATTGAATCAAGTCAATTTTTTCATGGTTGCAACCATCTGAAGTTTGTTTCGATGTGAAACTGTATTTTGTTGGATAACAAATGGATTTTATCAAGGAATGGGATGGATTATCGATTTTAGTCCTACAGTTCTCATGAAGTTAGATGCTGTGACTCTTCCACTGCGATATAAAAACCATTCTTGGGATTTATTCTGAGTAGAGGTAGCTCTTGCAATTTTTCTGCATTCTTCAAAAGATATCTCCAAGGACAGGGCCTCTCCTGAAAAAGATAAATGAAAATTTATTAATGAAAAAAACCTATTGAATGGGCAGAATGTTATACCTATTTTTATCAACTCTTCTAAATCCTTCGACTGATATTCTGGTTTGTACAGCGAAGTGAAATTGTCCAGAATAGCAGTACTTTCTTCAATTTCCCTGTTGAATGGGCTCACAATCCTATGAAGAGCTGCTCCATGCCTAGTACCCTTTAAGGTATGTAACAGATTTACAATTCCTTCCCGATTCAAGCTAGAAACTCCCCCAACATGGTTAAAAGGAGTTTCCAGTACAATTTTACTAGTACCGGGTTTTGTGAAATCAATGTTGCAAACTTCACTGGGAGCAGAAGGTTTATTACTTGGGGCTACCCAATAAGCTTTTTCATCAGTCACTGACTTATAATCTGTGGAAATATTTGGACGAACCAGATTATCTATGGCGAACAGTACAGCTGCAACATGTGTGCAAGTTTCTCCCAAACCAGCAACACAATCACAGTGTGCACTCTTTATGGTACCACTGTTTTCACAAATGATCCAGGGATTCAGAGGTTTGACGTTCAATTTTTGTGAGTGAAGCACCTACAAACAAAATTGTAAAAAAATGAAAATTTAATGTTTTATCATGATCATTACCTTTCCCAACACTACTATGTAATCTTCAATGATTTTTGAACGTAATTCTCTCACCCAACCACATGAAGCAGCTTTGCACGATTGCAAGCCCTTGTATGCTTTAAACTGTTCCATAGTATATGCACTATTGGCAAATTCTAAATAGTTCACTATATCTGGATACAGTACTGGTGGCAGGTCGGCAATATTCCTGGAACAATCTTCCATACAATATGGATCTTCATTTCCTATACATGAATTTTTTTCCATATATCTTTGAGCATGGACTCTATCCAAGTTCTTGTAATGTTCACTTGCCATTGCTCTTTCAGAAACTAGAACTATCACTTCATTAGCAAAAAAATAAACTGATTAGTAATTAGTAATTAATCCACAGAATCATTACTTTACACCCTTTTCATGGTTGGGAACAATTTCAGGGTACCTACTTCAAAGGTAGGTAATCCGATTACAAATCCCCTTGTGTAATTTATTTGGGTTCATTTCATAGAACTAATAGTTCATTTCCAAATACTTCTGTTCATGGACATTCTTCAAGATCTTATAATACTGAATAACATGAGTTATTTTGAATCTTTCATGAGAATAGCACATTATAACTTGAAAACAGCTTTTGAAACACATTTCACCCATTTAAAATGCATGGAATCCGTTTCGATGTTTATCCTCCAAGCGAAGAAGACACGCCTACTTGGTCACGTGCCGCAGATGGTCTATTCAGAGAGATTAGGTATAAAGTTCCTTAAAAAATTTACCATGCCTAAAATTTTTTGAAGATCTTTAACATTTTTTGGTGGCTCCAAGTTTATTATTGATTGAATTCTTTGTGAGTCAGGTTTATGACCATGCTTATTGAATAAAAACCCGAGATATTTAACTTCTTTAACAAAATATTGCATTTCTTCAGAATTAAATTTAATATTATATTTTCTAGCCACAGAAACGACCTCCCCAACTGTCTGTAAGAGCTCCTCCTCAGAATTAGCACAACACAAAATGTCATCAAAATATACATACATTCTTTATATGACCGAAATACTTATAAGTTAGTTTTTGAAAGAATTCTGTCAAAACTGTCAAACCAAAAGGGGTTCTCAGATATTTAAAAACACCAAATGGTGTACTAAAACAACATAGCTTACTGGATTCCTCATCTAGTCTAATTTGATGAAACCCATTTTTTAAATCGAAAAGGCAGAAGTGACTTTTGATCGCTAGTTTTTGACTAATTTTCCATAAGGTAGGAATTTCATAGTAATCTCTAATCAAATACTTATTCAAGTGTTGGGGGCCAATACATAACCTTAGTGAAGAGTCAGGTTTTTCTACAATCACAAGATTAGTAATCCACTCACACGGCTCATCCACTCTCTCTATTATATTTGCATTTAATAAATCGTCTAAGCAAGTTTTCAATTCATTCTCAATTTTATAAGGAACTCTACGAGCAGGATTTGCCTTAGGAGTAGCATCATTACTAAGTTTTAGCTTACATATGTCTGGAAACCATCCTAGTCCATTAAAGACATCCTGATTCTGTTTGATAGAATCATCAACTGGTACAGTAACCCTGTCTATCCGACGAAGAAGTCCAAGTTCAACACAGGAACGTAGTCCTAGAAGTGGTGTTCTGTCATCATTCACAATCATGAACGGGGCATTTATTTTCACACTGTCCTTTTAGAAGACTGAGATTAACACAGCCGATGGGTTGGACAACAAATCCACCAAAGGATTCAAGAAGTACATCAGTTTTTCTTATATTTAGGTCAGCATCAAGTTTATGAATAGCAGTAGTTGTTATAACATTAACTTGGGATCCAGTATCGAGTTCGAATTCAATTGGTTGATCGTTAACTTTAAGAAAGGCCAGCCATTCATCTTTCCTTTGAGTGACAGTGTCACAGGCACACAGGTTCAAAGAATCTAACTTGAAAACATCATTACTCAACTCTACCACTTCATGAGCTTGTTGAATGGTATTATTACGCTTATTTTCAATGCATTTTTGTGCAGTGGGAACACTGTTTACCAAATGCTGGGCATCGACCTTTAGCGTGGTTATAGCCACAGCGATCACAAGCATATAAATTATATTGACGGTCTCTGGGTTCTGGTAGTCTTTTCATTTGTGGCTTCCGATTTACTTCGAATATCTCTCTTGGATTATCATTCGGTGTCTTCAGTGAAGGTGTTGCTTTAAGAATTTTCATGTTGACCTCTGCCATCTCAACTTTTTTACAAAAATTGACTGTTTTTTCCAACGAAGGGTCTTCTCTCAATAGTCTTTCTTGAGTACTTTTGTCATAGAGTCCAAGAATTATTTGGGATTTCAACAATTTCTCTTCTTATTCACCAAATTCACAAGGTGCTACTAGTGATTTAAGATCAGTAAAATATCGTTCAAATGGTTCATTTGCTGCTTGCTTCCTACTAAAAAATGTATAAATCACCATTATCTCATTTTTTCGTGGGGTGCAATGCTTTTCGAGGACATCATCGTGATTGTGGAGTAAAGTTTAATCCATCGGATCTCAGTAAGTTTTCCAGCCTTGCTACTTTTGGACCTCTCGCGATTTCTCCTCAGTCTCTGTGGCTACATGGTAAACTTCTACCTCAGTCCGGAATCTTCTTAAGCTCTCGGAAATGTAATCCACATTGACGTCGAATTCTGAGGGTTTGTTGAATTCCATGGCTGATGGCAGAAAGCTGGAATCGAGTCTCTTTCTTCAGCTTAAACTAGAACGGTCTCGACTGCGCCATGTTTGGTTGTGATAATTAATGAGCACATGTTACAAAAAGTATTGTTTATTAAATACTTTTTGCACGCTCGCATACAACATGAATTATTATATTGTTTCTGGCGGTAACCCGTAGGTTCAGGTTCTATGTTACCAACATAACAAATATTACCAACCTAACAGATGTTACCAACCTAAAAGATACACAGCTAACACTCTTGAGGTCTGAACTTCCATCATATGATTTATGATTCCTGGAACAAGACGATTATGATCATGAAGCATCCATCCTCCATCTAGTTAAGTTTCATTCAGTTATTCTTAACCAAGAAGATTCTGATTGGCTTACTACCTCAGTGTTTGAACGATGAACCTAGGTCTATTTTTCAACCAGTAAATTCTTTAAAATTCCATGAATATTTTTAAACTAGCTAAAATTGAGGCTAGGTAAGTAGGTACTTCGAGAGGTTAGTTTTCAAAATCGTTTCAAGAATTTGAAAAGGCTTTTTTCCATAACAATAATACATAACCTCACTTCATAGTTCAATGTCAAATATATTCCTCATCATAAGTCGGGTACGTCACATTTTCTCGCTCGATTTTCTCTTTAACGAAGCTCTGAGCTAAATGCGCGCTCGATGTTCTCGATTTGGGAAAAACGAACGATTTTGAGTGTAGTGAGCGCAGCCGAGCTGAGAGAGCTCACACACCTATGTATACTCTCGGAGAGCTCGATTTGTAATAAACGAAGTAAACGAACGGCATCGAGCAAAGTGAGCGCTCAGAGCTTAATGATCGAACTTAGCTTGTAAACAATCATGGGAGGTGGTAGTTTCCCAGAGGCACTACAAGTTATTAATGTTGTTAGGCACTCCTCATCATCATTTATGAATGAGTACACGGTTTTATCTCCTCGTTTTACCAACACTCCATCGCCTTTTGAACTCAAATAGAAAGTTTTTTCGAAGGTTCTGTCTGAACTTAACAATATTTCAAAGTTATCAGTACTTTTTAAATAAGTCTCTACTCCAGAGAACCATTGTCTTATATGTGTTTCAGTTAGGTTTGCTCGAGAACTACTCAAATTTTGGGAAACTCTTGTCGATAGCTCAGGCTCTCGGGCCATGAAGCCTTCATACCACCTTCTACTAGCTCTTCCATCAGTAAAATTATTGAGTCTTTGAAGGTTTTCAACTGAAATTTGTACCCTATCTAACAACTGATCCTTGGTTCCTGGAAATCCGCGGCTAGCTATGTGGAGCAACCAGTTTACAAGATGGGATTCTTCTTTGGTCAGAACTGTCTCTGGGCCACTCTTTTTATCCATTGGAGTTTTGCCTTTTACTTTGTCTTGCAGAGTGGATCGGGAAATACCATATGTCTTGCTGGCAGTTTTGAAAGGCATTCCTCTCTCGATTGCCTCAACAGCGACTTTGAGATTTTCTGGAGTGTACTGAAGCCGAAGTTTCTTCACTTTCATTTCAGTGTCTGCAATAAAAGTAACCCATCACCGGCATGCATGTGCTGTATTATCGGCACTTATTATTACAATAAAATAAAGTTCTTATATTTAACAAAAAGTGGTCCCGGAAATAGGTTTACGTACTATTGAAACATTTTTCTACTATTTGATGACTATAAATCTATAATTGCATAATATTTTATATTTCATTTAACCTATCATCGGCATGCCTTTACCGGCACATTATTGATCCTTTTATCGGCACTCATAATCTAGTTTAAGTAATATTCTCAATATTGACATAATAGGGTGCCGAAAATAGGTCTGAACATTATTAAAATGTTGTGAAATTGGTAATAATTGGAAATAATTGGTGAAAATGTGGCTACTATGCCGATAAAGGCGTCAGTGCCAATAATAGGTGCCGTTACCTTAGTTTTGGTTCACTGGAATGATTCTACACAATCTTGTAACTAGGTTACCTGTGACTCCTATATTCTCTTCAGCATCTGTCAAAGCTTCACTTTCATTCCCCTTTCCAGTATAAATTTCGAAGTTGTAGGCAAATCCTGACACCAGCAAGAATGAATAATTGGATTCTCCATTTGTGGGGTTTGGCGGGCATATGCTGTTTCAAGCTATGCCTGCCCTTACTGGCACACATTTGTTCATCAATAGATAAATGACTTTCGAGTGGAACAGTCTGAAATCGTGCTAGAATATTGGTGATTATGGGTCTCAGTTCATGTAGTTTATCGTGATTAGTATCGTCTCTTAAGCTTGTTGCAACAAGCAACAAGCTTGGGAAATCTGTTATTAAATTTTTGAGGATTTATCAATGTTTGAGGGCTATTCGGAAGAAATTTTTTTGCTTTTTTTGAAATAAATACAAACACAAAATAATTTATTTGAAAGTACCATTAGTAAATGAACAATTCGAAAAATTAAACGAAGATCCAGAGGTGTTAGTTTCAATAACTGACGTCGAAGTATTTTCACGCATGCTTTTAACAATTAGGTTGTGATGTTCTTGGTCAATATTTGAGTAAGGTTTATGGAGTTAGCGTTGTTGTGGCCTGTAATCTTTATGAGCTGCTGCTCTTGAACCCCATTTTTTGCCAGTTGACTAACTGCGGTCGATCTGTTCGAGTGATTTGTAATCTTTTTCTCTTGAGTATTGAAGCCAATTGCTTCTGCAGATAATTTTGTCCAGTTTTGAATTGTATTTTTCCCTATAGGCATATTATCATACCAGTGGTCGTTTTCCGAATTCCAGTGACGATTTGGTCTTGAAAACAATCTGTTTGTTTTAATATTTGAGCCTCTTTTTGAAATCAATGTATTATACAATCTGACAGGACAAATGTTGCTGTCATCGTTTTCCACAAAAAATTTGCCTTGTGTGCACATTTTTGATCCGCCTTGGCAAGTCTTACTAAATATAGGATTATATTCAATTCGATTTGTTTCAGACCCATCTATATTTGTTTCGATACAAAAAAAAATCCGTTAAGCATGAAGCTTCCCCACCTGTCCAAGCTAATTCTATCGCGGCCATATGGTAGAATTTCCGTTGCAGCCCTTCAGGAGTTTTTTCATCCCACAAATTGATCATTTTGGTTACTTCTGTCAAACTTAATGCTACAGAATTTTGTTTTCTTTTAGTAGGATCTGACTGCAGTTTTCGCCGTGCACAATCGCGGGCTGCTCGCGCTTCTTGAAAAACAACACTTTCAAACGGGTCAATTATAACATTCATTTCCTCAAAATACTTTTCTTGTAAAAGCTTACTTGTTACATTCCACATAGTTTTGACCGTAGCTTCTTTAAAATGCGTACCATCTTTTCTTCTCATATTCACGGCCCAATCTTTTGAAATTGACGCTATTTCTTTTACCGTTCGGCTTCCATCTAATTCATAATTTCTAATACTGCAGAAGTCAATAAAAGCTTTCCAAACAAATTTCTTACTGTACACAGTATTTCTTGGTGTTTTTGACTTGATAATTTCGTTTATCTTCTCATCATTATCACAACCAAAACGTGACATGTTGAATTTATATTAATTTATTAGAAACGTCAAAATTGACATTCATGCGTATCTGTAGCAACGAAGTGAAAACAGCCCATGGGCTCTGTTATCAGTGTAATGTTGCTCTAATTTGTTATTTTCATTCACATGACCTCAAATATATAAATTTCATTGGATTTATAAGTGAGCAAAAAATTTTCATTGAAATGTGAATACTGTCTTACTTTTTCGAATCTCTTCTCGCTCATCGCTTCCTTTATCGGAGTGAAACCTAAATTTGAACTCCAATAGGATCTTATAGTAGGCATGTGAACTATCGACATATAAATACAAATGTCCAAGTATCTACGTATTTCTTGTGCAGTAATATTAGCTGGCCTATTGGGATCTGTCTGCAGCGGGAACAGATTTGACTGGTCCACAACGTCCGCTAATTATTGATCAGTGAAAAAGTACTTGAAACAGGAGTATGGGGTACTGAGACCCATAATGTCGGGAGGTAATTCATCGTGTCCTCTGAAAGTTCTCGAATTTTCCTCCAATACTAGATTTTTCTTCCTCCAAATTATATTCATTTTTCATTACAGTGTTTTTTTGAGCTTTTTAAGCTATATCCTCTAAAGTTTCTTCTTCCGAATCTTCTGCTTCTAGTGTGTGCCTTTCTTCCAATACAGGACCCGTAGAATTATTTCCCATTATCCTCTCTTCTGATAATTCAACATCTTCACCGTATATAATCCCATCTTCAAAAATTATAGGAATATTCTGAATGTCAATATCTTTCATATTATTCAGATCACTCTCGTCCAAACCATCTTCACTATCCCAAATATGATCAGCATACCACTCAAGTTCTTCCTGAGTCAGAAGTTTGCGGCTCATTTTCATTTATGTATCTATATGGTAGTGCGAACCAGTAGTGTGTAAATGGGGCATTAACGGAGCCATGTTCAGTACACACCTGCCCCTAATCAATATGCACCCTCATATGTAATTATCGATGGGATGTATGCACCTGTCCCTACTATTCACCTGGCGTAATATGTAATAGAATAAAAATATAGCAAAAATAATCACCCTTATGCACCTGGCCTAATATATAATAGAATAAAAATATAGCAAAAATAATAACCCTAAATATTCACCTGGACTAATATGTAATCGCATAAAAATATAGCAAAAATGACCACCCTAAATATTCACCTGGACTAATATGTAATAGAATAAAAATATAGCAAAAATAATCACCCTAAATATTCACCTGGCCTAATATGTAATAGAATAAAAATATAGCAAAAATGCATCTTATGCATCTCTATTGATTAATACCCGCCTATGCGCCTGTTGCGAATATCTAGCTGATATGTAAGTGATATGCATGCATAACTGAAAATTAGATGCAATCACTGAAAATAGAGCAAACAGACACCTGCATATCAATAATATCCATCTGCTCATCACGCCATGAGATCACATCTGATGCGTCTATACTTTCATTATTATCTCTGATGGTACAACTGCGAACTACCCGCATATGAGAATGCGCGAATATCTTAGAGTAGAAATTGCCGTAATTAAATCTCCAGTTGCAAGAATTGCAGGTGAAGATACACATGTGTGTGTTCTTTCACCTGTGCCCACATGGGTTACTACTTTGAATAAATACATCTGTCCCGCATATAAGAATGTGTCTGTTGCAAATATTTTTCTAGTAGAATTAATTAAATGTCCAGTTGCAAGACTAGGTGAAGATACATAATGTGGTTATAGATAATTAGCGGACTGCTTATTCTTATATAAACTGAACATCGAGCTCGAATATATTTTTGTAGTAACAAAGGTACAAACAACAGTTTCAAAATGAAAGTCAATCGTGGAAAGTCGTTGGAGAAAAGACTTAGAAGAAGCAGAGTTGAAAGATGTGAACTCGGAAGAGTTCAATCAATCATTCAATAGTGACAGTTCGATTCAAATCATTAGTGGATCATTCAGCAACCTAAAGCTGATGAATTGTTCTACCCCAATTTATGAATCAAGTAATGAAACTATCGACGAGGATTGCCCTACTGAATATGGCGACCTTGTGGAGGAATTCATTACCAAAAGTGATACCTTTTTGAAACGGAAACTTAAGAAACGTCCAAGGTTGATGATGAAACTAAATGAATACAACAAGAAGTTGGAGAATACAAGAAGAATGATAAAAGTTGTGGACCAAATAATTTCGCTTGCATCGAAATTCCCGAAGGTGGTAGATGTTCCAATGGAGGAGCCCTCAACCAACGAAGACTATGAACGTGAACAATCGAACTGTTAGCAGTATTTTGACAAGATGAAGGAAGTGCTTGAAGGAAATGATAAAATTTTGAGTGAAAAAAGTGATATGCGTACGGAATTATTGGAAACGTTCGAAAAATATTGTGAAAAATCTGATTCAATACGAAACGCCCTGAAAGGTCTGGATGAATTAGCTATGATCGGCAAGAAACTACCAGCGGTAATAAAGGAAACTTTGAATGTTGTAAAAAACAAAATGTATAATTGTTTTTCATTTATAACACTGTTGTATGTATCTTTGTTAATTATAAAACTCACAAAATGTAAATGTTTTTTTTACCCTCCAAGACATGGAACCTCAATTTCCTCAGTTGGAAACCAATTTTCTTGAAAAAACAATAAGGTTTTCCAAAACAATTCATATTGTTTCTCTAAAATTTCTCGAAAAAATTTTTATTATGATTGTCTCTGAAAATTTTTCGTGAAAGTTCATTGTGTGGAAATTTATTGAAACAGAAATTTCATAACAAGTTATGAGGCAATAGATGAGAAATATTCATGATTCCAAATGAAGTTAATATAATTTTTTTCATAAAATACAGATCATTCACGAATAACTCACTTTGAAAAAAAATATCCGAGAAGAACCCACACTCTTCACAACAAACATTTCGATGAATCATTCCCAAACAACAGAAACTGTTTCACCAAGAATTCACATTTCAATAAAATATTCTGGGAGTCGACCTATACCCGATAAAAATCACACGAAAATATTTCGTAAAAGTTCATTGTGTGAAAATTTATTAAAACAAAAATTTCATAACAAGTTATGAGGCAATAGATGAGATACATTCATGATTCCAAATGGAGTTAAAGATGATTACACTCTCAAAATACAAATCATTCTAACTCACTTTGAAAAAAATACCCGAGAAGAACCGCCACTCTTCACAACAAACATTTCGATAAACCATTTCACTTCCAATTGTTGTTCACCAAGAATTCACATTTCAATAAAATATTCTGGGAGTCGACCTACTTCCGATGAAACGAACTGAGATATAACTGATGGAATCGCAGACAAGGTCATCATGCCAATCACCTTGAAAACTGGATTCGCTCTCGGCAAGATTACAGGTAGGCGCATCTAAAGATCAATGAATTGGAATAAAAATACTTGTTGATTATTTTGTTATTACATACTTTGTGAGGCGTTGTTCTCTCAAACTCTCGTCAATAGATGGTTGGAACACACCATAATATTATGGTTACTTGTTATACTCGCATGTAAATACACTTTGAATGTTGATAAATAATTGTTGTGATCACATAGCATACAGAACTTGGTTAGACAGTATGTGAATGAATGCATTGACTACAAGATTCAGTATCCCTTTGCAAATCCAGTCGAGTGGATTGGATGATTCCTTATTATACTTCCGCTTTGAAAACAACATTTGTTGAGTTATGTGAAACAATGGCGGGTTGAAATGCTTTTTTAGTCAAGAGATTGAATGAAAAAAAAGTGTTTAATACAGAATCTGGTTATATGTAAAGAGATGGTCGTTGCACTACAAGATTGAACGATTCTATCTCGTAATGAGTTAAATGAAATAATGGCGAGATGCTGTTCTAGTCGAAAGTATGTATTAAACAGAAACCAAAATTAGTTTATTGATTACTACATAGCATACAAAACTTGGTTAGGCAATATATAAATATATTATTGTTGCATTGACTACAAGATTCACTATCCCATTGTACATCCAGAGCATATCCAGTCGAATGTATGGAACGATGTGTGGCCGTCGTATTGTGATTCCTCTGTTGAGCGATGTCAAAGAAACACGACAGGCACCATGTTGACGAATCATTCAGAATATAATACTGCGCCGTCAAACACACATATTCCCTCCTGGAATTTTGAAGAGACTCTGAAATGTTCAGTTGGTGTTCTATTAACGTTCTATGTACACTATCGAATTCATAATCGGTATCTGCCATTTTACACAGTAATATGAAAATGCTGTAACGAGGAGCTTTTATATAGTGTAGTTCTGCTTCTAGTTTTGCGAATGCTATGCAGGTTTCAACCTGCATGAACATGAACGGTTTTGCGAATAGTAGTAGTAAACACCTGCTTCTAACCCGCATGTAATTGAGGAGTTTGAACACCTGTAGTAAACATCTGCTATGAGGATCAACGGTTTTGCTAATAAACACCTGTTGTAAACATTTGCTTCTAATGTTCAATGCGAATGAGGTTAATGACTCTGCTATTCAAGTTCTAATGTGCACACCTGTGTGGTTGCCCCCACCCTGCCTTCTATAATATATAAAACGGGCTTCAGAATAAACACAACAGTATAAAGTTATCTGAATTGTAAATAAGATGTCTGAAACTAAGATTGATTTGAGCAATGACAGTTCTTTCAAGAAAATACCTTCAGTGTTGTTGGGTGAAAGAAGATATTATTTGAACAGTTCAAAGACAAAATTCATATCAGTGAGTCTCAACTACGATTACGAGTTCACTACGTGTATTCAAATATCAGGAAACAAAAACGACACCATAGGTTTCAACGAGGTCGAGTGGCAAGAATTCGTAGACCTGCAAGGAGTAATAACCAATTATTTATACTCCAATATAGAGGAGCATATAAACAGTAGAAGATTCAGTTTGGATATTCAAGCGCTACCCTTTGCAAAAGTTTTGAAGATAACTAAGGACAATTCTTATGTGTATCTGTCGAATGATAGTGTGTGTGCCTTATGGAACCTATTACTTCTCATAAGTTATAGAATCACCATGTTAAAAAGACAAGAGTTCCCGAGTTATTTGAGAATTTTGCAATGTGGTTTGCAGAATGTGGATGGTGACGTGCTGGAAAATGCCATCAAGGTACTTCAACCCAGAGAAAATTCAGGGTCAGAAAACATTGTTATTATATTGGAATTGATATATTTTTCCCGATATCTTCAAAAAATATTGTGGAAAATGAAAGAAGTGAGATTTGTCTTCCAAAAGGTAGGTTATAGGATTGGTATAATTTACTTTACGAACTATAAAACTTTCGTTCGACCACATGGGTCTATAGGATTTGGTAAATGCTTCGCGGTACTTGCTTATTCTCACAGAGTCACCTTTTTTAAACTTGGCATCTTTGGGATCGAGAGTCTTCAAACGACTGTATACAGTTTTCAAAAGTGTTTTTGCATTTTCAGCAGTAACTTCACTTGGTTTCATGTTTATAGTGGTATGCTGAGTATTATTATATTTATTTACAATTTCTGGAAGTAAATTCAACCATTTATAGGATCCTTGTAAACTAAACTGCTTCCACATTGAATTTTTGAGAGTTCGATTGACACGTTCAACTATACTGGCTTTTAAAGAGGAAAAAGAGCTGTAGTGATTAATGTTCCATTTCTTCATCAGCTCTTGGAATTCCCTATTATAAAATTCCTTCCCCATGTCCGTTTGAAGATTAAGTGGTGGAGAGCTCATTTGGGACAAAATTTTGTTCATAGCAAAAGTAACGTCTTTTCCAGTTTTACGTTTAACAGGTTCAGCCCAAACATATTTACTGAAAATGTTTATAACCACTAATATGTAGATCACTTTTATTTCCTTAAGACAATAATAACATTGTATTGGAAACGTCAAATTGAAAAAAAAAAACCTACTTTATCTCACAAACGAGAAACAATACAGAGTATACACATGTATACACATACATATATACACATACACATACTACAGTACTGGACAATTGAAGAAATCTTGCACAGTATAAAAACTATTTTGTACTAAAAATGTTTTAAGGCGCGTCTTAAATATTTTAAGCGTCATACTTGATTTAATATGTTCAGATAGATCATTGTAGATACGTGGACCAATCTAGTTTGGTGCATTTTGGGTTATCTTGTATTTTCCAATTTGTGTGAGAATTAAGCCTTTCTGACGGGTATTCATACTATGAATGTCCTCATTGAACTTGAAAGAGGTTATGTTGCAATAAATATAGCATGCAATTTCAAATATGCACAAACCAGTGAGAGTTAAAATATTGTTAGATCTAAAAGTTACTTTGCAGGTTCCTCTATGAGGGATGTTGAAAATGCACCTCAAAATTGCCTTTTGTGCAATAAATACATCTTTCGACTTGGTAGAAATGTCCCATAAGCAGATTCCATATCGAAGACGAGATTCAATATGTGCATAGTAGACATTCACAAGCTGTCCAACACCCAGGACGGTTTTCAAGTTCTTCAACATATAATAGAAAGAGTGTAATTTTGAAATCAGACCCTCACAGTGTGAGACCCAGTTGATGTGTTTATCAAAGCGAAATCCAAGAAATTCAACTGTATCGATATCTGGTATCACCGTATTATTGAAATCCAGCTGTAATTCAATTGATGGCTGTTTATAATTATGGAAACGAATAACTTGAGTTTTCTTAGCGTTGAAATATAGGTCGTGGTTATTAAAAAACTTGCAAGCGGTATCTAGTAATTTCTCAGTTTCTTGCTTTAATAGTAATGTGTCCGTCGATAATTTCAAGATGGATATATCATCTGCATATGCAACGGAATCTGAGTGGGGTATATTAGCTTCAAATCTGTTTATGTATAACAGAAAGAGAATCGGTCCCAATATGGATCCCTGAGGAACACCCATATATACCCATCCCATTTCCAATGTGACCAGTGATATCGAATCATTATGTTCAAATTTCAAAGCAACGTATTGGCTTCGATTTTCAAGAAAAGTTTTCAGCCAGTTGAGAGGTTTTCCTCTGAAGCCGTAAGATTCTATAATATCTAGTAACTTCCGATGATTAACGCAGTCAAACGCTCTGCTTAAGCCACATAAAACTGCGGCAGGGCATTCGCCATCATTAAGAAAATTGACGAGTGTATTATAAAACTGCAATAGAGCCGTCTGAGTGGACTTACCACTGCGAAAACCATGTTGTGTGGAATTTATAATATTGTGTTTGTTTATAAATTGTAACATCCGTTCTGAAAAAGAGTATTCAAAAATCCTCGACAAAATTTGAGGTACAGCAATAGGTCTAAAATTGTCGATATTGGTCAGTTTTTTATTTTTTTGGATAGGAGTGACTTTACCCAATTTCAACTTCGAGGGAAAAACCCCACATTCAAATGACATGTTCACTAGGTAAGTGATCGGTTTCATAATTATATATAAAACTTTTTTTATCACAAAGGCTGGTATTTCATTCATACCAGAAGATTTTCTATCCTTTATTTTTGCTATGAGTACGTTAAAAAGTTCAAATTCGCTAAAAGGTTGCAAAAACATAGAGTGAGGGTTGATATTATTCAAGGGCACAACAACTGAATCATCAGATTTTTCAATATGTGATACAAGCATGTTTGGACTTTCTATAAAGTAAGAATTGAAATTATTAACGATTGCCTGGGGTTGCTCAATTAATTTACCTTCTCTAGTAATAGTTAAATTTTAATTTGCATTTCTTTCTTTTATTTGTTATCTCAAATACCACATTCCATAATGCTTTGGAATTATTTTCAGCACTCATTATTTTATTCTGATAGTATCTTTTTTCAGTATCTTTTATTAATTTCACATGTTTTTTCTTTGCTTCATTATAAACATCCGTAAAAGAAGTATCAACTTTTTTCAAATTGAAAAACTGTTTCAAAGAGGAACCAGACTCTTTGATCGCTGTATTTATCCATCTTTTGTCATTTTGTTTAGTATAGTACTTTCGTTTCGGGAAACATAAGTCAAAGTAATAACATAAGATATTATAAAATTCGTCAAATGCTTCTTCAAAAAAGTTTACCTGATAGATTCCAGTCCAATCTTCTTTTCGTAATGTTTCTTAGAAATTGTTCATATTTGTTTCGGAGAACAATCTTTTAACTTCACTGGTTGACTGCTTTTTCTTATAAGAAGTGTTACTTGTAGGTTCCAGTAAGACTGTACGATGGTCTGATAATTCGTTATCAAAAACGAAGCAAGTATGTGGGTCGCTTGTAAATATCTGATCTATAATGGTGCAACTATAATTGGTAACTCTTGTGGGCCATCCCACCATCGGCCTAATATTAAGACAACACATCAGAGAACATAGTACATTAAAATTTTGGTTAATATACATGTCGAAGTTAAAATCACCACAAATTGTGAAATACACACTCGGCTTAAATATGTATTCGATTACAAGTCTCATTTGACTGAAAAATATATCTACATTTCCAGAAGGGGATCTATAGCGATTTGCAATAAAGTATTTACGTTTTTTGATTTCGTACGAGACAGCACATATTTCAAAAAAATGTTCTATGCAATATTTGCTCAGATCAACTTCAGCTACATCAATTTGTTGCTTCACCCAAATGACAACACCTCCCTTCAGTTTATTTGGTCTGCAATATTGGGATCCTAAGTTAAATCCTGGAAATACAATATTCCCTAACATATCTAGCTTGAATCCTATTTCTGTTATGCATAAAAATTGCAAACTGCTGTAACAGTGAAATTCGGTTGAAAAATGATCAACTTTGTCAAAATTCAAGGTATTGACATTAAGTAGTAGAATATGAGGGCTGCTTAGTGGTGAATTGGGTTTGTTTTCAGGCGATGATGTGAAAAACGACTTATATATGAACCAATTGGCCATAAGTCCGGATTCATTGCAGTTTTGAAGTTCCTTTCGTATATTCCTACTTAAAATGAGGAATATATGGTAGGTTGTTTAGAAGTCAATAATTCACACGGAACTTCAGGAAAGGGCTCCTTTAGTTCACCTATCAAATCTTGCCGAGTTGTTACAGGATCCACCCTACAGACATGCAAAAAAACATACTTGGGAACACCTTTTATCTTGTCGTTAGTATTATTTCCAACAATACTATTTCTTCGCGGTTTTCTTCTCGGATGGACGGTTTTCCATTCTTCTTCTTCATTATTAATATTTATATATTTTTCCATAGTTGATTTAGTACTCGCTTCATTGAGGGCTCTCGAAAAAAGTGCCGATGTAATACCAGGTGTTTGAGATGAACTGGCAACACTGTGGAGTTGCTGGGGTGTGTCCTCAGGAATTTTATTTATCAGACGTTGTGTTGTTTTGTTCCGATTATCAGAGGAATTCCCTATGTTTTTGTCAGGAATCGGTAGACTTTTTTCAGGTACCTCTTTCTCGTCTTTTTTGTTGGCTCTGATTTTGTTGTCGTGAATGTTATTCTTATCAATATGATTGACAGACCTGATTTCATTCAACAGTTCTATTTGAGCATTTAATATTTTTATTTTATCCTGTAGCTTCTTAATCAAGCAATCTTTCTGTTTTATTATGTATATAAAGGTTTCAGAGCGCAACTTGCCAGTACCAGTGATATCTTCCATGGCATCGAAAAAGTCCGATTCGGGTATATCACATTGTTCGCACTTGAAGTCACTTATATCAGCGTTTTCTTCCAAATTTGCACACTTATAGTGTAGAACTATTGGACACACACAACATTTTACACCTTTTGCGAATTTTCGATTACATTTTGAACACTTTTGTTGACTGTTTTGCACGAGCTCAGTGAATACGTTGCTACTTTCCGCCATCTTCCTATATATGTAACGAGAACCTCTATTAGTCTTTGCGTAAGGAATCATTTCCACCAAATCTGCTTGAACCAAATCATCTAATCCTTTAAGTATTACATGACGACGTTTAAAACGTTTTTTTGCACCCTTGTGCAGTTCATTTATAATTTCTTTTTTGAAGTTATTCATTTTTTGTGATGGGACATTGAAAAACAATTTCAATAAATAGTTTTTGCTGTTGATCGAGAAGAAATGTGATCTTATCCCCTTTATTAAAACTCTTATTAACAAAATCGTTTAATGGAACAACATTTGCAGACTCCTCATTAATAAAGGCTGATACTTGCTTTGGTAATGAGAGAATATTTTCAATATTGCCAGAGACTGGGAATGTATGAGAAATTGTACCATTTTCCAGTACAAAAAAACTGCAACTTTTTTTAGCATCTCGAGCTGCCCTAATATATAGAACACATTTCCAATGATAATTTGATAATTTCGATTATGAATTTGAATTTGTCCTCAACTTCTCTGGTGGCAGATTCTAAAGGTTTTGTGGGATCACTTTGTACATGAAGCGCATTCGTTCGCTTGAGAATATCAATATACTGATCAGTATCTGCTTTCTTATATCCGATGGGATTTGTCTTGAATAACAATTCATACAAACCAGGTGTTCCTTTATATCGAATACCTTTGATTATAAAATCAGGACCTCGGAAGTCTATTGTAGAATCACCTATAGTAACTTTATCGGTCTCCAGATCATGATTAATACCGAAACGATGGTCGAATAATCCTTCTGTATCTCTGATATTTTCTTCGATGTAAGTTCTTGGTAAAGGTACCTCAAAGGCTTCCAAGTATTCTTGTAATGCAGCCTGGGAGGTGGTATCAAAAACATTGCGTATAGTATCCTCCAAATATTGATCGTCTGGCTGTATATCTACTTCAGGCATGCTCTCAAAAACAGTTTCGTTTGCTGAAAAATCAGGGCTTGGCAATTTAACTCTTCGAGGTAATGAAGATTTTGGAGTTTCGTTTGCTGAAAAATCAGGGCTTGGCAATTTTACTCTTCGAGGTAATGAAGATTTTGGTCGACGCTCCGGTTTTAGTTCAGGAGTTTCCATTTTCGGTTTGATCGTTTCAGACCGTTGTATATTAGATAAAAATTCTTTGAGAGGTTGTGTCAGCGGTTTGTATGCCTGCTCTAATTCAGATTGCGATTTGGTAATTTCACCTTTTAACGTATCATACTTTTGTTTCAATGCTTTCCGAGAGCCTAAAAGTCGTCTTTTTAATTGTTGTTTCATCTTCAATGTTAGGTTTGCACTGACCAATTACACAATTACGATCGCATTTATATAGTGATAAACGTATCGAATCCCTTTCGATATCTACCATATTTTATAGGACAGTCTTTGTCTATGACAATAACCGTGTTCATCTTTCCAACATGCAGCGCACAATTCTTTGAAGTCTTGAAAAGACATATCCACACTAATATGATAATCAAAAATATGTTTGAGGTTTGTCATGCCTTGTTGAAATATAATTAGTAGATTTGCATTATCGCGAATTAGTTGTTTAGGTATGGATGAATAAGTTTGGCACAAGTAGAAGCAGTCTGTATTTTTATGTCGGCCAAAACAGAAATAGCCCTTCATTATATTCTGATCACATGATGCAACATCATCAAATATCATAATATGGTTCGATTATGAATTTGAATTTGTTCTTGAATTTTGGCGAAGTTGCTCGAGAGGTATAACATCTTCTTCATCTTGAAACTCGAAATATCCTATTTCCTTCAGAGGTCGGAGCAGCATTCGTAAATAATTGTACTTTGGTTGATGTAAGGATTTCGGAAACAAATAAATATTCTCGAAACGTAAACCATTGGGATGCTCAAGAATACTCAACATTACATTCGTTTCACCACAACCAGAAGCTCCCACAATCAATCCGCGTTTTGATTGTCCACCACCAAATAAAGCTTCATGTTTTTGATAAACGGGCTCGGAACTAATTTCATCATAAGTGACAACAGGTAAGGATATGTGTTGTTTTTCAAACCTCATTCTGAAATGAACTGAATTTGGTATATATATATATATATATATATATATATATATATATATATATATATATATATATATATATATATATATATATATATCTTTTCGGCAGGAAATGTAGACCGGTTTGATATAAATTAAGTTTTTCTTAAATCGCATGAAAAACGGACCATTTTCATGAAGAGTGGGGATATAGAGGGGAAGTTATGTGAATTTCCAAAAACGCATGAAATGTGGACCATACAAAAATTAACGCAGTTTCACCTGCAGCAGAATTGTATCCTTTCTTCATCACGTATTTTATTTCCAAATGGCACTTTGTCAAATGGGACTGATATTTACGGTTGGTTATATCACGGAGAGTTATAGGCGAGAATGAATGTTCTACTTTTAATCATTCACCTCAGGAACATTTCGCCAAATTCTTACTAAAAAAGTTATTCATTGAGAGAAAATAACAAAACAAATTTGGCAGCTGAAATATATCTAAAATAATTTAGAATTCGGTTGAAAAAAAACACGATTAGAAGTCAATGAATAATGTAATATTATGGAACACGGTTATACTTTTTATGGTATCAATTATTCGAACCACATTTTATTCACTTAACAAATTTAAAGTAACTCTTTATATTTGTTCAACCTTAATCGATTAGTGATTTTTTATGATACATGAACTCGCAACTGTTATTTGAAATGAAATGAATACTAGAAATATGTTGGTAATATCAACTGAATGAAAAAAAATTATCAGACTAGTCAAAATTAGAACGCAAGTTAATTTTTTTTTTTATAAAAGTATAATGTAAAAATACCTGTTTCAAGTTTATGAAAAACAATGGGTTCGTTTTGATCAACACAACTCAAAAATTCCATTCGCTTCTTTGAAACCAGTATTTCCAGAAGAATATCAATTTTAACTGAAACTGATATGTGATTGGCTAACAGCATGTGGGTTTTGACATAGTAATCTCAATGAGAAATCAGTTTCAATAAATATTGGTATTCTTATGGAAAACCACTGGTTTTTAAGAGGCGAGTAGAATTTTTAGTGAAGGATTATCTGAACGAACCTATTCAAACATAATTTACGGTGAAATTTCCGAACGTCTCGGACTGCTATAATAGATTTACGATTATAAGCAGCTCGCGCTCCAGGCTCAGAATATCAACTGCGTGCTAACCAATCAGAAAAGGAACGACCAAAACGTTTGAATTGCCTCTTTCAAACTCCCACTCAGTGCCTTTTCCATTTCGCGAGTATTCTCAAGTTTTTCTGTTTTTCACATTTTTTCACCTGAAAATAACCTTGAAAATTCATTAAAAATCACAGAGAGGAAACAGTTGTTATCAGTTGAAAGTTGCGCACAGGTTGGCGCAGGTATTCACTAGGATCAAATTGAAATGTCGATGGTATTGAGTTAGTCGGTTGGTAGTGTCGATTGTCGATATTGTGCCATTCAAACTAGAATCACGGGCATGGCCCAGCTCTTCTGGTTGACTGACAGTCATTCGATATCTGAAGTTGAGCAACGCCGAGCGCGGTTAGTACTTGGATGGGTGACCATGCAGGGAAATACCGTGTCGAAAGCCCGTACAGCTGCAGCGAAATAGCATATCACAGCTCGTAGACAATATATCAATGAGCACAAGATATATTGAGGATATGCCGTCCTTCGGAGGGGACGTAAAGCCGTCGGTCCCGAGTCCATGGATGTTGGGTTCGGCAAAATTTCCGGTTGGGGGAAGTGTGCTCACCGGCGTCGGTGATTGGCCTTGGTAGCGGAAATAGGCCGACGTTAAATAAATAAATTAAAAAAAAACTAGAATCACGGAAAAAAGCTGCGGTGGTTAACTCTGTCAAATGGAAAAACGCGTGGTGGATGTATATGTTCTGTAAGAAACTGTAATAACAATTAATATAAAAATAAATCAGTAGTTTTTTTTCGTTTCCCTTCGGTTCGAATTAGGTAAGACTATATATAAGTATGCGTGTATATCTGCTGAGTAAATGAATAAAACGTGTTATATGAAATACGTATCACAGATCTCGACGATATAACCCACCATTTTTTGAAATATTCGTGAGGAAGTAAAATTCACTATCGTTTTCTCTCGTTGTTTTGAATGATATAATATCGAAGGCAAGGAAAAGTTCGTTAATTCTACTTATTCTCTTTAAATCGGCTAGATTGGAATCTTTAGTACCTATCATAATGAAAAAATGAAATATGTATCATGTACCCGAACACCAGACAAAGATATTAGTGCATGATATTAGTTTGGTATTAGGGTACCCAATTGAAAAAAAGTTTGCGATTATTCGGCAGTTGACGTGCCACAATATATAATATGGAAATTGTAAAAGTAGCATTACAAATTCGATACCTGGAAACCGTATAGATAGTTATTACCATGAGAAAAACAACCACCCAGCGACGCCGACGGGACCGAATATGAAATATTCTCAATGAGTTCATGCACATTGAGAGTATATTATATAATAGAAAAATATGTAATACATTTCTATATTTTGATGTTGAAAACCGTATTCAAACATATATGTGAAAGCAAGTTGTGTGTCTCTGTTAATAGGTACGTGTATATCATTCGCAGACGTTCGAATCATTCACAAAAAGAAAGAGTCCATCTAAACATATCTACTTTATATATGGTTATGGTATTAGAAAATAGATTCATTGCATATTTCGTTATCGTTATGACATATTTATGTCAAAAACAAAGGGGAAAGTACTACCGTGGCCAAAGCACCTATGAACATTTTATTCATGTCATTTATAGATCATTGTTTTCAATTTACTTAAATTTTACGAACTAATATTTTTATATTTATACTTACGTGACGTATATAAAGAAGCTATTGTATAGTGAAACAAATGTAGAGGGTTTGTGAACTATTTTGTAACAATCACGTGTTTTTCAATCAGGCTAACGCTATAACGAATTTTCATCAAGTATCGATCAATTCTATTAATACCCTATTTTATAATTATTCTGCATCAGATATATCTGATACGAACATCTAGATTTGCGTTGTTGAAATAATTCAAAATGTTAAGATATCAAACTTGATATGAACCTTTTGGGCCTTTCAGATGTTTGCTCTTCTGTTTGATAAATAAACCACCTGCCATTTCGGACTAACATTTTGGGTAACAATTCAACTCAATGCGATCATTTTAATGATGTATCACAAAAATGGTATGTTTTCATTTGACAAAGTTGGTGTGTTGTAGCTCGGAAGTGACAATCGTAGAGTACAACGATTATTATTCACACGTGACGTACATGGGCAACCCTCTATGATTTTGCGAGTTTTAATGTTATACTGTATATCATTTTTTCTCATTATAATTAAAGTTACTGCTACTCGATATATTGCCTTTTTCTGCTACCAAATGAGTGATTTATGTCTCCCCCATTTTTTATATATCCTCCTATAGTGTAGCACAAAATATTCAAGTGCGATAGCATGGAACATTTTGTGTCAAATGCACCGCTCCTACTTAGGGCCAGTTGCACCGCTTTTCTTAAGTTGTGCTTTATTCAAGCCAGGCTTTGTTGCTATGGATTTGCCAATCAGCTTCCTTGTTCCTTAACGATTGAGCCAAGCTTAGTTGAATCTCTGCGGAGTTGAAGCGGTGCAACTGGCCCTTAATGATGGTTTATTCAAGCTAGGTTTTGTTGCTATGGATTTTCCAATCAGATTCCTTGTTCCTTAGCGATAAGCCAAGCTCAGTTAAACCACCATTAAGTAGAAGCGGTGCATGTCGGCGTTCGCACAATCAATAATTTATCCTAACATATTTTTCCTACAATTTTTGAAATATCTGAGTTGTTTTACATTTGGGTGTACCAAATTGATTTAGGAAATCTCATCTGAAGTTGTGTTTTTTTTGATTAATAATATCAAACAATCATGGATGCAGATCGCTCAGTGAGCCGTATAAAGTGTTTGGTGCCAAGTTGCCGCAACTCCAGGAACCGAAATACAAAGTTGTCTTTCCACACGTTTCCAAAGAGAAATACATCTTTGGTGGGAAACATTACGGAAAGTGGATTGAAAGAGTGAATAGACAGGTTCAAGGCTTGGAAAATTAAACTGAAACTGCATAAATCACCACCTAGAGCGGCTTCAGTGTGTTACTTGCATTTCAAGAGAGATGATTTCTTGTTACCTGGTGAGTCTGTTTGTCTATTTTTAGGCTAAGTTATGGCGCATTTCATTATCCATGTAATAAAAGCCTCTTTGGTTCACTAACACTACACTAAAACTAAAAAATGTCCTGGAATAAATATCATCAGATTTTAAAACACAATGCATCTATGATCACCTCCAATGAATGGTATTGTGCGGCTATTCAAAGCATCATGAACACAGTTATATTAACCTTCACGAGAAAAGTTTCGTACAATGAAAATATAGCAAAAAAACCACCAAAATCTTGTTTAGCGAGGGCAACTGATGACTGGATTTCAGTTTGGCGCGTTATTTCACAAATGTAAACAAGGTAACTATTTCAAAATGGTGGATATAGTTTAACCACCACCAGCGCCCTCATCGGTCGATATTCTTCCCTATTGTACGTGCGATTGTCGGAAACAACGTTACTCAGCTTCCTCTTGTGATGAGGATTACAGGTAATGTACAATTGCTTTCTCCTATAATTTCCATTATAGTATTACTTATATATCTATACCACTTATTCAGTGTATGGTTTCACACTGAAGACGGATCTGAACTTTTATGTGCATATTAGGCGAAGCTGCCCCTCAGAATTACACCAAATCGGCGATTCAAGGGCGATGCCGTCGAGCTCACTTTCTGATTTTTAGGTATTCTGTGGTATTCAATCTAATTTTCCCGTGTTTTATCCCATACAGCACCAATTTGCATGAAAATTTGGATTCAGGTTCTAATTACCCTCTATTTCAAACACTGCCGAGGGTTGATTTTTCCCTGGGGGTGGATGCCACCACTTCTTGGGGGTGAAAAATTTTTCTTTGAAAATTAGTGCGGAAGTCGATAGATTGATCTAATTAATTCCAAGCAACTTTTGTCCCATGAAGTTCTTTCTGAAAGGCAATACTTTTCGAATTATTCGCGAGTGAAATTATCGGTTTTCAGACAAATGAAACACGTTTTCAGATTCTTTTTCACGGATAACTGGAGAAATTTGCATTCATTCGAAAAACCTGTAGAGAGTAAAATTTTATCTTTCAAAAAACCAAAGGTAATCGTGTTCTCATGATGTATGCATACCTAATACAAACAGAATTATTGCTTGTTGAAAGTCGATTGGTACTTTCAAACGCCAAAATGGAAAGTTTCTACGTACCATAGCAAAAAAAGTGAAAATCGCACTCTCTCACACCCCTTTTATGAAAAATCGTTGCCATTTTCACAATAGTTATTTTCAAGAAAAAGTGATTTCTCGCTTAATTAAGGGAATGATTTTCTCTCTTCAAACTCAATTTGAAAAAAAATAAGTGCTTTCAACTGACCAAACACTCAGAATGTATTGAAAGAACATAACCAAAGTGAATTGAAAAGTGGCAACAACTTTTTTCCAATGGAGTGAGATTTTCACTATTTTTTTCAACGAAAAAGTCGACATTATTCTCTTCATACCTCGCTAAGTTTTGATGTTAGAAAGGTATTTTGAAGGATTTCAAAAGAGGTTCCAAGAGCTTCCCCCGAAAAATGCATTGGTTTTTTGATTAGCTTATAACAAATGAATGAATCGCTGGTGACAAGTGAATAGCTCGCTGAAGGCAAGTGAATTACTAGCTAGCGCATGTGTACACAGATCATTTGCCACTAGTGAGTTGAATAATGTACGGAAAGTGATGTGTTCACTAATGGGTATTAATCTGAAATTTATTGAAACTGGTTAGCAGTGGTGTCTATTCTCAAGAACCCAAATATTTTTGTGGTAAGTAACCAAGACTTCAACTAATAAGCACTACTTAAACAATACATCAACCTTTTCAAGAGGGCGTATCGCTTAACTTGAAATCCCAATGTGCGAACAGGTTCTAGTCAACTAGTAACTATCAGAGAAAATATGTAACAGATCTCTGAGGCCAACGACCATTTTGTTATACGTTTGTAATGATGAAATTTGTATATAAATTTATATATCCACCCCCGAATTCCTTGATATAATTGAAGTTTTTGGAAATTATAATTCAACGGCTCATCCTCTTCATGACTAGATGTACTACAGGCGTACTATAATGGATGACCAAAGGTTAAAGCAGAAAACAAATAAAATTTGTGGTAATCGTCCGAAAGAACAGCCACTGTTCCGCGTGTGCGTCTACTCTTTGGACGAAAGTCAATTTCAAAATTTTTCTTCAAGTCTACATATATAGTGATTCAGAGGACGAGTTGCTGAAATATGAATTTACTTTCAAACTAATCTACCTGTGAAGTTCAATCGTTATTATAAGAAGGCGCTTTATAATGATTTATTATTTACCCTGTTGATACAAATATAATTTAATGCATAAAAATTATATTCAAATGACTGTTACTTGAGTGCTGTGTTGAAAATTATCAACCCTTTTCGTTTTGGATAATATAAAAGCATCCCATTCTCCTGTGTCAGCTACACAGAATATTCCAAATTCCTCATCTCTCAAAATTTTCATATTTCATTCCGCACCTCATTCAGCGATTTCCCAACTAATACATGAGAAATCGACGTTTACATAAATTACATTACGATAACTGTGAAGCTAATATACTGAAATCAATTCATTTCAAATATGACATCATCAAAATGTCGGAGAAATTCCATGATTTCGTAACCCCTCATTTGACATACTGGTTGGACATCCAGTACCCGTTCATCAATTTTCAAATGTGACTTGTTGACATATGTCAGTGGCTTCATTTCATGATAATTTATCGGTATGGTCCGATAGTAACCGCTACTCACCGCTATTTGACAGCGGTTTCCTGAAAACCTTGTAGTGAGTGCTCAATTTCAGTGGTCTGATTCTAATTCTCGAATTCGATTGTCGAGTAGCTTAGACTGTGGCTGTACCATGCGCTGTGCCGTTAGTAAACGCATATTCTAAGCCACTCGACAATCGAATTCAAAACAGACAGAGAACTACCTATGGTGTAAGTGTAAGGAACTACCCTACCATAACAGAGGCATACATGTTCAAAAGTATGAAAAATACTTTTGACAACAGCGGTCAGTTTTGAACCGGAAAACTAAGATGCCCAGATTTCAGGCACCTTACAGAAAACCAACCAAGATTTAGGTTACTTTCGGACCATACCCTATATGTTTGCTTAATTTTCCATATTTTAATATTATGCCCACACTGAAAACACAAACAAGATATTGTAATAATTATAAAGCAGCCAAAATTTGCATGAAAGTTAGAATTCTGAAGTATATTTTGTGACTGATCAGGTGACATTTTCTACTTTCATTTCTGGGACCTGCCTGAAAATTGACGAATTATGTGAATCTAGTGCAAAGAGAATAGTAAAAGCGGCATAGAATATGTAGGATGAAGCTTCAACTCTCCTTTCTGCAAAACATAGGGAACGATATAGGTAATTATATTGGAGTATTATTCTCCTGCAACGTTTTTCTTGCAGAACGCTGATCACAAACATCAAATAAATCTTCGCCTTCTTATTACATGAGTGAACAATATCTCAAAATCATTAACATTCAATGTAAAATAAATACACCAGTCGATGAAGTGATTGGCCTGAGTGATCTTGTATTTGAATTTTGTTTATAAACAATTGGTGCGTTCAAAAAGCATTCAAATACAAAAAAGATGTACTGGCTTCAACTGTGTTGAATTGTAATCACTTCAGTATCAGATATTAAGGGTCGGTCTTTTCACTAAGATTCACACTATTCATAAGTAAATGGAAAATACTTGGAGAATAGTTAGCCCGGTGTTTGACATCTTAACAATGAGAATAAAAAAGATAAAAGAATATGTATGTATATTATCTTTGAATATCTGTAGTGAATCACATTTTTACATATTTCTGAGCATGAATGGGATTTCTGCTTATTTGAAATATCTAGCAGAGAAGTGTCCCCAATATTCATGATGCATACCTTAAAATGGGGTGCGCTGCGTAACACCCAAATGTCATAACACCCAAATTTCGTTATGCCCACACTCTCCGAACATACCCGAATGATGCACTGTTGCAAAATTTTTCGGATATTCTGCAATTTCCTGTTAACCCAATCTAACTTAACCTAACTAACCTAACCTAAAAGAAGGATGAATTTGGCAACAGCGCATCATTCGGGTATGTTCGGTGAGTGTGGGCATAACGAAATTTGGGAGTTATGACATTTGGGTGTTATGCACTGTGGGTGTTATGAAATGTGGATAGAACGAGATGCTCCCTTAAAATGCACTATAAACATACTAGCTAAAGAGGTCCTAACATATAAAGATGGCTCACGCTCACAATCTTACCTGCTCATCAAAATGTCAAGTATTGTTATCTACCACTTAGGCTGAATTCAGACAGATCCGAAATCTGATCGTACGACGCGACGATCCGATAGCTTTCTGATTGGTCTAAATTTAAATTTAGAGCTGATTGTCGTACGATCGAATTTCGGATGTCTGAATCCAGCCTTACCAGGAACATACAATGTTGTTTGTACCTCTGGGGCCATCTTTCTGATTTTTCAGTGTCACAATACTTTCAACCAGGAGAAACTAGATGTGTTTTCTGGCGATCATATATTTAAAACGTATTCGTCTGTCTCCTTCTCTCTCACTTACGGACAGCCAGATAGTGAGAGAAAGATGGGGAGACGAATACGTTTTAAATACAAGAGCGCCAGAAAACACCTTAGGAAAAACTGACATTGCTACTGGGTGATCAATATTATTAATTTGATCTCCCTTGAAGTAAAGTAAAATACAAAATTAGAATGCATTAAGATCATCCTAAACAACCTCGAAAGCAACTAGTACTTTGTATACTTGGTTATTGAAAGGTAAAATTTTCTAACATGGTTCTTTTTTTTTTTTCAGAAATCACTTACAGAACTCTTTCAACAAGTGAAGAAAAGGCTATGGATATGTTATTGTAAAATGAATCAAGCATGCCAAGCAATGACAGAGACAAGAGTGGAAATTAAATGTTTCACCCCCATTATTCAGAATGTGAAATAAATGTTTTCAATGTACGAAATATATATTATATATTTATAAGTTTCATTTTGCAGTTTTTCTTCAATCTAAATTAGTTATTAGAATTTCTTTGAAAGGCAAAATTTAGTTATATGTAAAGTTGCTGACTAATTGGACTTGTTCTGTCCGAAAGGAACTGTTCTGATTAACGCAGCAACTTGTCTTGGTAGATAGAAGTCTACCCTTCGACACTTGTATAGATCAATTAATATAGTTTCCTATAAGATTTTCTCATACTATGGTTTACCTAAACGCGACACGTGTTTCGCTATATCATAGCTTCTTCAAGCAGGAACTTCAAAGTTCCTGCTTGAAAATCTTACAGGAAACTGTATATTAATTTTTTTAATATGGACTTCCATCAAGTATCGACAACCATCATTCAGTACTTGTACATATAGATTCCAATTTTATGATACAAGCAGAAAAAACTACGGAGAAGATTTATTAATGACTTCTACACTTTTCATTATACAATAACCTCAGGCAGATTATAGTACTAAGTAGTTCTGTAACCCGCCTGAAGATTTTGTAGAGAAACATGAGCAGCAGATTTGTTCAGTGAAAAGCACACAAAATATTCTTTTCCACGAATATTATATAATGAACCCATTATAAGTCTTGTTTGCTCGACTATAATAACACTCATTATTCACTAGTGAATAATGAGCCATTATTCACTGGTGTCAAATACTTCCTACAGCTTATCCAGCCTGGCAGTAATTGAACTTTTTCTCCAGCTGTGCAGTGTTAAGTAGGTACCTACAGACCTTGACAAAAGTCAGAAGAAAATTTTGACACAATAGAGCAAATAATATATTTTTCTGTCTCAGACTATATTAGCGATCGCTACGCACAAACATTTTTATGCCAAGATGGATTGGATAGGCTGTACATATGAAAAACAAAGTAGTATAGTAATCTACTCGCGCATAATGGCTATTATTCTCTCGGTGATTAAGGCCACTCGCCTGCGGCCGTGAAGATCTCGTGAATAATAGCCATCATTATACGCTCGTTGAATAATATACTATTTTACACCTATACTAAAATAATACACTTATATGCCCAAAATCAGTATGAGATCCACTATAAAACGCATTCAAAATTTGTATCATAATGAGCTAATTATTATTTAGATTTCTGAGAGGGAAGGCTATATTGAGAATTTGGTTCAGAATAAAGTCAGCATTTCCAATAGAATATTGAACTCTATCGAGACCAGCAGTATTGAAATAAATGCAAATATTCTTTCCACTTCCAGATCAGTGGGACCAACAAAACAGTAACTATCATTACATAATCGATGCATATGCTATTTTAATTATGTGATGAGTACATGATGACTTTTACATAAACAGTGAACAGTAACTGCATAGAAAGTATACGATCACTGTCATGTACCGAGTGCATGATGGGTGTAACATACATAGTACATAAGGAGAGTCATTTATAAAGTGTGTGGTGAATTCATGTACAGCTTGTCCAATCCAACTTGGCACAGAAGTGAGAACGCATATGCCCAGGATTCTCTGTGTAGTATACTAAGACAAAAAAACACCTATTATATGTGTTTACTGTGTTGAAATTTATTCCTGAAAGGTATTATTTGTTTCGTCATGGTCTACACTACCAGTCTGCAACTAGAAAAGTATCGGAGTTTGTGCCAAGATGGATTGGATAAGCTGTACGTTTATGATTTATTTAATATTCAAAGTACATATTAGTCAATTAATGTTTCATAGAGTGCACATTTACTCCAGTCTATGACGGTAAAAAATGTGTAAACTGTGTATTCATCCCATACAGCACTGATTAGTATCTAGATTTTGATTTCGGTTCTACTTACACTCTATTTCAAAATCTACCCTGTGCCAAGGGTTGTTTTTTTCCTGTGGGTGTATGCCACCCCTTCTCGGGGGTGAATTTTTTTTGAAAATGAGTGCGGCAATCCATAAACTGACTAATTCTAAGCAACTTCGTTTCAGGAAGTTTTTCCTGAAAGGCAATACTTTTCATTTCCAGGCTATTTTTCGCAAATAACTGAATAATTGAATTATGCATTCAATCGAAAAACCTGAGAAATCAAAGGTAATCGGTGTATTTATGATTTATGCAGACTCAATTCAAACGGAATTATTACTTGTTGAAAGTTGATAGGTATCTTCAAAAAGTTTCTATGTACAATAATCAACAACCAATGCATTTGCCACTTCACAATTCACTTTTGTTCTTCCAATACGTTCTGAGCGGTTGAAAAAAAATAAGAGCTTGAAGAGAGAAAACTATTTTCATAATTTAACGAAAAATCGCCTTTTCTTCAAAACTATTTGACACGAAAAATTTTGTGCCGCGCAAAGTACTTTCTTGACCCCTTTTTGCTTTAACTGGCCATATTTTACTCCATTTTTATCCTACAAAAAAATAGGCCAAAAATATCAGAAAAAAACTAATTTTTTACTCCACTTTTAGAAACTTTTAGAAAATACTTATCAACTTTCAACAAGCAATTATTGCGTTTAAAATGGGTCTGCATACATCATAAATACACGTTAACCTTTGATCTCTCAAAAGATATAATTTTGCCCTCCACAGGTTTTTCGAATGAATGCATATTTTTTTAGTTATTCGCAAAAAATAAAAAAAGTATTGCCTTTCAGAAAAATCTTCCTGAAACAAAGTTGCTTAGAATTAGTCAGTTTATTGATTGCCGCACTCATTTCCAAAGAAAAATTATTCACCCCCAGGAAAAAACAACCCTTGGCACAGGGTAGATTTTGAAATACAGGGAAAGTAGAATCTAAATCCAAACTTTCATACATATCGATGCTGTATGGGATAAATACACAGGAAAATGCTCATAAACTGGATTAATACCCATTGGTATGTAAATGTGTTAGATGAGTTATGTTCAGAGAATATTAGTATTGTATGAGGAAAAATGTATTCCCGAATTTTTTATCATTTCAGATCTCAGAGAATATCTTTTTTGACTTATGAAATGATAGGCTCAGGTATTCCATTCGAAGAAATTAACAATGTCGAAACTCTTTCAATATTTATCCTCAAAGGTTATTTCCAAGGCCTGAAACTATTCAAAATGCACTTTTTATGTTTTGCCTAGTACAATTTTTGTGAGCATTGCATTGATTCTCAATTGGGTAGAAAATAAAGTAAAAATTATATTTATTGTAGACATGAATTGGTACCTAACTATTGTAGAAAGACAACTGTGAATGTTTAGAGATCGAATCCTTGAACACATTTGAGCTAATCAGGACCAGTTTTCCATAAGAATAGTGGGGGTGTCCTTATGAGGGTTGCAATAACAAGTTTGCGGAATAACAAATAAAACTGATTTTCAGACATAAAGGCATTTTCATTCCCTATCAGCTGAAGTACCTGCTCCAGCAAAGTTGACGTTTGGAACAAACTTATATTCAGATTATTTTTCTTCAAATCCAATGGAATAATTCATGATGTTCTCTAAGACCTCCTTATGCATCATTGTTATCATCACAGGCTTTGTCACGATACAATCATAAAATCAATGAAAACAATGTTCAAATCATCAAAAAAAAATACATTTATTAAGTTTATAGCCAGTTTTCACCAAAACAGGCTTTATATTTTTATTGCAAATCGGTTGGTAATATTAGCAGGACCATACATATCTTTCATGAAGTCATGATCTAGAGTGATCACCTGGAACGTCAGCCTGTATATTTCTACCTGCAGTTGAAGTTATTGGTACCCCATACATTCATTTTACAAAAATGATTTTTTTGTGTTCTACCAGTGAGCTACAAGTATAAAAAAATCCTATTACCTGAAAAATTCATCAAGATATATTTTCAGAACTCGGATACTAATTACCTGTAAAAACAGAATACTCTAAATGAGTGAATAAATGAAATATATTTCAACCAAATGAAGGAAATATAGTTTTGCTAATGTGATAAATATTTGTAGTCATGCTGCAAATGACTGAGCAAAGTACGTGAATTTTTATCTGCTAACTCAGGAATGGTTTTTATAGCTTCTAACAGTTCAGCCTGAGGCGGGTATGTACCATTTTTATAATATTTTCGAAAATGTTTTCTACATTTCTCTTTTGCCGGAGTGCTCCAGCGGTTTTTCTTCCCATTTTCTCCTGCAAAACAATCATAATTGAATTCTCATGGCAACAATCCTGTAATAATTCTTTTTGTCTGGATACAATTGAAAAAATAATAATATACAGATGTAACATTTGGCTGAAACCTATCAGTCTATCTTTATAAGAACTGTTTACACTATATGATATGTTACCATTTTTTCTCCTCTTAATCTCTGCTATTATCCAGCTGCGAACTTGATTTGGCGACCTACTTAATATTCCATCATTTTCATAAATTAATTCTTGGCATTAATGCAAACTGGGGACCTTATTATTTTCAATATATTGGTTGAATTTATCTTTGACTAATTTTCTTTCTGGAGTCCTCCAGGTCCTCTTGGACTTTTGTAAAACGGAATGTTGGACCACTCTAGTTCTTATTTTTGGGGTACAATTTTGAGCACCTCTTGACAAAATATCTTCTGAAACTGTTTCGCAACTTGGCTCTTCTTCTATAACTGACAGTTGTTCAGAATATTCCATTTGTGTTGTATGAGATGCACCCATCTGTACGGTATTTTCGGGTTCATTTCCATGAAATCCACTGATATTATTGTGATTATTGCCCAATGCTTCACTCATTTGAGCACTTGTTGACATAATATCTTCTAAAGCTGTTTCACAACTTGGCTCTTCTATAACTGACAGTTGTTCAGAATAATCCATTTGTGTTGCAGGAGATGCATCTATCTGTATGGTATTTTCGGGTTCATTTCGATGAAATCCACTGATATTATTGTGATTATTGCCCAATGCTTCAGTCAGCACTCTTCCCATCGTTATTATATCACTGAAAGCCTGTCTCTGTCTATAGATATTGTTATGTATCTCCATACCGTGGCCCATGAAATCACTTATCTGCTGCTGCTTGTCTTGGGGAAGAGTGGAGGTGACTGTAGCCAAGTGCTTTCTCAATTTTGTAGCCGTTAATTTACTTTCATTCAGTCCATTTTCTTTACAGAAATTCTTCAAGGCATCATCAGCTTTGAAATATTTATTCTTTTTTCCTTTTGGATTGGCAAATAAAAATTCATTTTCTGGGTCTACGCCTGCTTCATTTCTATATTTCAGGAGTACTTTGATGACAGCAATATTTTTTTTTGAAATGAGGGTAGGAGCTGGTCTGTTCAGCTTTCCTCTCGATATGAATCTACCAAACGTAGATGCTTGAAACAGCCCCTCGCTTCCCAATTTCTGTTGTTCGTCACTTTCAATAAATGTGATGCTATTATACTCTACAAGACGTGTTTTTTCAACATCTCCTGGTCTTTTCCTGTTGAAAACCAGAACTTGTACCAATACCAGTTTGTTTAAAATACACCAGCTTGTGTAATTGAAATGTTCTTCCAAAATAGACATGTGTTCTTCAATATGTTTTTCTAGTAGTTCATTCAATTCAGTTATCGCTTTGCTACTTGGGAGAATTTCAATTTTGCTTCTCTGTTGCTGAGTTCGATTTTCAGAAGCTATTTTTGTTATAAGCGCATTTTGACTATGCTCCATCAGGTATGCAAAATCTTCTGCCACTTTCCTTCTGTTGACATCATTACTTTTTATGCTCTCACATTTTATAAAGTGAACAAGATGCATCAATAAGGTACATGAATGGTTGGCAACACTTGGATACTTGTATTTTCCGTTGACTAATCCTGCCAATATATGAATTGCCCTCACTATATCATCGTAATGCTTTGGATTTATCATTTCTTCCACATTTCCTATGGAGGAATTCAACTCATTCACTGTGGAAAATTTTTTTCCTATATGTCGTAACTGTTGAGTTATCATTTTATTGTGGTGTGAGCTTGTAGAATATTTCAAAAGTAACATATTTCCATATTTTATGATAGTAGAATCCTTCAAAACAATTTGAAAAATATTATCATCGCGCATTGATGGAAAAATTTCATTTCTCAGACGATCACATGCTTCAAGAGGCATGTTTTCAAGTAATAATGATTTGCTGCTGTGAATAATCTTCCTCCGGGAAAGTTCTTTTTTATTGCAGTTCAGTCTCACATGATTTCTAAGATTTTTCTTCGAGTAGAATCCTTTGCAGAAAGGACAGGGCAGTAATTTGGTGTGAGATGGTTTGCTAGAGCCCCCAACTGATATTAAATTTTCTGGATCAGCTATATTTTTTTTAAAATCTCCTTCTTTTCGAATCCTCTCGAAAGCTTTTATTCTTTCTTGAGAACCTAAAAAAGAGAATGATTTATTTGGACTCAATGTGATTCATATGAATAGTTAACACCTGAAAACTGTATTCACTCGAATATGAATCAAAATATAATCAAATTTCAGAAGTAAATCACTTTTCAAAAAGTTTCCAATAAAAATTTTCTTTCACAATTCATTAAATTTAATTTTGAAGCTGATTTTGATATCATTCCCCTGATATTGCTTTAGTTAAATTTGATGGACACTGGACGATTGACCCACTACTATTTAACATGGAATATTATGCAATTGATTCAAACGAAAATTAATGTCTACTCGTTAAGAATGAAGGCATCACTTCGAGAAACAAACCTTTCTTGAATATTTATATTATATCTTGACTAGTTCCTCCTCAAAATGTTTTCGTTCTAGATGCCGCGTTAGCTTGGCTTGCTTTCCGCCGCAGTACAAACACGAGTGAACTTTACTTTTTCTAGCAGGGTTAGTTGATTTGCATTTAGGAGCAGCTGTAAATATAAAATTTTTTATAACTAAACTGTTGTTCTTTATAAATCTAAAACAAAAAAGATTAAGGTGAATACAGTTGAAAAAAAAAAGGCTCTAATGATACTTAATAAATTAATCTTTTGAAAATCTGTCACGTTTTCTGTGCCCTGTTTGCCAATCATATTGCAAAACATACCATAAGAAATCTTTTCCTATTATTAGGTGGTGTAATAGTTTCAGTTTCATTATGTGGCTTCGAAATAAAAATATGAATATATGAAAATCAGGATTTTATCTCACCTGGAAATGCTTCCATTTCTGATGTACCATTATGGGATTGGATAGATTCATCAAAATCATTCATTTGCATATTTTTTTCTTCAAAATTTTCAGATTCAGCGTCAAAGGCAATCTTTCGCTGTTTGATGTATCTATTGATACCAACATTTTCAATATTCCTGGTGGGTGTGTCACAATTGTTGTTCAACTCATCAGAGCTTGGATAATACGAGCTATCATCGTCGGTTTCAAAAGGATCAATATCTAAAACAGTTTACAGGTCTTTCACATGAATCTACCCAAGATCCATATGAAATCATTATGTTGTAACCATTTTTATTCATTAAATATACAAAAAAAATTATACCACTTTCTGATATTCCATATGAGCTATATGTTGGTTCATCATTTTCACAATCACTCGTATAATTTTCCAAAGAGTGTGGGACTGGGGTTGATGTTGACATACCTAAAATAAATAAAAGCTTAAATTTATATTTGAAATACAACATAGATGACATAGAAGTGAAAATCTTATATTTACAACTGAGTCTGATGCAACATTTTTCAGGCAAGAGATTGAACCGTAATTCATGGCACATCTAACTTTCTCAAACTGAAATCATTTCATTTCTTCTCTTCAAACTCAGCTTATTTCAATTACCCATGAATAAATTGATAAAGTTGCTTGATTCCAGAACAGGAAAAATAATTTCTATTTAAAAAAAATCTAATCAATAACAGAAACACATATTTAAAGTCATTAAAGCTTTTGACTAAAAAGTAACCATCGGAAGTAATCAAATCAACTGAATTTATAGACAGGAATTGTAAAACGGTATGAGAAAACTTGCTCACATAGTATTAACACATTGTATAACATATTTTTTGAATGAAAAAACCGAATATACAATCAGAACATTCACCAAATCATATATTTGAATAGAAAACAATTTAGTAAAAATTGTGACTATTCTTGCATTCAATAGCTTGTGCAAGTAAGGGATACCCGGGACCTACAGTTTATGAAGTGGAATCTGAACCACTTTGGCTCTGTAGCTGGACTGAAAAATAGCAAATTTGAAAGATTTTGGTACTCCCAGGATTTAAACCTGGGTCGTCCGGGTGAGGAGTTGGACTCTTGTTCAGACCATGACCACAAGACCACTACATATATATGTATACTTTTGATAAAAATAATTCTGTGGTTTGCTATAAATGTTGAATTCGTAATATGAACTTAGTTTTGTACTATGGAGAAAGAATTAACTCACCAGAAGAAAGTTTTTCAAGAACAACCTGTGGCAGAGAATATATCATGTTTGAATGTAATTCTTTTACTAATGTTAGTTCGCTAGACACAAATAGAATATCCACTTCATAGAAAGAGTTTCCCCATTTGGCAGATATAGATTTGCCTTGTATTCTAATATCCTTTTGTTCACAAACATGATGGACACCATCTCCAACAAATTTTACTAGATAATACATTCTGGAAAGAACATCTGAAAAAAAAACTGATATTTACAATAGTGAAAGGGAACACAAATACAATATTTCTGAATACCTATACAAAAAACAACCATTATAAGCTTTAAGTTAAATATTCAGTACCTCTAGTGATAAAATTAAACTTGTTTAGACGAAGTCAGTAACACTAATTTTCATCTCCCTACTTATATTTGTGAGTTAAAAAAATCATATGTAAAACCAATCCGATTCTCTGAATAATTTTTTCTGAAATGAAGCATTCTGAAAATATTTGAAAAAATGTTATATTATTATATGAGGAATTTGAAATTAAATATTACAAAGGTGAGTAAACGATAATTAGGGACATAATTATCAAAATATGTAGGAATCGTAGGCTATACAAAAAATAATTTACCTAACATTACTCGCATAAGTCTCAAGAAGATTCTTATTGAAAATTGTTTCATAAATCTCTCATTAGTAGTATGGATTTGCCGAAAAAACAACCTCCTCCCACGTATGACGTCACGCTTTTCGTCACAGTTTTTAAGCCGAAAAAACAACCTCCTCCCACGTATGACGTCACGCTTTTCGTCACAGGTTTTAAGCCGAAAATACGACCTCCCCCCACCACTCGACCCTGTATGTCGTCACGCCTTTCGTCACAGTGGTTAAGCCGAAAATACAACCTCCCCACACCCTGATTTTTTTATGAGGTCACGTCAATATGATGCATGGCCTCGAACATCTGCATCAGTCACATATGTTCCACCCCTCCATAACGCCATTCTGTATAAAGCTTGGAGGAAGACGCTCCTAATTTCAGTCAAGATTCGAGTTTTCACTTAGGTAGTACCGAAGCGCTATCAGCTGATATCCTCCCAGAAGTCGACTTTGAAATAGAGGTGAAAATATTTGAGACTCCCTATTTTCCGATATATTTGAAATGGATCATTTGAAATTTGACATTGAAAAGATCAATTCGAAGATAATTCAGCCAATAGAAGCTATAGAACAACGGCCTATTACGTCATTAGAAATTGGCAAGTGTTATAAAATAGAAAAAATATCGATGCTTTCCACTCGATATGGTAAATCAATTCAAGTCATCTTGTTCGATGAAGGAAGTAATTCTACATTCAAATCATGGCTCCCAAAACGTGTTACAGAGCAGTTTACGGAGGACATCGTTCAAAATATGAATTTATTGAAGGCTAAGCCCACGATTGCGTATTTAGGGCAGAGTTCTCAGGAATTCGCTGGCGCGAAAACTCGATCATTGGTAGAATTCAATGTTTCCGACTGACGGCGCCATTTCAATCCACTTCCAATATAATCAAATTTCAAGTGAGTACTATTTCGTTCAAATTATTATCATCAAACTAATGATTGTCTCTGTATTTTCAGAATTCTCATCTCTTCAAATATGTGGATGCAATATTCAAGAGAATGGTATCCGGAAGCAGTAGATATAGATTCGGCAATAAAGAGGCTGTGTTGTGAATTTGCTGACTTCAGCTGGGATGCTCTCCATTCGGCGAATTATGATACCGATATCTGCTTTAATGTCGAAGAAGTCCGCCAGGTCCTAGAGCTCACTAGAAAGTATGAAATTGGTGCGGTGTTGTGTAACAAATACTCCTATGGAATCATCAATTTAGATGAATATTGTAAGCTGATGATTGAGGCGGACTTGCGTTGTTTTCTATCCCACATCATCATATATCTACCGGAAAATGTTGCGGAAAAATATCAATTGAATGGTGAAGATTCGGTATCTGAAGATTCAGGAGGAAAAGTTGGTGTAGTGGGACTAGACGTTGAATCTTCAGACAAGAATATTGAAAATATTTGAAATTTACTGTATTTGTACTTATTTGTTCATAAATAAAAGACGAAAAATATACATGAAAATTTTATTTATCATCAGACAATTCATAGAAACAATTCTATATGTCATAATAACCTACATGAACAGAGCCATTAAGAGCACTATAAATTAAATATGCATCATGAAGAGAGCGTTCGTTGAAAATTTTGTTTTACGCGTATCGAACTCAATTTTTATGTCGACAGCATTTTGGTGTTTTCAATAACCTCACATATCCAATCCCGATAAATTCTCTATCCTTTTACAAAAACATCAGAAACATTAAAATCATCCGATATATTTTGTCGAGATAATAGGTGATGGAAAATGTTCAGGGTTCTCAAAAAATATACTTTGATCTTTCCAAATGTATGTGAGCATAACTACCTATATTAATAATCAATATTCATTGGTTTCGATACATTCAATACATCCCACTCGTTTTATTCAGGCTGATAAAAATTATTTTATATCATTCATTCGTTTCATTTTATTCCAACAGATACCCACCACTAGAAAAAATGGCTAATGTTACTCTTATAGAACGCAAAAATCTCTGAATAATTTTGGTTGCGGTGCATTGATACTCCGAAAAATGAGACTGGGCCATATTGTTTTGTTTATTTGACATCCGAGGTTGCTTGCGTCATTCATTATTGTTCAAAAAATATAAAATCGCTCATATATGCTCGAATAATTCTGTAAAATATTATGTGGCGAGAAACAAGAAATAGATACCCACTAATAGAAAAAATGGCTAATGTTACACTTATAGAACGCAAAAATCTTTGAATAGTTTTGGTCGCGGTGTATTGATACTTCGAAAAATGAGACTGGGCCATATTGTTTTGTTTATTTGACATCCGAGGTTGCTAGCGTCATTCATTATCGTTCAAAAAATATAAAATCGCTTATATATGCTCGAATAATTCTGTAAAATATTTTGTGGCGAAAAACAAGAAATTGTGACTTGGGCTATTAGGTAAATTAAACTTCTACTGGATTTGCTACAACATCATTTGACATTATATGATTTTTTCTATATTCGCGATTGCTAGTGCCATGTGTATTATGGTGTAATGGAATCCATTTATTTGGTTGGTGGAAGAATATTGTAAACACTTATTTCAAAATATTAGAAGTAACAGAAAAAAAACGATTCACACGCAATTATAAGGCGAGATGAACAAAATAATTCCGAATAACAAACTAGAAGGCCGAAATTCCATTTCAAATATTTATAAACACATAATTTTGTTAAATGTGTTATGTATATATGGAAATTTTTCCTCTATATTATTTAAAATTTCATTCATTCAGTTGAAGCCCCTATTCATGAACATCTGATGTTTCTTGGAATGATAAAATCGAACTGAAATCAGAATAATTCATCATGGTTTGAAAAGTTAGCTGGAATATGTATACCTAGACTCAAACTTAATTTTAGGTATACCTGAACACAATGGGGGGGCTATAGAGGGATTATCAAACTCAATTTACATTATTCTTTGAATAATATCATTTCAAATACATCTAATATTGATACTCTGAGACGTTCGGAACTCAACAGAAATGTTTCTTGGGATCAATAAATAAATCATCATCAACATTTTGGCAGAAAATAAAACAATATTATTCTATTACCAATATATTTCCAAAAAAAAAGTGACTTATGTCCGGCAAAATAGAACGCAAAAATCTTTGAATAGTTTTGGTCGCGGTGTATTGATACTTCGAAAAATGAGACTGGGCCATATTGTTTTGTTTATTTGACATCCGAGGTTGCTAGCGTCATTCATTATCGTTCAAAAAATATAAAATCGCTTATATATGCTCGAATAATTCTGTAAAATATTTTGTGGCGAAAAACAAGAAATTGTGACTTGGGCTATTAGGTAAATTAAACTTCTACTGGATTTGCTACAACATCATTTGACATTATATGATTTTTTCTATACTCGCGATTGCTAGTGCCATGTGTATTATGGTGTAATGGAATCCATTTATTTGGTTGGTTGAAGAATATTGTAAACACTTATTTCAAAATATTAGAAGTAACAGAAAAAAAAACGATTCACACGCAATTATAAGGCGAGATGAACAAAATAATTCCGAATAACAAACTAGAAGGCCGAAATTCCATTTCAAATATTTATAAACACATAATTTTGTTAAATGTGTTATGTATATATGGAAATTTTTCCTCTATATTATTTAAAATTTCATTCATTCAGTTGAAGCCCCTATTCATGAACATCTGATGTTTCTTGGAATGATAAAATCGAACTGAAATCAGAATAATTCATCATGGTTTGAAAAGTTAGCTGGAATATGTATACCTAGACTCAAACTTAATTTTAGGTATACCTGAACACAATGGGGGGGCTATAGAGGGATTATCAAACTCAATTTACATTATTCTTTGAATAATATCATTTCAAATACATCTAATATTGATACTCTGAGACGTTCGGAACTCAACAGAAATGTTTCTTGGGATCAATAAATAAATCATCATCAACATTTTGGCAGAAAATAAAACAATATTATACTATTACCAATATATTTCCAAAAAAAAAGTGACTTATGTCCGGCTGTGTGTGTTCGCGCCATGTAGGTCTCTCAACATCTCGAACCACGGTATCGGAGGGTTTTGTAGAAATGCCAAACATTCTTGGTATCGATCACGCTCCATTCTTTCATCAACTGCGTTTTTGGTCCCCCAATCAACTAGCATTCGGCGACGCGCACGCAACTCCGAATACTTCTGATTTAGAAATTCGGATTTCGTCCGCGCAAGCCAAATTTTATGTAACGCGCGATCCTCCCAGTCTCTTGGTTTTCTATTTCGCGCACGCAACCCCCGACGATACTCCACTTCCGAATATTCGAGTTCCTCCTGCGCACGCTCAATTTCACGAAACTTTTCTGGAAGTAATTTATTATTTAAAAGCAACAATTCCGCAATTCTTCTTTTGTCGCCCTCGGCTCTTAAATATCGCGTGCGTGCGACATCCTCGCAATGTTTCCTCGCTTCCAGAAATTTCTCGAAATCTCGCAATTGCGCAGGAGAATAAACCGCATGGCTCCTCGTCGCGGGCACGTAGCTGGTGGTTGAGGGCACGGCGGCTCGCTGATCGGCGCCGATCACCACGTGGCTTCTCGTCGCAGGCATAGAGCTCGCGATTGGGGGCACGGCAGCTCGCTGATGGACGCCGATCGCCACGTGGCTTCTCGTCGCGGGCACGAAGCTGGTGGTTGAGGGCACGGCGGCTGGCTGATCGGCGCCGGTCGACACGTGGCTTCTCGTCGAGGGCATAGAGCTTGCGATTGGGGGCACGGCAGCTCGCTGATGGACGCCGGTCGTCACGTGGCTTCTCGTCGCGGGCACGAAGCTGGTGGTTGAGGGCACGGCGGCTGGCTGATCGGCGCCGGTCGACACGTGGCTTCTCGTCGAGGGCATAGAGCTTGCGATTGGGGGCACGGCAGCTCGCTGATGGACGCCGGTCGTCACGTGGCTTCTCGTCGCGGGCACGAAGCTGGTGGTTGAGGGCACGGCGGCTCGCTGATCGGCGCCGGTCGACACGTGGCTTCTCGTCGAGGGCATAGAGCTCGCGGTTGACGGCATGGCGGCTCGCTGATCAGGGCTGGCCTGCTCTGATTCTTCAGGTTCACTATCGGTCTCAATATCCGACAGCAATGCTGGCGGAATCGAGAACAATTCACCAATTCCGGGTAGTGATGCTTCCAAGTCCGGATCGTAAAGCTGCACAATTTTTGGCATGCTCTCTGCCATCGGGGGGATCGTCGCCTCTATTTCGTCAACCGGGTTGGAATTGGCCCCGGCCTCGAGTGGTTCTGAACTGTATGACCCCTCAACCAACCGCGATTTTTTTCGGGAAATACTTTCCTCAGATTCCAGTTTCCGCTTCTCGCTTCCCTGGCTCGATGTGGTACAACGCGCATCCGCTGAGGAGACTGCCATCGGGCGTGTTACATTCGGCCCCCGTAACAGAATGTTGGAATGTACCACAATCCGTTTAGGGATTGCCTGGTAGATAGCGTCATCCAAAATCGGCATGCTAGACATGTTAATTCTGGAAATTAAAAAAAAATAATGAAAAATGAATTCGAATATGAGAAAATCACAATAAAAAATTCCGAATAAAGAAACAATGGAAACAGCGGACATATTGGTCGAGGAAAAAATGAAACCCATTATCAATATAGAATAACAATATAATCATTGTAAAATAAAATGTGTACTTACAATTGGTGTTTTTTTTCAAGCAGCGTTGTTGAAATTGTCGGGTAGTTAGGTACTGCAGCGTCCTTCAAGAGTTCGAGCTATGGTCGTCAGGCACACGTAGGTCAGTCAAACGAAAACTTTTCGAATGATGATCAACCGAAACTAGCTGATTTTGACCTATCCATTGGAGCTGAATTAGCTGCGTCAAAGTGACGCCATCTAGTGAAATTGAGGAGTTCTTGTACAGCTCACTCGAATTCATGATTTTTCAACTATTTACCCATTTCGGGATTAAACTATGTTATTTGACGAAATTTGTAAATAATAGCTAATGTTTTTTTAATGTTACGAATATTCAACTTATAACGTCCGAAAGAATAAATTTACCTATATTCGAAATTGTCATGAGATTTTTTGAATTAACGAGAAAAAAATGCAATAGCACGATAAGTTTAGTTACTAATCATTTATATAATATTTATTCCATTTGTAATAATATTACGCATATGAAATGATCTTTTGAATTGAAGATGAAAAATATATCTACAAATATTCATAAGTGAATAATTTTATATTCTCCCGTATATCATGAGAATGTAAGAATTAAGAGAAAATTCTATAGCGCAATAATTTTAGTTATTTATCATTTGCAATATAACACTTATTCCATTTCTAATATTACGAATATGAAATGAACTTTTGAATTGAAGATGAAAAAACAGTCTAAAAATATTCATAAGTATATAACTTTATATTTTCCGTATATCATGATATTGTTTGAATTAGGAAAACATGCTATAGCGCAATAATTTTAGTTATCGAAAAAATCGTCTGCAATATAATATTTATTCCATTTGTTATAATATTACGCAAACTTTTGGATTAAAGATGAAAAATATATCTATAAATATCCATAGGTAAATAATTTTATATTTTCCCGTATATCATGAGAATGTTAGAATTAGGGAAAAAATGCCATAGCGCAATAATTTGAGTTATCAATCATTTGCAATATAATATTTATTCCATTTGTAATAATATTGAGCATATGAAATGAACCTTTGAATTGAAGATAAAAAATATATCTGCGAATATTCATAAGTATATAATTTTATATTTTGCCGTTTATCATAATAATGTTAGGATTAGGAAAACATGCTATAGCGCAATAATTCCAGTTATCAATCATTTGAAATATAATATTTATTCCATTTGTAATAATAATACGCATATGAAATGAATTTTTGAATTGAAGATAAAAAATATATCTACAAATATCCATAAATAAATAATTTTATATTTTCCCTTATATCATGAGAATGTTAGAATTAGGAAAAAATGCTATAGCGCAATGATTTCAGTTATTGGAAAATCATTTATATAGTATTCATTCCATGTATAATAATATTGCACATATGAAATGACCTAACGAATTGAAGATTAAAATATATCTACAAATACTCATGAGTAAATGCTTTTATATTTCCCCAGCATACAGCTTTCGACAAACAATGCTTCATACACCCAATCGTAGATGGCACCTGTTACTCGCCTACGCCCACAGTTCACGCCCTGTATTCATAAGTTGAGCAGCGTAACCCAAAGTCGTTCATTGTTTTTGAGCCATCCCTAGGCATGTTACCGAATAGTATCAACCAAACAAGTTGGAATATTTGGGATTTATTGCCTGGATTCGAAGTTTCCCATTAGTTATTGGGTGCACTTAGACCATAATTTGGAATAACATCGACCGAAGAATGCAAGTTGTATTATTTCAGAATTATTGTCTAGGTCGTAACTCGAAGTGGCCTATTAGTCAATGAACTACTGGGAATGGTTTGGCCTCAACCAAAACAAAAATAAAATTTAAAATTATTATCTAGGTTTGTGCCGATTGTTCACCGGATTTCGCTGAGCATATAGGCACCACTATTATTGTATAGATTTTTTTAGTTCATTCACCTTCATTTATTTTATTCGAGTATACTGTAGACCATATAATAACATTATTTCGTTATTCAATTCTGTTTGGATGAAACACATAATACATACGTAAATTCAGTTTTGTTCTCAATGCGAGCATCAAATGAAATACAAGTAATACTATTTTAATGCGGTTTTGTCAATCCGCGAGTTGTGATCTACTGGGAATCCCGCCCGACTGCCAGACCCGATCAGTGCGGCAGCGTGCAGCAACCCCCAACCGCGAGCAGTATGCCCGCGACGAAAAGCCACCCGACTACCAGACCTGATCAGCGAGGCAGCGTGCAGCAACTTCCAACCGCGAGCTGTATGCCTGCAACGAAAAGCCGCCCGACTACCACACCCGATCAGCGAGGGCCCGCGACGAAAATCCACCCGACTACCAGACCCGATCGGCGAGGCAGCGTGCAACAACTCCGAACCGCGAGCTGTAGGCCCGCAGCGAAAAGCCACCCGACGACCAGCGTCGATCAGCGAGCCGCCAGTTGCGTGCCCGCAACGAGAAGCGCGCTTTATTCTCCTGCGCAATGGCGGGATTTCGATAAATATCTAGAAGCGAGGAAACATTGCGAACAAGTCGCACATACTAGATATTCGAGATCCGAGGGTGACAAACTACGTGTGAAGGAATTGATGGACTTGGATAATCAATTGCTTCCACGAAAGTTTTGTAAACTCACGGATGCGTAGGAGAAAGTGAAGAAATTGGAAAGGGCGTATTATCGGGAGTTGCGTGCACGACATAGGAAACCGACGAGCTGAGAGGATCGCGCGTTGAAAGAAATCGGGGAAGCGCGGATGAAAGCTGAATATCTGGGGCAGGAACATTCAAAGTTGCGAGAGCGTCGCCAAAATTGGTTAATTGGGGAATCAAAAACAATGCGGATGAAATCTGCGAGCGTAGTCGCTATGACGAATGCTTAGCATTCATTAACAATCCCCCGATACCATATTTCGATATGCTGAGGGACTCCATGCCGCTAGAAAACCGCATCTATAAGCCGCTATTTTGATTATCTGAAAATATATTTGATAAAGGGCGGAAGGACCTCGGTCGATAGCCATTTGAGCAAAATTGCATTTTGTTCAATAAACTGCATTTATTATTATTTGATAATAGTAAAATGTTTTTTTTATTTTCTGCTGAAATGTTGGTTTCCGAATGTCTCGGAAACTCGGTTGTATTTTATATACTTGGAATGATATCATTCAAAGAATAATGCTATAATGAGATTAATTTTTAATACCTGGGATCTTCGAACTCATTGTATCACAAATATGCAATAACTACTGTCCATAATAATCTGAATAATTCCCAAATACAATAATTCTCAGATTCATATAGGTAAAATATGCACTGCGCTACGTTCCGGCTACCCCTGTTTCGGCTACCATCTCAAGGTCACCAGCACCCACTCAGCACCTCCATCGCCAGTTAATATCTGCATAGGAGGAGGATTTGACGTAGACAGAAGGAAGATAAATCAAACAAAAAAATCATCTACAACAAATATTTATTGTACACTTACGAACATTTAGATATACTTTACAATGCGTAATTTTACTATAAACTCCCACGAAAAAAACTTAATAGACACAGAACACAGATCTTTCTTTCTTCTTAGTTGGAGTAGTCTTAATTCTATCTAGCTTAATTTTAATTTTATAATTTAAATCTATCTGCAGGTCTTCGATTTCTTTTTCCAACCAATAGTTGGACAAATATAGAGCTTCTAGGTTTTCTAATTGCAGAATGTAACGCGTTTTATTCCTGTAAATTATTTCCTTTATTCCAGAGATAACTAATTCTAAGCCCTCATCTAATTCTTCTAGACGATGACAATCTAAGATTTTTGCAGAGCCTTTTATCGTGTGCATAATTGCAGCATTAAAATGGTTCACTTCGTCTTGAGTATACTTCGAGCTGTTTATATTTTCTTCTACGTTGCGGAAGTACAAATCCTCAATTTTAGGAAAAACGTGACCTTTAAAGTTCGTAAATCCATCTGTTTTAAATGATCCAAAAGGTTCTTTGGAAGGTAAATGAAAAATAGTTACAGCGTCGCCCCTATATGTAGGATAGGTTAGACTTACAAACCCTGCCTTGATTAGGTGTGCACTGTTGTTACTTAAATCAATAAAACGTGTTTTAGGAAAGCCTCTCAATATATTTACAGATTTAGTTCCGCCATGTTCCACAAGAACCCCTACATAGCTAAATGAGTCCTTTTTATTAACTGCAAACGCATGTATTTTATAGGAACCCCATGGATATAATTCTCCCCATTTCTTGAGAAAATAAGATTTGAGCTCATCCTGATCGCTTCTTATCTGCTCTTCTTTGGTCAGCTGATCCAGATATTCTTCTCGGATAGACTTTGCTGTTTCCGTGTAATCCAACTTGCGTTTCTTGGCGTCCAGTTCTTCTAGCTCAAGTTGACGTTTTCTACCACTTGTGATGAATGGTTCCCTCAGTGGCTGTATCGTTGTTAACGGAAAGGGATAGAGTTTGCTTCCGGCATTTGCTCGCTTTCTCAGAACACGAGGAAGTGTGTTAGATGTATCAATCAACCCAGCATCTCCAATGTCGATTTGTTCTGGAATTGTAGAATAGAGTGTCGATGATTTCGTAAAATAAGTACCTCCCTGTTTAATGTGACATGTGAGACAAATGTTTATCTCATTTTGATTTCCCTCCACTGGTGTTATCTCCAAGTAGTTGATAGGGAGCAAGTTGAAGCTCAACGCAGAGAGAGCGTACTTGATCAGTTTTTCCTTCTTAGCTTGCTCATCCGGTAATTTAATTTGGAGTCCTGTCAGTTTAAAATTCCTCTCTGGCATATACAGTTACCTACCATCAACTATCATTTCTTCATCATCTTCACTCTCCACCTGTTGTTGTGAGTTGGGATCCAATGTCTTCAGCTGGTATTCATCTATGATAGTTGATGGTAGGTAACTGTATATGCCAGAGAGGAATTTTAAACTGACAGGACTCCAAATTAAATTACCGGATGAGCAAGCTAAGAAGGAAAAACTGATCAAGTACGCTCTCTCTGCGTTGAGCTTCAACTTGCTCCCTATCAACTACTTGGAGATAACACCAGTGGAGGGAAATCAAAATGAGATAAACATTTGTCTCACATGTCACATTAAACAGGGAGGTACTTATTTTACGAAATCATCGACACTCTATTCTACAATTCCAGAACAAATCGACATTGGAGATGCTGGGTTGATTGATACATCTAACACACTTCCTCGTGTTCTGAGAAAGCGAGCAAATGCCGGAAGCAAACTCTATCCCTTTCCGTTAACAACGATACAGCCACTGAGGGAACCATTCATCACAAGTGGTAGAAAACGTCAACTTGAGCTAGAAGAACTGGACGCCAAGAAACGCAAGTTGGATTACACGGAAACAGCAAAGTCTATCCGAGAAGAATATCTGGATCAGCTGACCAAAGAAGAGCAGATAAGAAGCGATCAGGATGAGCTCAAATCTTATTTTCTCAAGAAATGGGGAGAATTATATCCATGGGGTTCCTATAAAATACATGCGTTTGCAGTTAATAAAAAGGACTCATTTAGCTATGTAGGGGTTCTTGTGGAACATGGCGGAACTAAATCTGTAAATATATTGAGAGGCTTTCCTAAAACACGTTTTATTGATTTAAGTAACAACAGTGCACTCCTAATCAAGGCAGGGTTTGTAAGTCTAACCTATCCTACATATAGGGGCGACGCTGTAACTATTTTTTATTTACCTTCCAAAGAACCTTTTGGATCATTTAAAACAGATGGATTTACGAACTTTAAAGGTCACGTTTTTCCTAAAATTGAGGATTTGTACTTCCGCAACGTAGAAGAAAATATAAACAGCTCGAAGTATACTCAAGACGAAGTGAACCATTTTAATGCTGCCATTATGCACACGATAAAAGGCTCTGCAAAAATCTTAGATTGTCATCGTCTAGAAGAATTAGATGAGGGCTTAGAATTAGTTATCTCTGGAATAAAGGAAATAATTTACAGGAATAAAACGCGTTACATTCTGCAATTAGAAAACCTAGAAGCTCTATATTTGTCCAACTATTGGTTGGAAAAAGAAATCGAAGACCTGCAGATAGATTTAAATTATAAAATTAAAATTAAGCTAGATAGAATTAAGACTACTCCAACTAAGAAGAAAGAAAGATCTGTGTTCTGTGTCTATTAAGTTTTTTTCGTGGGAGTTTATAGTAAAATTACGCATTGTAAAGTATATCTAAATGTTCGTAAGTGTACAATAAATATTTGTTGTAGATGATTTTTTTGTTTGATTTATCTTCCTTCTGTCTACGTCAAATCCTCCTCCTATGCAGATATTAACTGGCGATGGAGGTGCTGAGTGGGTGCTGGTGACCTTGAGATGGTAGCCGAAACAGGGGTAGCCGGAACGTAGCGCAGTGCATATTTTACCTATATGATGATTTTCAGACGAATCATAGTATGAGTAGCATAAATAGGCTTCTTAATGGGAAAGAAGTGCTGACTAGTTTTTGTTTAAGGTTTAACATGATATCGATATAGTAGAAGAATCCCTACACTGGAAATAATCCAATCAAGATATCCTTGTTGCTATGTTATTCAACTATCATGTCATCATTGATTGAGATAAATTGTATATCAATACCTGAAGTGAGTATACTGAGTGAATTATGCTCAGTAGTTTGTCTAAGATTAGATTACAATGTAACAAGCTAGGATATCAACCTTTTTTCGTTTAGGGATCTCTTTGCGACAATCAAGAAGAGAATACACTTCCATGAAATTTTGTATAAGCAACATTTCTGAGAATATGAGTAATTGCGTAAAGATTCAATAGTAGATATGAAAGTTTATATTACCCATTATAACCTGTTATTGGCAAAATATTTCCGAAATTCATGGATCCCCATATGTTCCTATACCGAAGGAGAAAAAAACATAACATTTCATGCCTAATCAAATCTTGAGTGTGATGGGTGAAAAAATCCTCTGCTTTCGAATTAGACAACTGATGCTCAATGATAAAGTTTATCGTTATGCTATGATATACAGAAGTATGAAAAAATTCCATTTTTTTTCTAGATATATGAGAATCACATTTCAAGAGAACTGTTTGGAGGATAATATTGAAAAACAATCCAAAAAACTCGTGAAATCCAATGATCACAAGTTGTATGGAATAGAGAAAAAGGAAAAGTGCTTTTATGATGACAAACGCTCCCTCATTCCTGGAACTTCCTTTGGGGCATCACCCAATTCAAAATCTCATGGATGTTCCTTGAAATTTCATGATTCCGCATAGACTCTTGCACATGTGATTTATGTTATACCAGATTGTAAACATGTTTGTTTTTGGTGAACTTCTACATATAAAATCGAATGAAAATTTGAATGTGAATAGTGAAAGTAGCCCATGGTTCTTGAGTTGGGATATTTGTAACTCGGTTCAAAGTGTGTATGTAATACAACAGTGTGCTCTTGAGTTCACAACTGATGGAAAAGTTCATGGTGTGTGCACCCAGCATTCCTAAGTCAATTCATTGTTTCTATGTAATAAGTGTGCTCTTGAGTTTGACTGCTGATGCTCAAAGAAACAGTTAAAGGTTTGTACGCACACAGCATTCGTAACTCAGTATCTATATAAGTGTGTTCTTGAGATCGACATCTGATGAAAAAGTTTATGGTGTGTGTGTGTGTGTGTGTATACAGCATTCCCAAATCAATCCATAGTTTCTATATAAGTGTGCTCTTGAGATCGACAAAGTTCATGGAGTGTGCACACAGTATTCCTAACTCAATTCATAGTGTCTATGTAAGTGTGCTCTTGAGATCGACAACTGATGAAAAAGTTCATGGGGTGTGTGTACCTACACAACATGCTCTCCAGCAGTTGAATAGCTAGCAACCAGCGATAGAGTGCTGATTATATGAATGTGAAGACATTGTTCTCGAGTTGGGATATTTGTAACTCAATGGTATGTAAATGATAATACAGTGGGCTCTTGAGTTCGACAACTGATGTCTAATGATATGTATGCACACAGCACAGTTGAACAGCAAACGCACCCAGCGATAGAGTGCTGTTCATAATGAAAAGCATGGCGAAAATATATGGGTCTGTTAGTTGTCCGATTGCACATTGCGATGTGTGTGGTTCAATTTCTGTCCAGTAGCAACTGCGTTAATAGAAACATCATTCCATATCATATGATAATACTCCAAATCATATGTTTTTCCAAAAATTTTGCATCTTACGCAATACCAAAAGTACCTTTTGTACCAAATTCGCGCAGATCATAATGTGCGAACAATGAACCTTATGTCATTAAAGCTGAAACAATGGGCGGGAAATAACGACAAAACTGAATTTTTTTTTTTGAAATGTATTAGACATCAAACTTGGGTCTCTTCAGTCGCCGATTAGCTTCGGGTACTTTCATCATTTCATTAGTGATATGATTTAAATTTTCTGGTGAGGTTAATCAGGAAGTGCCCACCAGTTAGTGTAAGACGATTAGCGGCAATCATTTTATTACAGCAACCGCACAATTGCTCAACTGGAGGAGGCGATGTAGATTGTAACCTAGGCCTTTTCGCGGAAGGGCCGGCGCACCACCACCCGCCCTGCAAGACTGCCCCCCTGATGACGACGCATGTCGTCCGAACGACTGAAACTTTTTTCACACCCACAGCAGGGGAACATCTTGATATTTTGGCACGTCTGTCAGGACTGACTCAGTGTGAGTGTGGGTCCTCCGCTTTATGTACAGCCGAGGCAGAAGGGGTGGAGAGGAGGTTGATAGGGTCGAATGGTGTGGGGAGGTCGTATTTTCGGCTTAACCAGAAAAGCGTGACGATATACAGGGTCGAGTGGTGGGGGGAGGTCGTATTTTCGGCTTGAAAAGCGTGACGACATACAGGGTCGAGTGGTGGGGGGAGGTCGTATTTTCGGCTTGAAAAGCGTGACGACATACAGGGTCGAGTGGTGGGGGGAGGTCGTATTTTCGGCTTAAAAACTGTGACGAAAAGCGTGACGTCATACGTGGGAGGAGGTTGTTAAACCGGCTAATCCATACTACTCTCATTCATGTCATATTATTTCACATTCCACTCCTGGATTATATTAAGATGAGCTATTTTAGGTTAGATATTTGCTATTCGCAATTATTTTTAACTGTCAGATGTATTACTAAGACATTTATGTAAAAACTGGGGGTTACCCGTTAATAAATAAATAAGTACCTAAATGAAAAAAGACTTCCAAGAGTTGCTGCTTTGGGACATCTGGTAGACAATACAATACGAGTTCTTTTTTGTTCTCAAACAGTTTGGGCGAGTTCAACTGAATGCTGCCAAATTTTAATTATTATAATTCTCAAGAATACAAGAAGCAATCTTGAACAATAATTTTCAAAAGGTTGGCTAAGACTTGAACCATTTTTCGCTATTATTCTGAGATTTCTTTACCAACACCTTTGTGACGAACATTCAGTTTTCGTGCTCAGGTGATCAAACTTTGTGTTCCTCTTTAACACTTAAGATTGCAGCGAAGCATACTGGCCAGCTGACTTTTCAAAAACCTATTATGCATTTCCTCAGGAGCCTGATTTCAAATCAGATTTTCAAGAGAAAATTTATATATCTTTCTTTCTGTAAGCAAACGCCATATATGAAATATAAAAAGACATTCGACTCTCTCTGGGTATATGGTTTCACCTGATTTGAAAATCAGAAAACCTAAATAATATTCACGTAAGTAGATCAAAATTCGGTGTCCATAAATGTCTTCACTCTTCACTAGCAGTCCTAGGTATCAATTTTTCATTTCATTATCAATTTCCTCCTCCTGGAAGATGCTAACCTTGTTAGAGAAACGCGCGTCGAGTGCAAAAATATCAGTTTGATGTTAGGGTAATTGATCTCTAGGAAAAGTTTCGCCTTTCACACCAAAGGTTTTAATCTCATCTTCTATAAGTTATAGTAGTAATAAGAAATATTTAACTATCATGTTTATGTGATCAAACCAAACACTCACTCACCGACTCACCTCGTGTTCCACGAATTTGATATCATAAATCATAACATTATTAACTAGTAAATTGTTATCAGTAAGATGGCTGTTATTACCGAGGTTGAAGAATTTTTGAAACAAGTGAACAAGTGTTTCAGTTAGATGTTTGAGAAAACAATTAATTTATAAATTTCATTGAACCTATATTATCAATTTGTACTTACCAATGCTTACAACAGATATATAGTAGCTCGAGTCTGTGGCACACCACACTCACCACAACCACACATTAATAATTTTCTCTCCCACTCCCGCCTCCCGCCCGCAATTCTTCTTTTTGGCAGAGGAGAGGATGGATATGGATGGATGTTCCGATTCACCGATTCCGATGTTCTTCTATTAGAGAGTTGAAGTGCTGCCATGACCGTTAACGTAAACGTACGAATTGACAGATACGCATGCGCAGTCTTGGCTTGTATACGTTTACGTCGAAAATTTGTTTACGGGAATACGTTATCTTGTGGGCGCTTACGAACACGTTAGAGATCAAAGTACGAATTGACAGATACGCTTGCGCAGTTATTCATTGTTTACGTTTACGTTGAAAACTTGTTTAAGGGCCTACGTTATCTTGCGGGTGCTCACGGATACGTTAAAGATCAACGTACGTTATCCGAAGAATATACGAATCGTACCGATGAGTTGCGAATGACAGCGTGACAGTTTTATGTTTTATGTCAAAAATGTCAGATAGTTGAACAGTCGAAAAGCATAGTTTGTTTATATATATATATATATTTGTTTATTTTTCGGTGGTGTTTTTAATTAAAAAAATAATGAATGCAAAAAGCCGATTCCGTTTTACGGACGAATTTGACCTCCATTTAGCAAGAGAGGTCTATGGCCATAACCCTTATCAAGATTCTAGGAAATGGTCTCTTATACAGATCAATATGATACAAATAACAGGAAAAAGTATCGGGATTAGAACCCTCAAAGAGAGGATTCAAAATTTAATAAAAAAATATTCGATCAAGGCTGAATCTTTGAAAGGAAAGTGAGTGAATACATTTTCTCGATTACTCTTGATTCAACTACATACTCTGTTTTCTTCAGTAGGAATCAACTTTCATTATCTTGAAAGTGAAATTCAATATGAATAGTAAAATATTTATTGGTATTTTTTTTAGATTTCCAGATACCTATTGAAGAACTTCAGAAGTAAATTGTAGTACTGAAAAAATCTCTCCACTTATTGATTTTAACATTTGTTCATGAATATATACATATAGCTGTAGCCTATAGATGCCTTTCACCAGACATCTTCATGAACGTCTATTTGATGTTTTCAATAATTGTAAAAGTAAGTTATTTTTCTCCAATTTTTAAATTGCAGGTCAGGAATTGAAATTACTGTCACAGAAATCGATGATTTGCTACAACAAATTATTATTATGATTTCTGGGTACCAGAAGAGAGTATCATGTTCCACTAGTGTTGTTGAACGCAACTCATCTTACCAAGAAGGATTTCAGGCCAGAGAGACAGCATGTTCAACGTTACTTGAAGGTGATTCAACAAAGATGGGTAAGAGAGACATTTGAAGCCACGAATGTTCACTGTATTAATATAATTTGTTCTCTTCATAATAATTTTTCTTTTCTGATTAACCTATTGATATTTTTGGTACAATACTTGAAATAATCACGATATAAATTTTTAGGCACTGATATATCACAAGGAAGATTATTCCTGAATGAACCTCTTGGAGATGATCTTGGATGTGTTCCTATCGACATATCGGAAATGACAGATGTTACCAATGTCATAGAAATTGAAAATAATTTTGAAGCTCAGCTGATAGGAGAACATCAAAGGGAAGTTACTCCATCTCCAATGGAGAAAAATCAACCAGAAAAAATAAAGAAAAGGCCTTTGGCTCAGGCAAATATCATGGGTGTGTATAATTTTTACATAGAATGAAAATTAAAAATACTTGAACACCATTTGTATAACAATGATTAGGTACTAAAAATTCATCATTTCAGCACCGAAGAGAAAAAGATACAATACAAATTTAAAACAAGATACTGTAAAATATTTGGAAACAAAAAATGAAAAACAATTTGAATTGAGAAGTAGGGAACTAGGGCTTCAAGAAAGAAAACAGTTACTTGAAGAAAATAAGTTTGAAATAGATAGACAAGAGAGACAAAAAAGGTTAGAAATTGAAGAGAAAAGGCTGGAAATGGAAGAAAGAAGACTGAAAGTTCATATGGATTTGTTTGCTAATCAGCAAGAAGTAATTAGGATATTGCTCAATAAGTAATACTCAACCCAGTAGGTACAAAATAAATTTGATCTCATATCGAAAGGGTACCTACTAAGAATCTTACTGTGATCTTAAAGTAAATTTTTTTTGTTTAATATGGTGTGATATTAGACTACATTTGAAATATTTTGTTACTGAGTGAAATTCAGGACATTCCTATAGAGGCCACCAAATATTCATACTTGTTCAATTCCAGATTGTTTTTTTGTGTACATACACAACAAAATGTTCACTGTGATTATAAGTTTTAAAGACTGTTTTTTATTGGATTATATTCAATATTGTTACAATTTTACTTAATGTTGTTTTGTTATTAGAGTTTATTCAGTTAGAAAATTCAAATATCCATTCTTGTTTCTTTCTAGATTGTTTTGTTCCATTTAGTTTTTTTAAGGAAATGACTGCACTTGTGATTCTAATATTTCTATTTCATTGATATAATAAAAAACTTTCTAGTACAAACATTTTTTATTGAAGCTATCAGCAAAATATCAATTTCCCAAATATTGTTCCAGTTGTGGAGGCTCAATATTGAAGTATCTGCTAGTCTGGCTTCCATATAAACAGGTATGGCAATTTGTTAAAATCATGCACGTCACATACATGGTGCCAATTTCCTGTAATAACAGTTTCTGATTTTTCTTGAAATCCACAAAAGCAAATTCCTGCACAATTTTTTGGAATCCCCATTCGACAGCAATTCTCAAGCTGCTCATGACTGTATTGAAAATTTGCCTTTCTGCGTGTCCCACTATCTCTAGTTCAGTGTATGGCCTCAAAAGCAATTCCCGTAAGCCATAGCCTTTATCCCCATAAATAACATAACGTCGGTTTTCAAATACTGTGTATTGTAAAAGTTCCTCGTAAAGTCCTGACTCCCTTAGCATTCCTGCATCATGTCGACGACCAGGATAAGCACCCTTCAAACTGATAACAATGCCATCAGGACACAAAACTGATTGGTATTTCACACAATGCACTTTTTTATAACCAGAGTAATACTCCTCTTGATTTTCAGTTGGTCTACAAATTGGCCTGATAGTGCCATCTATGAAGCCCCAACAATTGTTCATGGGAGCCCCTTTTACCATTATTGCCTGGAATTGATGGGAGAATCAGATTATTGAGCTCTCTCTCTACATATATATATATATATATAAATAGATGATATTGTTGTCAAATAAATTTTCCAAATTCCATTCGATAAAAATATATAAAGAAAAAAAAAATTGGAAAGGAAAAACATTTTCTCAATTTAAAAATATTTTTTTATGAACCCTCTGTTCATATTTTCAAAAACTTTTGAGCAGCTCAGCTTCAGAGTACTCAAATGTTGAATAATTGTAGGATAATGAGAATGTACAAACAACTTTTTGATTAGTCTGTAATAAATGCATTCTACACACTGACTATAATAATACACTTATATGCCCAGGTTCCATTTCATAATGAAATTCGTTATGATCCAGAAATCAATTGGAAATCCAATTCAGTGGTGGAAGGCTACATTGAAAATTCGGTTCAGAATAAAATCTCATGTAATAGTTATCAATACATTCCCGTAAACCATACAAAACTTGCCTTCGGCCATTTTCATATCCTGGTTAATGCTGGTATATTATTAGTAACCATAATTAGATGATCATTGCATAATATACTATTATAAGCAAGTTCACATCCACCAGTAAAGGAACTAGAGTGCCTATACATGACAATATCATACATAAGTTCTTACATACCTCTGAATATGCTCTCAACTTGGCTTCATTCAACCATGGCACATTTCCAAGGTTTTCCAATAAATGACTTTTATTATTGCATATAACCATCATGACAGTGTTGATAATGCTGGAGAGACCTTTGTAACTATATCCAAAAATACTTTCCAAATCTACGAGGCGATTTGGATATGCAAGCCTTCTCAAAAGTATGCATAAACTATCCACACCTACAATATAAGGATGTTAGAACATCGATATTGATCCTATAAAAATAACATACTATTCAATGTTATACCACTTTCTGTAGTTATTGTTTCAGGAAGGCCTAATGCGGTAGCAAGGCGGGGAATATGTGCTTTTTCAAAGCGAAACCAATTTTTTGCTTCTGTATTGGATATGTTGTCCAGGGTAAATCGCCCATAAAGCTCTGCTCGATTCCCAACAGGATCATTGTTAAATATATGTAGCAAGATCATATCATCCATTTCATCTTCTTCGACATCTGAATCCCCAAGTTGTTCGGCATCAAGAATCCTTTCCATATTGGATGAAATCGAGCCTTGTTGAAAAAATAACGTCATTAGATGAGTGTTAACAGCGAACTGAACAATATATTGAAACAGTAAATTTAAGTAGAATTGAATTACCTGAATTGTTATTCTCAGTGGAGTTCAAAGCTCAAATGTTTTCAATAAAATAATTATAAATATAACATAGGTATAACATTTATTTCATTCATAAGGAAACAATATTTCGATTTTGTTCGATAAAAAATAAAAATATCAACATCCTAATCCTGATAACCTCACAAAAACGATTAATTTAAATTCGCAGCGTTGGAAATGCTCAAAAAAAGTCTAAAATGGAGTAATTACTCACAAAACTACAAAACGGCAGCACTGGTTGACGGTTATAATTAACGTCTATGACAACGACTTCAACTCAATTTTCATGAGAACCCGTAAACGTTATATTTCATAACGTTAACGTATACGTTGAGGTCTTCACTTCAACTCTCTATTCTTTACTACTGTCACAGTAACAGTAAAGGAGAACGCTTAAATCAGAAGGAGAACTCGACTTGGAACTCGACGGCATCATCGCCTCTATTCGGAGTTTTCAGGGACCTTGAAGCGCCTATTTGTTCTAACTCTTGAGGGTCGGCTTCACCTAATATGCACATGCACATTGCACAATAAAGTTTAGACCTGTCTTCAGTGTGAAACCTTCCAGCTTCCAGCAGAGTCAACTTCCAGTGTTTAGAATAGATGGTACACAAACATATGGTTTTAATGTTATGGAAATGATACAAGCATATATTTGTACATTACCTATAATCTGGTCACAAGAGACAGAAAAGTCACGTTGTTTTTGTGAATCGCACGTACAACTAAGTTGGATTGCAGTCACATGTAAAAGAAGTCAAATATTCCAAAAATCGCAGGACAAAAATGTGTTAGTATTGATTAATGATCGTGATATCGCTCGAATAATTTACTAACTATAATAAACACAATGTTACTTCAAAAAGTTATTGCGAAAGTATAGAGAGTTTCCAACAAAAAAAGTCCACCTTGCATAATATAACGTGGGATAATTCTGGCGCCGATGAAAATAAACTTCTGTTTACTTGAGTGAAGTTTGTTTTGATGATCGTCAGAATTTTCTTGCCTTCTGATTAAAATATTAAATACTCGTAATTGGTACTGCTCAAGTAGCACTTTCATATTATTGGCTGAACCCCGAATTCAAATTGTTCCAATATAGATACATTGCAAGTGGAAAAATTCATGTCGAACTAATTTGAATCAATATTGAAAAAACGATATTTCAATATAAATATTGGTTCAATATTAACCAGAATTTCCATATCAGAAGATAATCAATAATATCGGTTTTACAAACATAGAGATTCCAATAGTGTTGGCATATTTTTTATGTACTTAATTTTCAATATCAGAATTCCCATATATGTACGATGTTGTTTGGGGGCGTCGATAACAATATTTAAGTAAATTAGATGACATATTGGCATAATAGTGCAATAAAAATATGCGAATTCTGATATTGCTTGAATATTGCTTTCGCGGTGAAATGAATATATTCAAATCGTGTCATTTTCGAGCCACAACATAAATGGGTATTAAGATTTGAGAGTGATCACTGTATTTCAAACATACATCAATATTGATAGTGGTATATTATTAATGAATTATTCCTGAAAAAAAATGTGGAAACATTAAAACATCAATATGTGGTGAATTTGAATACCAGAAAATTGCTCAGTAACCTTCATATTTCAAACCGCCTGTCACATAAGATAGATATCCTTTGGTGTTTTTTCAACGAGATTTTCATTATAACCAAATTTTGTAACATTTGATGATATAACAATTATTATACAGTTGCCTGTAAGATTTTCACATGTTAGGGTTTGCTAAACCGCGAAACTTGTTTCGCTATACAATAGCTTCTTCAAGCAGGAACTTATTTAAACTACCACTGAAATAGTTTGAAGTTCCTGCTTGAAGAAGCTATTTTATAGCGAAACAGGTGTCGCGGTTAACCAGATTATGTGAAAATTTTATAGGCAACTGTATATTAATTGTTTTAATATGGATTTTCATCAAGTACCGACCACTTCCACTCAGTATTTGTGTTGTCTTGATAATATATAACTTGAGATCAGCACATCTCTTCCCCCAACAAAAGTCACTCCTTGGCCTAGCGTGTATAATGGTAGTGGTCGACAATGACACAATGATGGTGCAATAGTGAAGATTGTATTAATAATTGAAAAAATTGGCTTTTTCCAATGGTGTGTCTAAGTGCTCTAGCTCAATCAGTTCTGTACTTTGCGCATGCGCAAAAGCAAATTTGATTTTCACTTCGAATAGTTGGATTTTCTGGAGTTGACAGGTGGAAGCTGAAATGCTGGTGCGCCAAACGTGATGGCGAGCCCGCCCCCATGCGCATAAACTCATTTTCAATTTTACCCCTACTGTCCTCCAATTCTGGACTGCAAGGGGCTTATCGTAAACAGATAATTTAGGTGGGAAAGTAAACCTACGCGATCGCTTCCATCAGCCGTAGCGTGTACTGTACATCTTACGTGTTTTAGGGAGGCTACGCACAAAAAAAAATTAAAAATATATATATATATATACTGAAAATGGACATCGTGAAGCCATTTGGCACGAATTGCAGTCAAGAAATATATAATTATCTCGGAAGGTTGAGCCCGATGAATGTCCTTACCGAATGAATCACAGAATACCTCATTTTCTGCTTTAATTTGTTTGTAGGTTTACTAATACTTTATTCGCAAATGTTTGAATTCAAATTCTTTGGTTGATATATCGATGGTTTCAGGGGCCCTATTCTTGAACAGTCGCAGTTCTGCTTGTACGCTGTTGCTAAGCTGCGACATTTCTGATTGGTCTCTACCTAGCAACAACGTATACGTTCACCTAACGTGTGTTTCAAGGATTGACCCCCCAGGTCCTGCCCTCCAGACTGCTCTGGGCCGCAATTTTTGAGTCATACGGATTTATTTTCATAAGAATAGAGTGACGCTGTCGTAGGGATATATGGACTAGAAAAGTTGCTGCGTCTATTATTGAAAAATAGTTCTTTCTGGATAGAACGAGTCCAATTAGTCAGCAACTACTCGTATAACTCAAATTTTGCCTATCAAAAAAGTATTTAGAACTGATATATATGAAAATATTGAAAATCTGCCCTTTGACACTTATATATAGATTCCAATATTTATTCTTATTTTTTCAGAATGTGGTAGGTTACAAACCCCAAAAACTACGGAAAAAAAATTGATCCACCACAAAAAAATGACGTTCAAACAATACATGGACTAGATGTGTTGAACTGCGATAACACATAAAGTCCTACACGTATTTATTTCAAGATTAGAGACCAGGGGGTCTATTCTTGAACCACACGTTCGCTGAACGTGTACGTTGTTGCTAGGCAGAGACCAATCAGATCTGTCCCAGCTTAGCAACAGCGTATACGCAGAACTGCGACTGATTCAAGAATAGGGCCCCTGGTCTCCTATACTGTGAGGCCCAAATTCACCAAACCGATAAACTAAGTTTAATTGTGTCAAGTGACAAAAAACACATGCAAATTCCGTCTGACTTTTTCTTAAACTTTTAGTTTATCGGTTTGGTGAATTTAGGCCTGCGTATTATAATACTTGGTGGAAGTTTTTCTTTCGGTTCTGAAAATATCTATGAAGGCTTACAGGTATCGAATTCGTAATTCTACTTCAACATAATAGATATTATTGGGGCACTTTCCCATCGGATGTGATCCTATTTATAAACATAACACAGACTTGACATTTGTCATCCTCGAACGAAAACATTCATATAATTCTAGCAAAGTATATATATTGGTCACTTATGCGTAGTAACACCCATTCAATGGAGATTTGATGTTGAACTTGTATTAAACTTGGACAAATGTCCATGTTCAATCCAAGTTTGAAGTGGAACATTCGTTGAATGGCTTGGTGCAACTACCCATGCATTATATTGGGAAAGCAAGTTAACCCTTTTTCGCTTATTGAGTAGTTCATGATGACGCGTACTTAGCTACCACTCCAACTATCTGTCAATAACAGATATTCTACCATATGCGAATCATTACGCCAAACCATAAACTTTTTATCAATTCGGTATCGTAATAGCAAACTGAATGATATATCACTCGTGGGTAGCACTGTTTGTTGTTCAGGCACATAATCCCTATTTCACGTTTTCACTTTCCGAGGTTTCAATCTCACTACCTCTTTGGATCCGAGAAAAAGAAAAAAAAATTTATAATGATTATTTATTGAATCAGTTTTTTCGCAGCACATACTCATCCACCCTGCGTTCTCTCCAATAGCAGCCATGCCCGATATTGCTCGCGCTAGGGGCGCGGGGGTAGTTCGAGATCACCGCAGAACTAAAAAGATTTTGCTCACACCAAAACCAAAAACCAATAAAGATTTCTTTGACGAAAAGAAAGAATTCAGAGTTCCAGGGCCTGACACAACACAAATTCGTATTCGGATTCATTTCAAGAATAGAAGCCCTGGGCTTCTTTCCTTGAAATAAATCCGTATACGACTTTGCGATGTGTCGCATTTTAGCACATCTAGTCCATATTGCTCTACGTCACTCTTTTTGAATGGAAATGAATTCGCATGACTCAAGAATTGGACCCCTTGGCCACAGAATACTTAATTACTAAATACAGAAGCGAATCGGTAACCTAACACAATTGTCCAAAAAATATTTGACATTGATCGAACTTGGTCACAGAATACTCAAATACTTCATACAGAAGCGAATCAAATGATATATTCGATAAAAGCCAAGCCTTTCCAAAGTGCACCAATGAGAGCGTTCTAAAATATTGTATTGCTTTCGCTTCAGTCAGTCAGATGAAAACAGCTAATCAATTTGACGCATGTCATGAATTTTCTCAGTGTAGTTTCCTATTGTTGATATATATTGTAAGATTTCTCAGTATCGATGAAAGTGCCAAATTTCGATCAAGGTCAAATCAACGTTGGTATATAGGAGGAAGGTTACGAAATGTCATCATATCGATCCCTCCATATTGCGGGGGCGTCAATGAGGTTAAGGTGAAATTCCACGATCTACTAATATGCAAGTGGATTTCAGTTTCTGGTATCTGATTGGTAGATAACAACAGATAGCCAAAAAAAATACCTGCTTCCCTAATAAGATCTATGAAGATTCGAGTTATTGAAAATCTAACTTTATGGTATTCAATACTGAATGTCAGTTGAGAAAAAGTGTGGATACACTCTTCGTATTTGTGTTTGGTTTGACAGATAATTCAACTCGATCTGATCTCGATATATGTGAAAATTGAAAACGAAAGCAAATGAAAAATTGATGACTGTGTATGGTTGGTGAAAATCCGAAAGGAATACCTGTGTTTTAAAGAGAAGTGGGACTGTTCCTCATGTAGCAAGAAAGTTTGCCAGAGTATGATAATTACTCCTATATGAAATGGAAAGTATTTGGGTTTACCAGTAGTTCAAGGATCTTTTTCCGAGGCCAAGAAAATGTTTGAGCTTTGTATTATACTTTGAACGTTTATCTACGTCTTCTAATGTAAAGAGTTGAATTTATATAGGAATCCGAATGAACTTATGAACAAAATGCCTCTTCAAATATATCGCTTTGTAATCATGCAACCAATCGTGATAAAGTCCATTCATACAAAATGAGTACCATGATTATTCGTGAATGAAATCATGTAGTGTATTTGAAAATAGCATAACTAAAGAAACTGATGTAATTATTCAAATGTAACATAGGATTATGTAGCAGTTTTGAGTAATAAGAGATGGGAATTACCCAAATTTATTAGGACTAGTGCTTAAACGTTCCTATTTAAAAGTGAAGGCTGAACTTCTCATCAATCAAAACTGCTGCACAAATCATAAGTTGTCAGTTTCTGATAAATTCAATATATGAAAAAAAATCAAGCAGTGTCAATTGAATTGTAGCAGTGGAAAGGTATAGAGAAATTCCTCTCGCAATAACCAAGATCAAGATTCATTCACTTTTTTTGGATGTATTTCTCATTTAAATTTTTTCACATATTTCAATTCATTTTTTTTTCAAGTATTATCATTCAATTAAAGCTGTTTAGCTTATTATAACAAGTTCAATATGAGTAAATATAGTTTACATTATGAATGTTAGAACCAGTGTTATTTTCTAGTCATACCCCCTCGAAAAAACATTCAATTTAATTTGAAGTTAGTGTAGAGGTTAGTGCTTGTGTCATGGTCAAAAAGATCTGAGATCAATTTTCCAATGAAAGTTTTTTTTTTGGAAAATTGTTCTGGCATATTGAATCAGAATTCTGTCATGTTTTATAATCGACAGTTCATTTCCTAGGAATGTGTTGCATTCTTTGAGTTTTTCCATCATCTCCTTTTGTTCCTGGAATTCCTGTTGATTTTTTTTTTAATCCTTTTTCAGCTTTATAAGCAAATATATCTACAAAATTAGGGAAAATGGTAAACCCGATTTTGGCAGAACTCATCATTTTTCAACAACCTCACTCGTGACTTAGGTTGGTCCTCTCCTGTTATTTCGCAATCATTTTCATAAAAGTGCTCCGAGCATATTCTAGAATAATTTGTCGGAATCCACGTGTCGGGTTTATTACAAAATGCTATCCACTCTTGCCTTACAACAGGATTCTTCGGAAATGAGTGAAAACTTAAGGCTCTACTTGAGCCTAATAGCGTTCCACAAGTGTTCAAACAGCCCGTTACACATCACTTGTTTCCCGGCATAATAACTAATCAAAAAGTTTTTTATACAACACAATAACTAAAACGAACAAACACCCAAGAAAAAACACCAACAACTTATCCTAATAGAAACACTTTAAAGCTAGTAAAATATTACTCCAAGAAACTCCTTACACTAATGAAAATTAAACAAACGACCTAAAATACTTATGAAATGATTCCCTGAACTCCACAAAGACAAGACAGAATACACAACGCAACGCAGGTTCAGGTATGCTGTGGGCTGTGACAACGCAACAAATCTTTTACTTTCACAGCAGAGTAACAAAGACACCAAGCGACAGAGACAATCAGGAATCAGCCACATAAAACATATTATATGTTTGTGTGTTCTGTGACAATTCCTTTGCACTTTTTCTGTTTATCTTTGGTTCTATGGGGTTATGCCACCTATAGAGATTTTTAATTTACCCAATTTACCCCAGAATTGCCAACTTCGATTTCCCCAAACCCTGCCCCTAGCCTCAGGTACCCCTTCGCCTACAAACTCGTGAAATTTCGTAACTTTCCTATATATGAACGTTGGGTCAAATATTTCTGAGACAATTATGTTAGGTTACCGATTCGTTTATTTTGTGACTTTGTCACTTTAATCGACACTGAGAAATCTGACAATATATACCTACAATAGGAAACTACACTGAGAAAATTCATGACATGCGTCAAATTGATTAGCTGTCTTCATCTGACTGACTGAAGCGACAGCAATGCAATATTTTAGTATGCTCTCATTGGAGCACTTTGGAAAGGCTTGGCTTTTATCGAATATATCGTTTGATTCGCTTCTGTATGAAGTAAAGTATTCTGTGACAAAATTCGATCAATGTCAAATATTTAGATGTGCTAAAATGCGACACAACGCAAAGTCGTATACGGATTTATTTCAAGAATAAAAGCCCTCTATTCTTGAAATGAATCCGAATACGAATTTGTATTAGGTTACCGATTCGCTTATTCTGTGACTTTGTCACTTTAGGCTGAATTCAGACAGATCCGAAATCAGAGGCCAGATTCTATTTCACGAATTCGATTATCGAATTGTTCAGAATATGCATATATTTCAGTACAGGGCCTGGTGCAGTCACAGTCTGAGCTACTCGACAATCAAGTTCGTGAAATAGAATCTGGCCTCAGACCGTGCGACGAACCGACAGCTTTCTGATTGGTCTAAATTCGAATTTTCATTCGGCAGGAAGAATTCATCCGAAAGTTTCAACTTTTTCCGATGTCGGATGAAGAAAATGCATTCTGTCAAATGCAATGCCCAATACTAAAAAAAGCTGAATTCAGACAGATCCGATATCCGACGTCCGAATCGTACTCGTATCATCGGACAAAATGGGCGATTCACATAGACCCGATTGCTACTCGGATACGAAATTCTAGAATTTTTTGTTCTGTGTGATCACGAAACATGATATTCGCAAAACTCCATACACCGCGGGCATATCTAACAGACGACAGTAAATGACAGTTGTCAATCCAGCCTGCTGGACAAACAAACCTGATTTACCTATGCTAATTGTGTGTTTATGTCATATTTTAAAATCTTTTTTCTCAATAAAGGCTCAATTTTGTGCGATTGTGAAATGTGGAAGTAACAGCGGCAGGCATAATGTTTCATTCCATCGATTCCCTTTTATTTTCGACAATAGAAAAAAAGATTAATCCTCTTGCTGAAAAGAGATGTGAATTGTGGATTCAGGCAACTAGAAGAGCAGATTCAACTTCTTATAAGTTGAAATGGGCAACGGTGTGTTCAAAACATTTTGTAGGAGATATTTTCAAAGAATGTAGGAAACATAGGCAACATAATTTTATTTATTTCAGGCAAGCCAAGTGCGCTCAAAGATGTTGACAATATGGACTGGGTACCGTATCAATTACTTGGCTACAAAACAAATATCAATGCAGTTCAAAGTATTCAGAGATTGTATCGTATAGGGAGCAGCGTGATAAAAATGAGATCGCAAATATTCCAGTTGATATGGATAAAATTGATGATGATTCTTTGTGTGAATGATCCAGCTGTTCAAAACTTGAATATTATTGATGAGCAAAATCAAACTCTGAATGATATAAATTAACCAGTTGAAGAAGTGGAACATGCACAAAACTCTGGTGAACACCTATATCCCGATATTGATTTCGAGTTGCAGAATTGTTATCGTGAAATCTATCATCTCCGGGAAACTTTGCAGACTTAATCATTCACATTGGAAAGTTTAAAGCATAACTCATCTAAATGCTTTTTTTATACAGGATTGCCATATCAAAAGATGGTTGCGGTTTATAATTTTGTAGAGCCTTATATAACATACCCTAAATCTGTTCTTTCAAAGTTATTATTTATTAAAGTACATTTTCAGTATTTTTTTCACAAGCTTCACTCCAATCTTTCTAATCCATTTAGATATAAACATATTGTATGAATCCAAACTTTTATAGCCTTTGAAGTCTTCTGTGCATGCACTCTCATATACAAAATAGTTAATAATGAAATAATTTCATACAACATGTCATGAAACTTTAGGAAAGTTTTTGCACAGCATTACTACAATCCCCAAATTTCAATAAATAAGGATCACATCCATCACTTCCCTTCAGTTTCTCTAAATATCTCTTCTCAATCTCCATAGACAAGGTGTTGAAATAATCACTTTTATCAGCCATTTCACATGTAATTTTCTTGCAAGCAGGAACAATAATAAATATAGATTGCAATATATAGACATTTATATATGTCAGGTACACTAAGGGTATACCCAAAATTAGGGTGAACCCATAATTTCTTCATAATTACGATCATAATCTCGTTAAATTACCATTGTTGCTTATGGAAGTAGGGTTTGTTTGTCCAGCAGGCTGATTGACAGTTGTCTTGTGACGTCACATGCCCGCCGTCTATTGACGAAGTACTGTTGATAATTTTTTTTCGAGATCGACTGAGATCGTAGCAAATGTGCTTCATCTGATAATATTCATCCTTTAGTAAGAAAACAAAATTGTCGTTCGGCCAGGTACAGTAAACAAAAATGTCGAGTGTTTCGTATTTAACCATCGTGCCTTTTCAGGGTGAAATGAATCGAATAATATTTGATGAGTGAAGATTATTTCCTATATTTCAAGTGAACTGAGCCTCATGATCTTTATGTAGTCAAAAGAGAAGAGATGCAAAATATCATAATGAAGCCATTCACCAGTTGAATCATATGTCCTTAACTAGTACTCCAACAATGAAGATTGGCTTGGCGGAAGAGTGACTTGTACCAGATAAGCTACCAAGGGCACAGTGAAAATATTTTCATTGAATGTCGACAGGCTCACTACATGACCAAGATAATTAAATGAGATATACCCAAGGTGCTCGCAATGATTCATCGTTCATTTTGAATGGATAAGTGTTGCTGCATTAAAAGGGAATGCCTATTTCGCTAATAGTATTTGGAAGGACGATTATATTCAATAAGGAGATACAAGAACATCCCGACTAATGTATAGGAGTGTACTAGACATATTTGAGGATTGCACAAATGGAAATTCCGTCCAACTATCACTGTTCGCAATATGGAATGTTGTCAGGAGTGGCAAAATAACCACATATTATTGAAATAAAGTTATACAATTATTATACTGACCCGGTTTTGATATTGAATTGAACTATGTTGTTCATTGTATATCTTTTATAGTCTGAACACCGTATAGTATGTGTTTGCTCTGGTCAAAATAATCTTTGCTGAATTCGATAGTCATTTGCAGGTACAATTTATATAATCCCCTGGGGCATATTGGTTTGTCATATAACTATGTACAAGCTTCTTAAGAAATAGAGTTCAATACTGACCATAAAGAGAAATAGTGTTTTTCGAAACATTTATATTAGTGCTGAAGTAATCTATTATATGGCTCAATATCGCAGAATTTTTATAACTAATGAAAATACATTCGTATGTTAGATGCAAATTGCAGCTTTTTATTTCATTGAGAGAAAACTACCACCCCAGAGAATCCATAACAGACATGATTCGAATACAAAGGAGTTCCATGTGCTTGACTCAACTCAATGTTTCATCAAGGAAGATACCTACCTGAACACCTTATATAACTAGATAATGATATTTGATGATCCATAGTGGTACTATAAATTTTATCTAACATCGATTGGTACGAAAACAAAGTATATTTATAATGAAGAGATGCAGTTTTTATTCAAATATGTTCTTATTTGAGGTCACATAGTTCTTTAGTGATTTTAAAATGAGAAAATCCTCCTAGTCGCCCCGTATCTATTACTACGTTGAGCAATATTTGAGGAAAGTTTCCGCAGACTCTTCAAACAGATATATTTTTCAATTATCATGGAAGTTGTATATTCTGCAATAAATTCTCTAAATATCCTATTTCAATATACTTTTTCTTCATTTTGAAATAAAAGAAAATATATTCAAGCCAGTTTAAAATCTGCGATGTATCTAATTTTTATAAATTTATATTGGTTTTCACCATTTTGTAGTCTAGTGATACTAGGGTATTCGGTACTCCCCGACCAACGTTCACTACAAACCGCCACAACGTCAGTTTCTGTCAGATTATATGTGTCCTTTGAGTTCCGTGGGTAAATTTATCGGACGAAGTTAAATATATTTCATCTCAATCCGACATCGGATGGCAGAATGACATTTCGATCAGATGATTCCCGCTAAAAATAATGCACCAATCAGAACATCGTTAGCTTTGACCATTGCATTTGACAGAAATGCATTTTCTTCATCCGACATAGGAAAAAGTTAAAACTTTCGGACGAATTCTTCCCGCCCGCATGAAAATTCAAACTTAGACCAATCAGAAAGCTATCAGATCGTCGTACGATGGGATTTCGGATCTGTCTGAATTCAGCCTAATCGACACTGATAAATCTGACATATATACCTACAATAGGAAACTACATCGAGATAATTCAAGTGACATGCGTCAAATTAATTGGCTGTCTTCATCTGACTTACTGAAGCAAAAGCAATAGAATATTTTAGGCTTTTACCGAATATGTCATTTGATTCGCTTCTATATGTAGTAATTAAGTATCACGTGCCTTGGCTGCATTTCTTCAGTATTGCGGATTTATTTGTATACGAATAGAGTGACGTAGAGATAAATGGAGTAGATATGTTCAACTGCGATACAACACAAAATCGTATAGGACTTATCACACACTACATCACATGTAGTCCATATATGTCTATGTCACTCTATTCGTATGGAAATAATTCCGCAACAATCAAGAATTGCAGCCAAGTTGTCCAATTCTTGAGTTATACGGATCGATTTTCATACGAATGGAGTTATATGGACTAGATGTGTTGAACTGCGACATCACAAAGTCGTATTCAGATTTATTCCAAAAATAGAGGCCCTTGTCACGGTATGTCTTTTGGTACTGATGTACCAACTCGGAATGAACACAATTTGAGTTAACTGGATTTAGCTGAATTAAATGATTTTTTCTTATTCTAACAAATGACTCCGCCTCATCATAACAATATTTAAAAAATTAGAACAGATTCAGCATAATTTCTGGGGACCATTATAATTAATTAAAGTAGGCGGAATTTCAATAAAAAGGAATTTATTTATTATTCATTTATGTATTTTCAGGCTCAGCAACTCTTGGAATTATTCAGTTGTCAGGCGAAATAGATGAAAATCGTATATGCCTGCAAGTCGCATTTCAGATTCCAGGTTAGGAAAAGCTCCTGAAGTTTTTTTTTTCAGAAATATTTCCTGTACTACCCATCTCCGTTTCTGCTTTGCTTGATGATAAAAAAATTAATTTTATACGAATTATACATATAAATCACATATTTCACAACTTTGCGCCACGAATCTAAGAAATTCGTAACCAAGTCGAATTACCTGAACTACATTCTAAAGAGTTAGGAATTTCTTCCACGAATATTTTTTATTCAAATATTTTTGACATATCATTATTTTGCATAAGAATTGAAAAATTCTGAGTCTTGAGTATGTGGCATAAACACCAACGCTTTGACAGGTGATAATAATAGTGACCTCACTTATTAGTTCAAGTTTGAAGTGGACAAGATCATCTGTTGGATAAATTTGTGGAAAATTCAGAAATTTTTAAATAAATCATAAATGGAACCGCTTACCAATATCATAAAGCCATTTCTCTGCAATTTGACAAATATTATACAATTTTCAGAAAATGCTTTTTCACTTCTTTGCCATTGAATGTGAGGCCAATATGAAAGTGTTATTTCCTTCGATTGATGAAGTCGATAAATACCCAATTTCGATTAATGTCAGACTCAATATAATATGTTATTTGAAAACATCAACCAATATTCTAATAATATGGAAATAACTATGTTGTTTATCTTATATTGGACTTCTGACCAATTCAGTATACTAGTGGGGATGGCAATGATTCAATGACAGAAGAATAATGAAAAAATTTAACTGAAATGAAGTTCCAGTGGGATATATCCACAAATATCTTCTTGTATTCCGATTACTTTTCGGTCCTCATCTCCTGCAATTTGTGAAATTCGTAAAAATCAACTTCCCCTCCAATGAAACTCCGCCCCTTTTCCCCCTCTCCCGATGCATGAAATCAGTACCGGTCGACAAATCCTGCATTCACAATTTTTACCCGGTCTCTATTTCATGCACCACGGTCCACTTTTCATGCACCGGTCTGCACTTCATGCGTTTGGTACATATTTTGGTCATCAATTCCTGCCAATAAGAAATATATATATATATATATATATATATATATATATATATATATATATATATATATATATATATATATATATATATATATATATATATATATATATATATATATATATATATATATATATATATATATATATATACATATCTCAGAGCACAACTCTCTTCAATTCATGCTCAAGAGTATAAATGGTCATGCGAAAGAAAATATTAGTTAGTACTCGAAGAACAGGCACAAAGAGGGGTAAAGGTTTACTGAATACCCTGATAAATAAGCTTCCATTTGAGCTTCATATTCCTGGATATCAGTAAGTGTGAGAAACAGTTTTTGTATTGGTTTTTTCAATAGATTTTCATTATTAGATTTTGCGGACCAGGAACGAAACTGAATGAGAGACTAGCAAAAAATCAACAAGGCATAAACAAATTAGACGAAAGCTGCAGAAAGCATGATTTAGCATATGCAAACTTCAAAGATAAGTAGATCCACAATGATAGATCTAGATCGGAAGTGCTCAAGGTTACTCTGCTGCCTCTCGATGTTGTTGACTTCGAGCTTATCAGCTCGGCGAAAACATCGCTGAAGTGGTATAATAATAATGATGATTAGATTAAATAATTGAAATATGTCATCGACGTTTGAAAAAAATCATTCCTACATACAGGGTGTGCGACATTAAAGAAAAAAAACATTCCTACTGTGAAAAATAATAATGATGATTAGATTTAATAGTTTAAATATGCCATCGACGTTTGAGAAAAAAATCCGTGGGCATATACAGGGTGTGCGCCATTAAAAAAAACTTTCCTATATACAGGGTGTGCAACATTAAAGAAAAAAAAACATTCCTACCGTGAAATAATAATGATGAAGTGAAATAATTGAAATATGCCATCGACGTTTGAGAAAAAAAATCCTTGGGGGGACAGGGTGTGCAGCATTGAAAACGTGGTTATGTTCCAGTATAGTATACAGGGTGTGTAACATAAAAGAAAAGAAAAACATGCCTACCGTGCGCTCGGTGAAAATATTCGTGCGTCGAATGAGGCAAAAGGCAGCGTGACGAGGCCCCCATATTTTAGCATGCGATGCCGGTTAAACCGACGAAAAGCAAATTCGTTTTCTAGCCAATTCGCCTTTCATTAGAAATGAAGAAACATTTTCATAAATCATTTTTATTTGGGTAATATATCACATAACCATTTGTAAATAATATCAACGTTTCGGAGGCTGCAATTGTAGTTTTTTCTTCGGTCGTGATGCATACAAGGTGAAACGCCATCGTTGCTGCCGAATGTGGGAACCAGCCACGTTGTATTGTCATAATCTTCCAAATTCACAACGCGTGTAGGTATAGCCAATTGATTGAATTTGTTGATGAGATAATCTCGCTTCTGGAGTCCTCGCACATAAATGATGTCTACATCTTGCAAATTCTCCTTGAGGATGGCATCTAATCGGTGCACAAAGCCGAGGAATACCTCAATCCGTAAGTTCGCTCCAAAACGTCACCCCCGGGGAGACCCCCCCCGCCCCCCTGACAGTGTCGTGCACAATGATGCAATAGGCTCTAGTATTTCGGGGAAATCCTTCAGATGCCTCGATTTCAAGCTTCACATCGACACTGGAACTCTTGATGCTCTCGTCCCTTCTAGAACAATCGATGACAAACAGAGATTTGTCAAAGAATGCAGAGGATGATAGAAGAGGATTATGTTGATTGGTATTTTTGTAACTCATACCAAATTGCGTGTAATTGAAATAGGCTTGAGAATAATTCCCTCTCGCAAAATTCAAATGCATATTTTCCTTGGGATAATTTTCACCGTTCAGAGTCAACGTTATATTGGAAATATTCAGATGATTGAATATCGTCGGATCATTATTGGTTTTGGTGTAATCACGATCTGTCTGGAAACATACAATGACAAAGCGAGGACTTTCGAGAAACGATGAAGTTTTGACAGCCCATATTTCATTTTTGGCACCTTGTGTGAGAGCAGGCAACATATGAAGTTCCCATTTTCTGAACGGTATAAGAATGGGAGTGTCAGCTTGGATGGCCTTCAAAAGCTGCAATTTGATTTGGTCGTGTGGAAATATGCGTTTGACTTTCAGTTCGATATTTTCAATCTCCAATTTAACGTCTGTTTTCGTTCCAGGCGGTGCACCGGGAATTTCTTCTATTTTAAAACAGTTGCTATCGTCGCCAGCTCGTACTAAACGAATTGAATGTTTACCATAGGAAACACATTGATAATCGTTGAAAATATTCAAAAAGTGCTTAATTGGTATGAGCATGTTGAATGTGAGATGAGTTGGGTGGATGACGCTCACGTTGTTGGGAAAAGTCCAACCGGAGATAGCCATGTGCTTGATATCTTCATCGGTGTAGGTGAGGAAGCCTCTGACAGTACTAACAATTCCAACTTCACGAACCGTTTCCAATTCTTTACCGCTCTGCTCGTAACTAGCAGATTGAAACATGAAAGCGGCAGCATTGTTCACGAAAGCCACTCTGCCCTCTCCTCCAGTTCTCTCAATTTTTCCGCTGATGAATAGCAAGCTGTCGTACAAGGCATCGTAGGCATCCGATTGATTAATGTTGATTTCAATAACGTCATTGTTGCGGAATGATTTGACATAAGGATAGTAGGTTCGCCACTCCACCTTTTGTATAGACTCATCGTTTTGAGGTTTTCGGAAGATGTTGAACACATGATTGGACAACATGATAGCCAAGAGATTCCAAAAATAATTTATTGTCCACCGTCAGCGGTTGACGCTGCTGTTGCTGGTTGAATGTCTTGTTGAAGACTGAGGTGGGTAGTGAGTTGTTCTTATAGATAAGCATAGTTCTTCTTCAATTCCAAACGAATTATTATTTCTTCGTTTCGAAAATCGATCGGTTTGGAATGTTGATCGAGTACTCGCAGCGTAATATTACCTATTTCGTCTCTATGAGCAATGGGTAGATAAATGAGGTGATTGGGTGTTTCGTCAATTGCGTACCCAGGATCAACACCAATAGCGAATTCGTATATCGTATGAGACGGTGTGTTGTTGTAGAAGGCTCCAAACGTAATGTTGCTATCTATGTGTATGGTGCGTACTTTAATGATATCCACAGGCAAATCGGATGCGTAATGTGTGTTTGATTTGAGGAGAGATGATGAAAAACCCAAAATATGAGCCAGACTATTTGCCGGTCGGAAATCGATTGAATGCTTGAGGCAAAATATTTCACTTTTCAGTGTATTATTATTCGGTTTGAGAATCCGCTTGACTGGCTGAATCCCTTGGAGGCAGCCACAGGGAGGAGGAGAGAGAGAGAAAAATTCCTCTGGGTTGTCCTTGAACGTTTTCGGTATGATGTGTTTTTTAATCAGATTCTCAATGTTATTTCGTAAGACCCAGTAGGTACATCAAAACTTTTTGGCTCATCTTCGTTTTCATAGTAGTAGAATTTCGTGCCATCTTCAATGTTGGGTATACTGTTGTACGAATGGAAACTCAGCAAAGCCAAACTGTATTCTGAATCGGGATCCAATCGAATAGGTGGATTAAAATCGATGGAAAGCGTCGAAGAACGACTCGTTAGCGTTAATATCATCGACATGACTGATACAATGTAGCCTACGACATTCCCTTAAATAATTGAAACAACATGTGAACAAATATTTATTTTTGACAGTAATAACATTCTATTTGCGAAGTTACAGGCCCACAAAATATTGCTTTTTGTAGCGGTGGTGATGTAGACTCTTCACGTAGACAATGAATGAAACATGGTAGACGCACTTGCAGAGCGAATCGATGTTGGTAGTCTTTCGGTAATCTATGCCACACATCTAGCAGTTCCCAAGGTCCTGCTTCCCTCATCAAATAGTCGATGGGTATATTTCTCAATTCGTCATCAGTGTAATCTCTTAAACACTTACTCGACATTCTGTAGTAAAAACTTTAGGCAGAGATGTCCGCAGTTACTCTGATTGAAATTCTGGTATTGATCATTATTGTATGTGATTGTTATACCCCCTCCAAGATATCGCACCAATTCCATTGGAGGTTTCAAATTACCGAAACTGTCAAAATATTGTACAGCATTGCCGTTTTTGATGTAAGCTACCCAATGGGTGCCGGCATTCAACTGAGTATCCAAGTTGATTACAGCGCATTCTCGCGGCCAAGGACCGCAAGTTGGTAACGTATCACGCATGAAGACTCCACGAAAATGCGGTATTTTCAGTTGACGAGCGCACCGCCGTATTTCCCAATCATACAACGCTCTATTGGGCAGCTTCAATGGGAGTTTTTTTGTTTTTTCAAGTTGAGTCCGCGTCCTTTGCGTTGTTGTTTCTTCAGAAACAGACCGAATCCTCGAGGTGTTTTGCGCAGGTACAAGCCGGAACCTAAATGTTCCATAGCCTGATTGTGACGTTGATCTTCTTCGAGTTTCTTTTTGGCATTCTTGGCATCGATAACGGTTTTTGCAATGGCGCTCGCTCCACCCGCTATCGAACCCAAAGCCGAAAGAGCAGCGAATATAGGTATAAGCGGTAGGATTCCTCCAGACTTTGCATCGAACGGTATTATTCTGGGTATTTTGATGTTTTTACGTCCGCCAGCTTGAATCAAAGCCATTTTAGCGGCTCGCAAAGCCGAAGCACTAGATTTTTTAACATTCGTAGGATGCGGCTTCCAATTTTTAATAACTTTTTGAAGAATGTTACGTCGAAAGGTCATACCCATACCGAGTTTACGTTTAGTCTTCATGGCTGTCGTTACGAACCAAGAGGCTGCTTTCTCCCCCAAACTAGAGTCCTTCGATTTGAACCGCTCCCACGCACTGTTCTCCAGCTCCAAATCAGCCTTATGACGATCCCCCAAAGACTTATTCTGCGAATAGGCCAAATCGTGGCGACGGCAAGCAGAATCTAGACCGTTTATGCCCTTCTGACCGAGCGCTAATCTTTCGCGGAGACGTGTACCAGGTCCACAATACTGATATCCAGGTAGATGCAATTCGAACGGGAGCTTATCGATGAGTGAATTGACGACACCTGCACCGCAGTAAGTCAACATTGAGAATGACATGGAGTGATGTTGAACAATCATTTTATAACCGCGTTGCACTCGTTGTCCAACATCACAACATGGAAGTCGTTCAACAAGACGAGTCATTACCCATTGAAAATTTAGATTTTCTGAATGAAGCCAACAGCGTGGAGGGAAAACACGGTAAATTATTACCTAATTCGTTTCGTGCCATCATTTGCGGACCGAGTGGCTGTGGAAAGACGAATGCCATGTTGACGCTGTTATTCCACCCAAATGGCGCCAAATTCGAAAATCTTTACGTGTACTCAAAGTCATTGTATCAGCCAAAATATCAAGCAGTTCAAGAAATCTTGGGCAAAGTAAAGGGGTTGGGGTATTTTCCGTTTAAAGAGAATGAGGAAATTATAAGTCCTCACGAAGCCAAATCAAATTCCATATTCATTTTTGATGATGTTGCATGCGATGGACAGCAGAAAATTCGAGAATATTATTCCATGTGTAGACATAAGAATATTGACGCCGCCTACCTTTGTCAAACATACTCGAAAATCCCCAAACAATTGATACGGGACAATTGCAATATGATTATATTATTCAAACAGGATGAAATCAATTTGAAACATGTATTCGATGAACACGTCTCACCCGACATGCCTTTCGAAGAATTCAAAAAATTATGTGCGGAATGCTGGCAAGATCGATATGGAGCCATTGTGATAATGAAAGATTTCGATATAAATGCCGGCCGCTATCGTCACGGATTCGACAAATATATATGCATACACAGGGTGTAATGTAGTTTCATTTGTCATCATGAGGCCGTTGAGCAAAGAAGTTGATGTTATTCGAAAGAATAAAATCAACGAGATTGCGCGTGGAATTCGAAAAAAATTTTTAGCTTTGAAATTGGTCTGAAAGTCTGAGGAAGATGAGTCGTTGCAAAAATTCTTCAAGCCTCTGTCGGTGCCATTAAAGAAAATAGCCGACAAAACGACCACTGCGCCGATCAAAACAGAAATTGAACCTAAAGAAGAATTGGAGGAGTTGTCAGAAGCTAAACAAGAAGAAGTGGAAGAGTCGTCAGAAACTCCATTTCAATCCCTAGAAGCTGGTACGCAAGATGATTCCTCCCTCAGCGTAGATGAGCAAGTTTTAGAGGAATATATCGATCAATATCCGATAATGTCTCAACCGTACATTCTAAAGCATTGGGAAAAAAGCAAGGAAATCGACAAGGTTTATGGCCCCATATATGATGGCGTATCTTCAAAATGGTTCCTCGGTCAGAGGGAAATAGATTTCGACAAACGTACAGGCAGCATCAAAATGGCTGGGCATATCTGGAGAGAAACACCTGGTCTATATGAACTCATATTCCTCGACGTACCTGAAAAGTATACCTTTACAAACATACAAAACAATTTTGGATTTATCGAGCGTCCACAAGAACACCCTCGGTCATCGAAAAGGTACTCAGAGATACAAGTACAATGAAATAATCAAGCCAATGTTTCCTCCGAAAAGTAAATCAGGTTCAGGTTTGTAACCCGATTCACCTACCGCATTACAGCCTGATTTACCTACCGCAATGACTTTCAATACGAATCCAATGGAATTCGTTTATTGGGATGACCCAAACGAACTGTGTGAACGTCTCAAGTTATTGATAGCATCTCGAGATGCTGGAAACACTTCGCTCGACAATGAGATTATGGCCATTTTGAGCGAACTCAAGGAAGCAAATATAATAAGTTGAGGTGTACTGCTACATCATTTTCACAATGGTTGTCGATAAGTTTGGACGTAGTGACAACGCGCCCAACGTCAAAAGAAGGCGAATTCAATCAGCGTCTAAGGGTAATGCACTGCTTCACACCCCAGATGGTAATATCGATTTCAGTGATTTGAAATTATGTAATGTGAAGACACCAACAGATGATACGGATGCAGCCAATAAGCGATACGTTGATGGGCTCGTTGAAGAAATCAACACATCTATCAAGAATCAGGGTGGTCAACACACGCAAAAACTATCCATGATGAACAATGAAATGAACAGACGAATTCAAACTTTCAATGGGAATTTGGTGCAACTAGCGAAAAGAAATACGACACTTTATAATGAGTATGCTACAAAAATGCTGAATATTCAAACTGTATTGGGTAAACATACGAATGATATCGATGCGGTAGCGAGGAGGGAAACCGTCTTGGATGATCAAGTGAAAAGTTTTCAGAAAACAATCGAGTCAATCGAGGAGCTCATGAATCAGTATCACGGGGAAATGATGTCACATACAACTACCTTGACCGATAGGCTAAATGGTTTCCAACAAAAGTTTGATGAAACTAATACAATAGTGGAATCGACATTATTCCAACATAGCAAAGATATCACTAAAATAAAAAATGACATATACGCTTTGATTGAATCTCGAAGAGAAATATTCATTTATCAAGTAGATATTATGTACTTTCGGCTATCAGAATGAAAGGACATTCGAGAGAGAAACGTCAATTGGTAGACGAACTCCATAGGGTCAGCTCGTAAAATATTTCCCAAGACGACGAACCATAATCAAGGGGTTAGATGACTTGTGGCAAATGGACTTGATCGAAATGCGTCCATATAGTTCTCAAAATCGAAATTTCAAACCCATTCTAGTCGTTATAGATTGCTTTTCGAAATTTGTGTGGACTCGTCCGCTGAAATCGAAAACGGAAGAAGACATTACCATATCGTTTGCAGATATTTTGGCATACACGAAACGTTGTCCCGCTAACCTACAGAGCGACCAAGGCACTGAGTTCTACAATAAAAAATTTCAAAGTCTCATTAAAATACATGGGATAAATCATTATAGCACGTACAGCATCATGAAGGCCTCAATGGCGGAACGTGTCATCAGAACATTGAAAGTAAAACCGTACAAATATTTCAGTTTGAACGGTAACTACAAATGGCTGAATGTCTTACCTGAAATCACTAAATGCTACAACGATACACGTCATTCGAAGACAGGTATGAAACCTTCAGAAATCAACAAAACCAACGAAGAAGGAATTCTCAAATCGGTGTATTCTCACTTGAAAATAGCAGGACATAGAAAATTTAAAGTCTGCGATATTGTGCGCATATCAAAAGCCAAACATGTTTTCGACAAAAGTTATAAAGGTAACTGGACTACAGAACTCTTCAATGTCATCAAAGTTAACATTACCAACCCTGCCACTTTCATGTTGGAAGATATGCAGGGTACACCTATCAAGGGAGCATTCTATGCGGAAGAATTACAAAAAACTGCCAACCCCGATGTTTATTTGGTGGAGAAAGTGTTGAGAAAAAAAGGAAGAAAAATGTACGTTAAATGGCTCGGTTTGGATGCTACACACAACAGTTGGATCGAAAACGTTGATTTTATATAGAATCTTACGGAAAATGGACACGCTATCGATGTATCGACAGGGGGGCCTTTCAGATGTGTTGTTTTGTTCAAATCATATCTCATACACAGCTGAAATCGATCATGTGATTTGGGTGACTATAAAAGCGCATGCAGACATCAACACTTATTCAGTTTGAAAAAAACAATGTCTACCGATAGTGGTTGTGAAACAGTGTTCGATAGTGACGAGTGTGAAGACTACAATGAAACTCTGGATGCCATAGACAAAGCATTGGAGCGTTACGAAATATTGGCAAGAAACGAACACCAATTGCTGTTGACGATCTTCCCCATGTGGGTTAGGTCCGTCCAGAGACTTTAGCTCATGCCTAATACTCAAGCAACAATTCTCTGTGCGTTCCATCAATTTCACCTCATTCGAGTGGGAAACTCTGATTAGTATTCTGCAAAAGATAAAGGAAAGTTTCTTCGATTCAGAAATCGATGACTATGTGGACGAGTATGATCCAATATCAACACGATGTGGTGATTATATTTACGTCACACTGTTCATCGAAAGCGATACAAAACAAGTTTCCATTACCAAAGATACAACAAATATGGAGCTGTCTCAACAGGATGTCAACGACGTTCTCAAAACTCACTTGGGGGTGCTGTCAGACCGTATAGCCATGCTGGATGCATTGAATTTTTGCGATTATTATCGAGGTGTTTTTGACATTATTCAATCTTGGTTGCGTGAGAATGAAACCAATTTAACTTTAGAGGAAATTATAACAGGTTCCTGTCGAGCCTCATCATTGGATAGTTTGTATGCTAATGGCTTGCGAGAATATTTATTTTTTATCATAAGCAAAAATTTGTACATGACTTATGTAATACATGAATGAAACACATGAACTGATTTGTTTGTTTTCTATTTATACATAGGGAAATACATGAATATAAATATATAAAGAAAAACATGGAGAGAAATACATGATTATATGAGCCAATATATAAAGAAATACATGGAGAGAAATACATGATTATAAGAGCAAATATATAAAGAAATAAATAAAGAGGAATACAAAAATACATGAATATTTTATTGCACGTAGTTGAAATATAGCCGATACTTGAAGTGAACAAACAAAATTATTCTAGTTTTTTCTTGTCAAAATTTCGTTCTTTTCCCACTATGTAAATGATGCATACAATCGTTTTGATTTTTGAGTTCGAATAAAGCGTGGGTGAAGCAATTCTGACACCATCGTGATTTTTCCTTAAACAAATTATGTAGCTCATGAGAATGGAAAGTTTCATGGTAGAAACTGATTTGAAATTTTGTTCTTTTCTTGTGCATTATACCGTACATTAAATCAAACAAGTCTGCACAACTCTCGCAAAACCTAACATTAAAATGTTCATTATCATAAAATTTTTCCCAAACGCAATACGAATCATACTTGAGGTATGACTCCAAATCGTTAGAATCTAACAAGGCTTTGCGAAAATTGGTAGGTATATTTCGATAAATTGAGGTATCAATTTCAAAATCGACAAGTATGTTCACATCATATGGAGTTTCAACTTTATTCATTTGAGCCCATTTATAGTCTCTAAAATTTTGAATCACTCTTTCTCTTAATTGCAATGGCAATGGTGAAAATGTTATGAAATCCAACGTAGAAGATATATTCTCGCAAATGACTTTGATGCACAATTGCTCCAAATTCATGGCTGAGAGTGTACACCTAGAAATGAGAAAATATTCAGGTTATGCTATAATGCCCCCACGGTAGGGTGTCATCATAGGACTCAGGGATGGGATAACGTTTGTCATCATCTGGACTTAGGGCCACTTTTGCCTGCTCGATACTGAACACGTTGTGAGCAAAAGATCTTATCGTACATTGAGTAATGTTCTTCTGCTTGGAATTTTTCAAACAGTCGACATAGTCATCGAATGTGATTTTATTCTTTACCACACCATATTTCACCCCTTTTGCCTTTTTGACGACTTTACCACCCTGCACTTTGTAGGCGTACATTTTTGAAGGCAACTCCGCAAAGTGCGTGATGATTTTGCCGTTTGCTTCATCTTTCATGAGGCCAGGCACTTTTTTATTCACACGGGGAATTTAATAAATGTTATCTGTGACATAATCCGATGATCGTAATGAAATTTGAAAATGCAGGTTTTTTGATATATCTAAAATTGCCATTCCCACATACATCAGTTTATTGAATACAAATTCGGATCTTTTTCAGAGTACTCTAGCCATCAACTCCGCACCGAAAACTGGGTACGGTTATGAAATCGAGGACTACCGATGAGATTTTTGGCACCATACGACCCTCGTAGGAGGAGACTAAATTTAACGATTCCCGTGTACACCGGATGTTCTCAATTGTTTTACCGAAGATCAGCATTATTTGCTCATTTGAACTGATTCTTTTCAAACGAACTACTAGCTGCAGTCCTCAATCGAGTACTCAACTCGATATAAGGACGCAGCCATGCAGACTGTTTGAATTTCAAAACTCTATGAATTTTTTCAAGTATCAAACCATGTTCTTGAGCCTGCTTTAAATTTCTGTAATGAAGAGTATATTCAGATTTATTGTGGAGAGTTGGCATCAATTTTTTTAATTTCGAGTTCGAGTCCGATGTTCGGGACAAAAAGGGGAATCTTTATGTGAATCATGAAGTTGTGCAGGGTACTCTGAATCAACTTGTAAAATATAGCCTTTGGGGTTGTCGTCAGGAATTTAAGTTACATCAATGTTCGTATCCGTCCATTCGAAACCTGCATATGGTAGGAACTCTGACATTGCCCATCTATATAGATTATTGACGTCAAAATACATGAGATACTTGGACTGTTTCGTGGGATCGTATGTTGGCATGCCACCTCCTTCGTCCGGGTGCGCCCCCCCTCCCTTTCTTTTTCTTCCCCCTCTGTCTTTCGGTGAGGTGTAATTTTTTTCTTCTTCTCCCTCTTGTGCCCCGGCTCCCCCTTTTTCCTCTCTTCCTTCTTCCGCTGGTCTTTGGCTCCTCTCGGGCTCTTCCCTTGTGTTGCTCGTTTCTCTTGGCGCGCCTGGGGTGTGTCTTCTTCCTCTCTGCTCCCCCCCTTTCCCTTCCCGGGATCTGCGCGGGGCCGTGTTCTTCGCTCCTCCTTCTCTTGTCTCCTTTCTCCCTTTCTCCCCCCCCCCCCTGGTCCCCCCTCTTTCTCCTGTCCCTTCTTTTTCCTCCCTGCCTCTTCTCCTCTCCCTTCCTCTCCCCTCTTCTGTTACTTCCTCGGGCCCTTAACTCCCCCCCTGGGTGTGGGTCTCTGGGGTTCTGTTTCTTCTGAAACCCGAACCTGGGCCGTCTCTTCCTCTCCCCCCCCCTCCCTCTCTCCCCCCCCCCCCGGCCGGCGGGGGGCAACCCCCCCCCCCCCCCCCCCCCCCCCCCCCCCCCATATAATGGTTATTTGTTTCCGAATATCTATTGCTACAAACAAATTCCTCCCCTTATACCCTTTTCCACAAACATAACCATATCGACGTCCTTTAAAATTTGTTATTTGCAACCGGTATATTTCAACATGCAATCCCACGTGTACCCCGGCATTGTGTAATACCAAGCAGGATCCAGTCCATACGTCTTCAAATCAATCTCACAGAAATTTTCGAAAAGATCAGCCAAAAGTAGAATGTCTGTTTTCATATACAAATCGCTGTATTGACCTAAATTTTCGATACTGAATTGACGCCAAACGTTTTGCGCATGAGCATACTTTTCATCGTCAATTTCTGTGTCATTGAGTTTATTGTAGAATTTTTTCTTTGATGGAAGCTTAGTGTCGAGAAGTTTTTCAATATTATTGATATAATCATACGGAAATACGCCCTTTTTGGTTAAAAGAGCAAATTTCTCGTCATCTAGTGAAGCAAATTCTTTTTTGAGTATTTTCAAATTGTTTGGATTTAATGTTGAAACCAACTCGTTGAGACTGGCTTTCATGAATCGAAAAGAATCTATAAACCGGAATTTGATGTTAGTTCCACTATCAAATTGGGTAAATGAAATGTATTTTTCCTTGTTGATGGGAAGTATGCTCACACGCCCTCTTTTAGCGACATCTCTAATTATGAAATGAGAATCATAGCCTGACAGATTGTGAAATGTGATGGGGATGACAAATAGCTTCTCAAATGACAGATTGCACCCTTGATGACTCCACCCCCTTAACAACCCCGTAAAATGACAGTAATCCCATACGATGATACTTTTTTTCGTGAAGGGTTTCTCGCAAATATGACACATTCTAGCAGTGGCCATATTGAGAGGACATATCATCGGTTCAATATTTTCGATTTTGGACTCGACAAATTTGGCGATATGGGCCATTTCATCAGCAAACCATTGAATGCAATCCTCACCTCGATGGCTATTGAATCTGGATAGCGTGTCATCATATGAACATTTCAAGTAGTAACCTGCACTGAAAGCTTTATGTGATTGATATTTTTTGCATTTGTCTGAAATTTTCTCCTCACAATTCTGTAGAACTGATTCGAAATCCGCATATAAAACAAAAGGGCACTTTTGTTTGTATACGTAATTCCGAAATTCTATGTGATCGAATTGCGGGAAGGAAATTTTGCAGTCGTTTGCATTTTCACAAAAGATGATATGTTCATTAAATTTCTGTTCGCTATAAAAATAATTCAGACATCTATCGCAAAAATATTTTTTACCGCAATGTTTGCTAACCTGTGCTGCAAGGAGTCTGGACATGTTTTTTATCCAACAATAATGATACTTGATTTCAGAACTATCTGTATCTAAAGGTGAAGCATCATATTCATTCAATTTGGGAAAGTATTCGTTTTGAATTGAAAGTAAATTAACGTGACGATCCAACTTATATTTAGTTAATCGTGCAGGTACTACTTCGTAAAATGATTTTTCCTTGATGGCATTCAATTCCAAACTATATACATTGACTGAAATGTTGTTTAGTTTCTCGAATTTTGTTATTTGGGGAATTTTCATGGGAATTTCCAAGCCGTTTGTATTCAAAACCGTGTCATAATGGGGATATGAAGATGAGCGTGTAACATTACGTTTGGCAGGGTACAACGCACTCACAATTGCTCTGAAAAAACAAGCATCATCCTGATTATCAATATTTATGCAGGCACCTTTGTTTTGAATTTTTTCAGGTAGTCGTATGAATGCTCTACCATGCCCACTCAGTTCATATTTATTAATGGCAATTTCAAGCAGAAGAATTTTACTCAACGCCCACCCCGAATCACGTTCCTGAAATTCTTCAAGTTTATTTAGAATAAAATCGACAACGTGTTCCTGAAACCACGCAGACAAATCCGTCCCCAAATCAATGACTGCAAAAAAGGGGTGTTGAAATATTTGCGATCGCATATTTCCCCTTCATTCGAATTCTTTATGAAATCCCCCAACAAAGTGAAATTAACTTTAAGACATTGCATCTCATTTAAAATTTTTGAAACTTTCGATTTGAAAAGGAAATATGCGTCAGCTAAAAATTTCCGCACCTCCTTATTGTTGTAACCTGCCTTATTGTGAAGGGTCACAATTGGTTACAGAAATGTTGAATTGTTGGTGGTGAAATGATAGACCAAAATCCCATGGACGCCGTTTATTCAAACTTGGAATTAGTGTCGTTGACAAGAAATCGGGTTAGTTATACAATGTTGGTGGTCTGGAACTAACTAACTTATCGCTATGCATGGTCGGACGCTCGCAGGCTGCCCAAGTGCGATGGAAGTAAATTTGATAGTTTTGATGTGAAGAAAATTCTCGAATACAATACAAGTTTCAATGAGTCGACAAAAGTTATTCTATACTTGTTTCTACCTCGAATTCTGCTAGTAAGCTTTTGCTGAGTTGATTCGCATGTACTTGGAAGTAGTTTGAAGTATCTCATTTCTTTAGCTTATCTGGTAGAGAACGTGATTTTAAAAGCTACGTGACAGATAAGAACTGAAGTTTCAAATGACTGTCTGGAATCTCATGGGAACGTTTTAGCAAATGCAAAGAACAATTTACCATTACGAAAATCTAATATCTACTGGGTCACAACACCTCCCCTGTTGGAAAAAAGATTGAACGTCTAAGAAGACGAGAAATCTTTCGTACCTCTTCTACCTACAATCGGTCTAGCCCTCTGGTTAGTTGTAGGGGGTGAATCAGTGAACTCTATGGAGGCGGCTCCTGGACTATATTGAACTACTGGATCCCTATGATCCGGTTGTTGAGTAGTATTATTATTGATTCTAATGCAAATTCCAGGGATCGCTCCACAACATTTTCTTCCTAATCTACATTTTTTACAACAACAAAAACATAGCATAAAAACTACTACAATAATAAAAATAATAGATAAAACACTAGATGAAAACGTCAACGAGCTGGGCATCCAAGTAAAGTGGTCTAATTCTTCATCAATTTCAGACAATTTTCTACTTGCTAGATTCAAATCATCTAAATGCATGCTGACAGTCTTGAAGTTAGGATTTAAATGTATCTCAGAAATATTAAATTTATTATCTTCTGTTTCACAACAGTCGAAAAGTAAATTTACACTCGGAATGAAATTATTCGATTGTTCAATGATACTAGAATGAATACGATGAGGAATGAGTAAAGCATCTTGAGTGAATGCTTTGCAATTTTCTGAAAGGGTAAGCATACCCGTTCCTTTGACAAACTCAGTATAAATATGACTGTCGCAATTTACACTTATTCTTTCTGGACTACTCAAGACGAATATCCATGTATTACTCAAAATTAGTTGATGCCAAATATTCTGATATAGACTCACTAATCTTTTATCACAATTCTCGGGTATCGAACTCGTTGCGTAAAATAACTTGACTTCACAACTTTCATGTTGATGGGTCAAAAGTAATGGCGCTTCTTGTTGGCAAATATATTTCGCATTTCCATATTCTGTACAAGTACCAAACTGTTGTTCAGTTAATAACAAGTATTTCTGCTTTACACTGTTTATAGCCAAGTACTTACTAGTGGGTTGAATAAATATGTACTTATTATCAGCAACATGTACTGGTAAGGGGGTGAGTTTATAAATGTCATACTCTTGATTGTCTGTCATCGGTATAGAAATGATATAAACCAGACGCCTGCTTTTATAAAACACATTCAGCTTCATAAAGTCCAAAAACGCATGAGCGTTCTCTATGATTGGCATAATCGGAAAATGTAGATAGTTATGAGTTGAAATGTTTTGTAATTCTATTATCAGTTTCTCGGGTGTCATAATGAAAGGATGCAATTCGCCTGTTTTGGCTGCCAGTACTGCATTTATCAATGACTGCGTTTCTAACTGATATTGAACATATAGCATAATGAAATTTGAGAAATGTTCGTTTATCTTCAATTTGATCTCTAAAATCTCTACTTCATTCATTTCTTTATTAATATATTTCGTTAGCTTATCTATATTGTCTTTCAAAATGCCTTCATTTATATTTAGTGTACCAACGGTATGATTGAAGTTAGAAATGGTCGTTTGAATGACATGACTTTGGTCTTTTAAAATCTTTATCAGATTTTGTTCATTTGTGGTGAATTCATTGATTTTTTTGTTATAATATTCCGCATCGTCGTCATCCAAATTTCCAAATAAAAACTTTGTTGCCTTACCAACGAAGTTAAATAAACCGCGTTTAGTTCTATGCTTGACCTCCTCCAAATCAATGTTATGACCTATCAATTGGTTCAAAAGTTCTTTCTCTTGCAAAATTCTTTCGATAACAGGTTCAGTGGTACGTATAAAGTTAGTACATAGATCTTCAATTTTATTTTTTACTACGTCATGGAGACAAAAGGTTTTTGATCTTGCGAAATAATTTTGCAATATTTGCAACTTCACACTGTGCTCGAAAATGTCTACAAAAGTTATTAATTCATATTGATCATTGTAAAGTTGACACGATCCTAAGTGTTCATAATGAATTCCAGATGATTTTTTGATGTCTGTAAGTGTGTAATTTCCCTCACTTGCTACCTGGGTCAGGCACCAATAGTAGACGAGGATTCTGTAAAAAAAAATTAAAATTGCTTTACTCATGGTAGGGTTTCAATCGGTTTTTGTGAACTTTCACTAATTTGTTACCGCGTCTTATAGTACAGTTTACATCTGAATCGACTGATACTATTCTAAATGGTCCTGTATATCTAGGATGCAACTTTTTACTTCTACTCGTTTTAGTACTTTCATCGGACAATAACACTTTGTCATTCGGTTTGTATTCGATGTTTTTGGAAGTTTTATCATAACTAATCTTGCTTTTTTCTTTGCGATCAATTAGGTTTTGACGGGCTTCCTCTCGCGTGACTTGTAATTTTAATTTCAGATCGGTCAGAAAATCATCATACGTGTACGAAAACGTTGGGGAATGCGTTATGGAACTTGGTAATATAGCCTGTCTCCCATACATTAACTCGTAAGGCGTAAATTTTGTAGTCGTATGAGGTGTGGTATTGAAAGAAAAAACGCAAAATGGAATCCACTCACACCAATCTGATTGGGTTTTATTTACAAAACTTCGCAAATATTCAGCTATCGTTCTATGATTTCTCTCAATTGAATTTGACTCAGGTCGATACGCTGTACAATTTATTTTCTTGATTTTCAGTAGCTTGCAACAATTTACGAATAGATCTGACATGAAATTTGTTCCTTGATCAGTTACAATTGATTTCATAATACCATGTCTGCAGATAACATCGGTAACTAATTTGAGCGCAACTGTTTCTGCCTCCATATTTTTTAAAGGAATTGCTTCTAAAAATTTCGTCAATGAATCTTGACACGTCAAAATATATCTATTACCATTAGAAGTAATCGGAAGTGGACCTACAATATCAAGATAGACCTTGTCGAAAGCTGATTCGGGGGTATCTGTTATTTGTAATGGCATTTTTTGTTTTCGATTGACACACTTATTTTTCTGACAATGGATACAATTTCTTACAAATTCTTTAATGTCTGACTTCAAATTTTTCCAGTTATATTTTTGTTTGATTCTTTTGTACATTCGTTGCACACCAGGATGTCCTCCTGTAGGAGTATTATGGAATTCGTTGAGTAAATTTTGTTTCTGATCATCGGTGATTTCATCATCGCAAATAATACTATTATGGTATACAAAAATTTCAATATTCGTTCCTCTGAATAAATATCTCAATATCATTCTGACCTTTTCCCATTTGATATGTTTGCCTCCTAATTTTGGGATAGAGATTTTTGAAATTTTATGTCTTTGTAGCGTAAGTTTAAAATCTACGAGGGTATTGTAAATATTCTCATAAGTTTCTCTCGTTTCCTCCGTTTGTTTGAATGTTAACAAGTAAATGAATTTGTCCTTTTTCAAAGAAATTGAGGTGGTTGTTTCTGCGCTAACAATGCAATCAATCAATTGGTTATGGCATTGCAACATTGCAATTAAATGTTTTTCGTTTTCCTTCAAACATATTTCCTCACTTACTGGAATAGCTAATGAATTTTCAGGTGGTGACTTCAAAATACTATCATTAAACTCTTTTATTGAAATATTTGGTAATACGTGAGAATCTAAATATGAACAGAATTCACTATATGTTTTTTCCTTTTCATTGATGTTCAGAATTATTCTAGAAAGCGCGTCAGCATTCACATTCATTTTTCCGGCTTTAAAAATTGGTTCGAAATCATATTCTGCTAGTTTCAATCTGAATCGAGTAAGTCGTGAACTTGGATCTTTGATATTTTGTAAATATATCAAACTTTTATGGTCTGTTATGACGTAAAATTTTCTGCCGAATAAATATGGACGAAAATGGTTACATAGCCACAGAATAGCGAGAAGTTCTTTTTCAGTAGTACTGTAATTACGTTCCGCTTTGTTCAAAGTTCTAGACGCGTACGCAATTGGTTTATCTTTATTTATTTCTCCTTGACTCAGAATACCACCTATAGCAAATCCAGATGCATCTGAGGTGAGTATGAAAGGTTTTGTGAAATCTGGGTACTGTAGGAGTGGAGGATTAGTTAATTTCGATTTCAACTCGTCAAATGCTAGCTGACATTCATTTGTCCATTCAAAAATTTGATCTTTTTTCAACAAATTCGTTAATGGTTTTGCAATTTTTGAAAAATCTTGTATGAATCTCCTATAATATGAAGCTAACCCCAAAAATGATTTGACATCTTTCGATACCTTGGGGATTGGAAATTTCCTGACTGCATCTACTTTTGATTCGTCCGGCTGAATGCCTTTATCTGTAATTTTATGCCCTAAATATATTACTTCTTTCTTCATGAATTCGCATTTTTTTGGACTCAGTTTCAAATTATATTGCCGTAATCTAGAAAAAATATCTCTAATGCTTTGACAATGTTCTTTCAGTGAGCTAGAATAAATACAGATATCGTCAAGGTATGCGAATGCTTTGACGTTCTGTATCCCTGACATAACACTATTTATCAAATATTGAAATGATGATGGAGCCGATTTCAACCCAAACGGCATTCTCTTGTATTCGAAATGTTTTGAATTCGTACTGAAAGCTGTGATGTGCTGGTCTCGGGGATCCATTTCAATCTGATGATAACCGCTCGAAAGATCTAAAGTTGTAAAATATTTGGAGTGCCCTAACTGATCATATATGTCCGTAATATTTGGCAATGGAAAGGAATAACCTATTGTATTTTCGTTTACCTTTCTATAATCTACAACCACTCTCCATTTGATTTCTCCATCTGCATCTCTCTTTTTGGGAACAACCAAAAGAGGTGAATTATAGGGACTTTTACTTTCGACAATAATACCATCTTCAAGCATTTGTTGCGTTTGTTTTTCGATTTCCTCTCTTTGACTGAATGGCAACCTATACTGCCTAACATTTACCGGTTCTGAATTTTGTTTCAAGGGTATTCTGTGTTTAACAGCGTTCGTACATGTCAAAAATTCCCCATCTAAATGGAAAATATCTGAATGTTCTCGTATTATATCAAGTAATGAGCTTTTTTCTTCTGAATTCAGATGTTCTAACCTCAAGGATTCAATTACTTTTTCATATCTTGACCTCTCATTATTTTTGAAACTATACACAGGTGTCGTCAAAATTTCATTATCTTCTAACTCTATCGCTTCTAATTTCAATGGTGGAAGATCGATTTCTACAGGGTTTTCCAATACGTTGATCAAACTCACTACACACATATTCTCTCTCACACGGGTTAAACAATTGCCAAGATAAACACCTTCTATAATTGTTTCACCCTTGCACATGTAGTAGGCCTGATTTTCTATATCTACTACACAATTTGCACTCAATATTTGTTCACATCTTGCTGGTATACATAATTTTCGGGTCATTTTTTCACACAGTGGTATTTCCGGTTCAATCTTGGAATGACTTATTTCATCAAAATTATCATTATCTGAAATGGGAACTGTTTCCATCACAACATTTTCTGGGTTTGCAAATTTAACGCTCCTATCACTGAATCTGAGTAACTGTGACTCGTAATCAATTTTGGCATAATTCAGTTCAAAGAATTCGTTTCCTAAAATTCCTTCACAATCCGACGGGAACGGAAAATCGTCACTTACCAAATGAAAAAATATTTGATTTTTATTTTCAAAGTGTTCAAAAACGATTCCTTTTGTTTTGACTGCTTCGGAAGTAATTCCGGTAATAGCAGTGATAATACTTTTACAAATCGGAGAATTTTCCTTCAATGCTGAAATTTTTAACAAGTTTATTGATGCTCCGGTATCAACTAAAAGTCGAGTCTTTCTTGATTTCGCAATATTTAAGTTCAATTCGACATATTTCAAATCTGGACAGTCTATAAAAAATATTTGAACCTCGTTCGGTTCTTTTTCTTCAACCTCGTTCTTTAACTCTAAATTTTCATCAAGTTTCGTGGCACTGCTCAATTCTTCGCCGCCGGTTGGCCACTTCCCGACGGGCGCTGGTAGTTTTCCGACTGTGTACTTTGATTATTTTTTCTCTGAGATTCGTTATAAATTCTTTTCCGACATTCTGCTATCTTATGTCCAATTTTTTTGCAATAATTACACCTGATATTTGGATTTGGGTTTGTATTTATATTGAAAGCTCTTGTTGTATTACTAGAATCTTGTCTTCGCTCTGAATTTTGTCTGAAATTTGAACGTCTTGAAAAACTTCTATTTCTAAAAAAACAATCTTTCTCGAAATGACCAGGTTTTTGACAATTGTTACAAATTATTCTTGCCTGGCTAGCAAAATGTGTATTACCCCTAGCGCTAAGTATTTGTCTCTCTTCTTCACGGGCTAATTCAATAGCGTCTTCTAAATTTACGGGATTTCTGGCTTTCAATTGCAACTTAAGGGGATCTACTAAACCTTGAATAAAAACATTTAAAGCTTGTGATCTCAATAAAGACGATATTTCACTTGCGATATTTTGTGGTTTTCCGATTGTGGAAGCATCTACTAAATTCGATAAACATCTCTCGATCCTATTGCTGTAACTTGCGATATCTTCATTTTTCGATTGAGAACATTTATTGAGTTCTAACTGCCAAAAGCTTATTGAACGCTTCTCTGAAAAAACATCTTCTAGATAAGCTTTAAGTTCATCCCAATTATCAAAATTCCTATATTTCGTTAAAGATCTTGCGCGACCTACAAGTTTCGTTGTTATAAGTTTGAAAAGAAAATCTTCAACTCTTGGGTCAACAGATTTAAGAGCTATGTCACATCTATCTATGAAATCATGAACCCTATCACCGTAAGTACTGCCATCATACTCTTTTATCATTTTTACAGCTGTATCTAAAGTGACATAAAATGTTGGACTTGCTGATGTGCTTGATGTATTCGGCGGTGAATCCGGCATCTTTTATTTCAACAAAAAAAAATTTATACCCACAAAAATTCGAAAAAAAGAAGGAATATTGGCTATAACAATGCGAAACAGAAATCAACTTACATTAAGTAGATGAGCATATTAATCCAATATTCAGCTATCCAAAATGATAATCCAAATTTGAAAAGATTGCACACACGAAAGATTTCACTTCACGCAAACACCTTGCACTTCCAATATGTTGAAGAAATGGAACTCCGGAACTCCTTAGTAGTAGATTTGAAGCTTGTAGACGCTTGTATTGCCGCAGGAACTCAGGAACTCAGAAACTCAGAAACGAAGTGAATCGTTGTTCTCGAATTGTTGTTGTTTTCGATTTACTTATCAGGTAACACTGCTCTCCTCGAAGAACTGCTGCACCAAATTTTCAGGCAATTTTCCACAACTTTACCGCAGAAAAGTATCCTCAGATACGTAGTTGTGTACCAGTGGACAAGGAACACTTTTCACCACTCAGTTGGTTCGTCAAATTAAGAACTAATTTGAAAAAATCCACACTCGCTGCCACCACAAAATTTCTGTTGTAACCTGCCTTATTGTGAAGGGTCACAATTGGTTACAGAAATGTTGAATTGTTGGTGGTGAAATGATAGACCAAAATCCCATGGACGCCGTTTATTCAAACTTGGAATTAGTGTCGTTGACAAGAAATCGGGTTAGTTATACAATGTTGGTGGTCTGGAACTAACTAACTTATCGCTATGCATGGTCGGACGCTCGCAGGCTGCCCAAGTGCGATGGAAGTAAATTTGATAGTTTTGATGTGAAGAAAATTCTCGAATACAATACAAGTTTCAATGAGTCGACAAAAGTTATTCTATACTTGTTTCTACCTCGAATTCTGCTAGTAAGCTTTTGCTGAGTTGATTCGCATGTACTTGGAAGTAGTTTGAAGTATCTCATTTCTTTAGCTTATCTGGTAGAGAACGTGATTTTAAAAGCTACGTGACAGATAAGAACTGAAGTTTCAAATGACTGTCTGGAATCTCATGGGAACGTTTTAGCAAATGCAAAGAACAATTTACCATTACGAAAATCTAATATCTACTGGGTCACAACATTATGCGTCAAATTGATGATGATTCCCGTCCTGACTCGACCCTTGAAAATTGCATTAACATTTTCCCATTTCACTCTGCTGCTACGTTTCAAACCTGAACGTTGTTTATCATTCTTCATATTGATATTCAAATATTTAATCCGTTTCAATTCCCCAATTTTACTTATGATTTTTTTTTGTCCCACTGAAAAATTGATTTTTTCCATTGCCAAATTACACTTTCTTATATGTCTGTTTATTAGGTTTACACACTGTTTCACAATGGAACTAGAAAAATTTTCTTTGATCACTTCGAGTAATTTATCAATTTGAGAAAGAGTTTCGGAAACTGCCATGGCTATATTTCAACTTACTCAAATTCTATGAATGGACAGTGGTGTTGTGGGTTGCTGCGGTGACTGCTCTGCTGGAAAGCTGATATTATGACGATGATTTGCTACTGATACTATGGATGGGCAGTGGTGGTGTGGGCTGCTGCGGTGACTGATCTCTTGGGAAGCTGGTGATGTAATGGCTATGATATTGATTTGCGTCTGAAATGAAAACGATTTTTAGAGCCAATCAAAACAGAGAATAGTTGAAATAGAAACATTTTCCAAAACTGAAACACAGAATTGAAACAGATAATAGAATGATAGATAGATTTCTTCAGAATGAAAGAAGAAGATAAATGAAAGAAGAGGATGAACGAAACATTTTTCCAAAAACAGTAGAATTATGCATAGCTCACCTTAAAATTCTACTATAATGAAGGACGCGGCGAGATTTGCTTTTCCCACCTCGACGAGACCCTCAAAAACAATGGCAAATTTTCCCTCTTCAAAATGGTGAATATTAGGTCGATAGTCTTCAGTTACCCTCGCCGGCAGGAAAACAATATTGTTTTTTAATTCCAACAGTACGACCTCTCCAAATTTTCCTCTTACAATTTTTGCTTTCAGAATCTGTTGCGGCTCCTTTGTTGGTAAATCATGCAGTTTGATTGTTGGTTTGGCTGCAAGGGAGGAGCGTGCATTCATTTTGTGTAACTCCATCTATGGGATAATTTTTTGCAATTAATTTATGCTTTTTCACAAAAAATTAAAATTATTTTCTATCAATCGCTTGGTGAACGGAAATGATTATTTTTCAATAGTAATTGAATTCAAAAAAAGTTGAGAAACACCCTAGAGTATTCGAGCATGAACATTATTCAAACAAAAAAAAATTCAACCATAAAACAAAAAAGGCACTTGTAAAATACAAAAAATACTATTTGCGTTAAATACTTGAAGAAAATCACTAACACTTTCTTGTATATTCAACTTGGAAATATTCAGCATGAATGTTATTTTCTTGTGAAACATAAAAAAAGCACTTATAGAATGGAAACATAAAAGACACTTGTACAATATAAAATACAACTTACGATTTTTTATTGATATTGTAGAGTACGCAAAGAACTAGAGCACTAGTGAAACAACACTGCTGTCGATCGTAATACTATTGTTTTTTGACTGATCCGCCTGTTTTATAGTCAGAACCTAATGTTCGAGAAAATAATGGAAGCATAAACATGTTTATTCTCACGCATGTTTGCGGCTTTACGTGCCATTCCCAAACAAATATTAACAAAAACAAGTGACCATTGGAAAACAATTCTGTATGATAAATGAAAATCTTTTCATATTGAATCATTTAATTCATAACTATATTCTACAATTATTATCTTTGAAAGTATTACACATACTATTACCATGTCGCACAACCTGTATGTAGGAATGATTTTTCTCAAACGTCGATGACATATTTCAATTATTAAATCTAATCATCATTATTATCATACTACTTCAGCGATGTTTTCGCCGAGCTGATAAGCTCGAAGTCAACAACATCGAGAGGCCGCAGAGTGACCTTGAGCACTTCCCATCTGGATCTATCATTGTGGATCTACCGAGATACATCTAGAAGAAACATAGCAGACAAAGAGTTGGCCGACGCAGCTTTGCAACGTTTAAAATCACCTGACGCAAAGTTAGGGGAAAAAATTGCTGCAGCTAGTGTAGCAGGCATAATGAAAATGAAAAACAAATTAGGAATGGGTCTGAAAAAGACTAGAAAATCAATCAAAAAAGGAGGGTATTTGAAAGTTGTAAAAAAAAATCTAGAAGAAATAAAGAAGCAAGAGTTATTCCGATTCCAAAAAAGGGTGGTTTTCTTCCATTTCTTCTCTTATTGTTAGGAGCAATTGGAGCCCTTGGAGGCGGTGCAGCAGGTATCGCCAAGGCTGTAAATGATGCGAAGGCAAGTCGTCAGGAGTTAGAGGAGCAGAAAAGGCATAATTTGGCGATGGAACAAACAGCGAAAGGAAAAGGTTTATACCTCAATCCTTATCGGAAAGGATATGGATTATACCTCAATCCATACCAAAAAAAACAACGATAAAGCTACCTCATAGACCCCTAACTAACGTAGATCTGAAGAAATATGTGGATTATTTAAAAATTCCGTATTTTCGAGGAGTATTTATGAGAAACAATCTTCCAAAAACAATACGAAATCAGGAGAGTGGAATAGTCAATTTAGATACGAGTAGTGGAGATGGAACACATTGGACAGCGTATGTCAAAAAAAAACAACAATAGTAATTTACGTAACAAGTCCGGAAAATACTGTTTTTTTGGACGAGTAGACAAAACTCTAGGGCGAGCCGTATAGAAATTTATAGATGATAGTCTTGGAAATATCCAAAATTGCAAATCCGGCATATAATGGTCTATCATAAGTGACTTTTACCTTCTGTAATTGTATAGCCACCAAGTTTTCTTCAAATATAGAAGACGATTTGAAATGAGGTTCAGCGATTAGAGCCCTAGCACCCTTTTTTCCTCTACTGCTTTCCCAGGAGGAGCATAATTTGATGTTTTGTCGTTTATCGACGTTTTCCATGGTTTTTCCAAAAATTGAGTTGATCATCAATTTGAAGAGCTCCCTCTCAAATTCATTTTTAGCTGCATTTCGTAATTCCGTATTCAAGTCCACATATGATCCTAACCATCGAGTTTGGGAAAATTCCAGTATTCTATGTATCTTCTTCAATTTCAGCCCATATTCTAAACATTGTTTCAAATTTCTATAGTGGATTATGTATTTATATTTGTTATTCAGACTTGGAATTAATTTCGATGTCTTAGAATTTGGAGGTACCATGGTTTCCGGGCAAAACGGTAGATCATTATGTTCATTATGCAAACTCACTGGATATTCCAAGTCAACTTCTAAAACATATCCTTTTGGTGAATTGTCATCGAGAGCAAAACAATCAAAATCTGCTATTTCGTGATGTTTCAACCATCTGAAATCACCACACGGGAGTCTCTGTTTCATAGCTGCACCATATAAATTTGTAGCATCCAGGTACATGATATATGATGTTGGCTTTGATGGATCATAACTTGATAGAAATTTGTTATTGGCAACAGCTTTCCTCTTACTGCATGTACTGACACCACCTCTGATCCCCTTTCTGAAGAAATGCAGCATGTCCACATCCGTCAACAGCTCCAATTCTACTTGTGTCTTTCGAAGCATAGCATCCCAGCTCAAAGATGGCGCTGTCACATATTGACAAGGATCCAATTTATAATGCTTCAAACATAATTTTCTAAAGTTCTCAAAAATATCCGCCAGTAATAACACATCTGACTTGAGGTAAACGTCAGAGTACTGGCCCAAAGTTTGGCAGTCAAATGTTTCCCATACTTTTTCGGCCCGTTCATAATCCTCTTCGGATACACCCTCTTTGGTTAGGTCGTTGTAGAATTCATGTCTAGGTGGTAAGTCAGTTTCTTCTAATCTTTCCAGAGAATCCATATAGTTATAAGGAAAAACTCCCTTCCTTCTAATCAGATTGAACTTTTCATCATTTGAAAAGTACTTTCTGATCTCTATACATTGCTGAGCTTCCAGAGTTTGACCTAATTTGTCCAGCGATTTAGGAAGGAAACGGAACGAATCCACAAACTTCAGCTTCATGTATACATTCGGCATCTTTGGATCAGGAAATTTCTCAACAAGAATGGATTTCGAAAATGATATATATTTTTCCTTTGTTTGGGCTATCACTGAAACTGGTTCCTGTTTACTAGCCAGCTTTTTCACAAAGAGATGGCAATCATAGTTTGAAAGATTGTGAAAAACAACTGGTATCGATTTTGGAGTTTTGTAATGTAGGTTGCAGATTGAATGGGCCGCTCCGCGAAATCTTCCAGTGAAGTGACAGTGTTCCCTTATTTTCACCTCACCTCCATGGACAAATGGTTTATCACATATGTGGCACAAAGTAGCATGGTCATATTCCAGTTGTTCTTGGTCGGTTAGAGGAAGCATCTGTTTGTGATGTTTGAAGTGGGTGTTATATAATTCTACGGCAGTTTGATCTAATTTTTCCATAAAAGTTTCCACTACATCAGATCCACGATACGAAAAATATTGGGAGTACTTATCATCAAAGTTACACTTTACGTAAAAGGCGAAAGAGTAAGGTTGGTGTTCACAAACTTTTACTGTAAACGATGAATCATCAGCAGGCTCGTTGTGATCTATGGGCTTCAATATACTTTCAAAATCAGCATAAATAACGAACGGAACTGGAATCTGTTTCTCGAAATTCACAAATTTCAAAATGTTTTCCGGAATTTTTTCACCATATTTATTCAATTTCAAATTGGTTGTTGGGATTTTCGTTATTGTATGGTTACAGTCATTTTCTTCATGCTCCACCAGCTTCCTTTGATTATTAAATGCTTGTAAGCATCCATCACAAATGTATATTCGACCTTTGTGTTTTGATTTTTGTCGTTCAACCAACCTTGCAAGATCATTTATAAGACAATAGTGGGAATTTCCCGACTCATCGCTAATCAGTAATAAATTAACGTGAGTGGGTTGACGCTGTGACGTAAAATGCAGAGGTCCCACTATTTCAGTAACCAATCCTCCATCTTCGTATTCTGTTTCCAGCCCATATACATTTATTGAAATATTATTCATTCTTTCCCATTTTTTTATGTTTGTCAGTTTCATGGGGAAGTCTACTCCATCGAAGCACAACACAGTATTATAATGGGGATATGATTGGGGATTTGATGGATCTCCACCTGCAGGAAAAATTGCCGCATTAACTGACCAGGCAAAACACGCATTGTCTGAATTCCGAATATTCAGCACTGCATTCTTCTTTACTATACATTTTGGTAGTTTCAGATACGATGAGGCTGCCAGTGTGGTAAACTTGTTGATGTTCACATCTAAGAAAACAATCTCTTTGATTTGCCATCCAGAATCTCTCTCCTGAAACTCTGAGGCCTGAGAAATCATTTCTTCTTGGAAGTCAGCAAAAGCTTCTTCTAGATTTGTCGACTCGGTTATAATTTGGTTTCTGGTATTGAATGACTTGATGTCAGATAACTCCTTTTCTGGTATTGTATACACTCCAAACACTTCAAAATTGATTTTCAGAGTACGATGTAGCTGTAGGTGTACATCAATAATGCCTAACACTTTCGGTTTCACTTCGTTTAGAAATTCGGAATAGTCAATATGTGTTTTTCCACGCCATTTCCCAAAACACTCTCGATAGGACGGTTCACTTTTTTTCTATTGCTGGTCGATTGAATTACACAGCCGTTTTTCAAATGCCGATTCAAATTAGCTTGTTTCGAAAACGTATTATTGCATCGTGCACAGGTAGTCTTCGGCTTCTTACTTGGGACATCACACAGTTCACTAGTACTTTTTCTTTCAACTGGACAATAGTTTTTGACGTGTCTTGTCAGACTGCTTTTGCACGAGAAGTTTCTTTCACAGTGTTCACACTTCATTGTGTAATGATACAACTATGGATATTCACTCTGATCATTACATTTTATTATCCACTGCTTACAATATTCTGACTGTTTTACCTCTCTAACATACTCGCATCGTATAAATCCATCGTGCCTTTACGGTCCTATTGTTTGGCCATATTCGTATTTCATCTCCTAATTATTATTTACATCTCGAGTATTTCAACATTTAGGTTATTATTTACATTTAATAAATCAGCTGTCCACCTCTTCTTCTTAACATTCGGGAATCCGTTGTTCCTTCCTCCTTCCAGTATGAAGTTAGGCATTTATAAGCTTGCAGCTTGCCTAATCAGTGAGGTTGGACGCATTCGGCAATGAGTTTCGGATGGTAATTATGTTTTCGAGATCAGGAGATGATCGAAGTTATGGCCGACAGGAATCATACTTTTCACTCGACGGTTCGACGTATGTACTTGTTTGGTGGTATCTTGACATGCCGATAATACAGTTATCTGTCATGAGGGGTTTTGGGTACATTCCTGGCAAGACATTAATTTCAGGTATTCTATAAATTTCGGGTAGTCCATAAATTCAGGATGTTATAAATTTTAGGTATTATATAAATTTAGATCGGCGAATCTGGTTCAATGATCTGATTGTCATAGAGTCGAAAGTGCAATTTTGACAGCCCTTGAAGAAGGTCATCCGGCAACAGGGCCACAGGGATTGACAGCCGAAGTGCTAGAGGGACGCTGTTTTTGTGTCTTGTTTTTTGAGATTGATGTAGAAGAGAGTGGCATCGTGTTGGAAAATTGTTAAAATTGATATTTCATCAACCATCCAGTGTTTGGGATTATATTTTCCAACTGTATGAAGTTTCCTGATATCGTTGGTATTTGGGATTGCTGTGAGGCATCTAATTTTTGGAAACTTACCCGCTGAGGGGATTATAACCACTCATCTTCTATTCAGCTCAGTTCTTCAGGTACGCATTGCAGCAAAATTATGTTATTTGAGCCCTGGGCAATCCTCTATGTACATTGTAGGTTACTACCTGGAACATCCAGTTTATCAGGAGATCAGGTGTCGTTGACCCTTGAACCAGGATTTCAACTATCTGGAAGCATTGTAGATTACTATCTGGAACATCCAGTTGATCGGATTAAGTGTCGTTGACCCTTTGACCAGGATTTGAAACATCATTTGGAAGCCTTCTGAAAGTCTAGTTGATCAGTTATACTTAGGCCTTCCTGGGAAAAGGTATGAGGTCAATTCAACGTTGTGACCGAAGAGTCATGAGTTTCATTTCAGGGTCCTTGTGCGGTGGGATCTATACTGCTATCCTTGTGCGGTGAGATCTAGACCGCTATCCTTGTGCAGTGTGGCTTGAAGCTATCATTCTGTGTGGTGGTCTGAATCGATACTTCGGAGAAGTTGTCTTCCTGCAGTATGGTCTGAGGAAGATGTGAATGCCTGATAAGAGTAGCGGCTGTACTCTCTGGACTGTCCACTGGAATTAGCTGATACTTCCTGAATAGCTCATGGTCATCATCACCGCAAGTCATAAAACTTACATTTTATTTTAAATTGGAAAAGTATTTAGTGTCTCCTCCGCAAACCACAAGTCTTATGAATTTTTTTTCTATTATAATTGAAATGGTATTCATGGTCATTAATGGTCACAAGTTGACTACACTGTAAACGCTACAGGTAAGGTGCACCCTACGTAGTTGCGGTTTTATTTTTGGTACCAAACGTACCAGACCCTGTACAGGTATATATTCATATTTTTTTTGTATAATTGATGAGACTTTCTATTGACATTCAACTGGGTTATACCTACCCTTCAACAGTTCCTAGTTAGTTTTATTTGGTTCTGGCTGTATATCAAAATTGTTTTACGCTAATTACATACCTACTTGAACTTGATTAGTTGTTGTTACTTCCGAGTGTATTATAAATACTGACGTCGTGTTATATGAGAATCAGTATAAATTCTGAAGGGTTAGCTCAGGATCATATAACTGGCGCCCATTTTTTTTAACATCTTGAATATTTTAGTCTGTATGACCCACTCCCGTCTCCACTAGAGTTTAGTCGCGAGCTTAACCTGTCAATCGGACAGCTTCTTGGTTGGTTCTACTAGAGTACGTGGCAGAACAAATGGCGCCCACGTTTTTGGGTAAATAAAATCATTTTCATAGGATACTTGTCAGCTGGAACTGTTGAAGTGGTATTTCTATACAAGGTGACACTGATTTTTTTGTAATTAATATTTTTGGAGGTTGACTTTGAGAGCTGTTGAAGTAGTATCGCTACACAAGGTGACACGAAAATTTCTTTACTCAATATTTTTGCAGAGTTCTATACAGGGTGACACATTTTCAGTGATACTTTAAATTTACTTCACTATTTATTGATAATTAAGGGGGCGATAATAAGATAGGTTTGTGATATATTTATTTGATTGAACTTGGTAAATTTGATTTTAATATGGAAGGGAAATTGCATGTAGACCGTCTTGATAAGGAAGAATTAACTTATGAATTGGCTATTCGAGGAGTCACCGATAAAACTGTAGTGGCAGAGATGAGAAAATGTTTAAGGGGATATTTAAAGTTAGAAAAAAGTAAAACAGATATTAAATACCCTAAGTATCCATTTTCATTTAAGGATGATTCAGATTACATTGGAGTAAAAATTACAGAAATTCAGAATCTGATTTCCGATTTTGCAGGGGAGGAATCTGATTCAATTTTTTTTAAAAATTAGTTCCAAACTTATGCATTTGTTCATGCGAGCGGAAAGGGCAGTTGCAGGTTCGGATGAAGAGCATGCAACCAAGACAAACTATTTAATGCAACTTCTCAATTGTCAATCTGAATTGAAATCACGGGTTAGGAAGTATAAAAGGCTGTCACAGCAAAATCATACTCCTTTGGAATTGAGTGTTTTAATGTCATCCACTGCTATTTCAAGTACTTCGGAATCTGAGGACTCTGATGAAGACACAGCGGTTAAGGTGGTTAGCCACCCAGCTCCTTCTACTCTACCAGATCAGTGTAGAGGAGTACCGGTTTCTAAATGGAACCTTTGTAAATTTGATGGGAATGTTTCTCGTTGTTCTCTTAGTGCCTTCTTGGAAAATGTAGAGGAACTTTGTATTTCTCGAGGTGTTACGGAAGCTCAGTTGTTCACTTCGGCCAGTGATCTTTTTAGTGGAAAAGCTCTTATTTGGTTTAGGTCAATTCGACCAACGATTCATTCTTGGTCACAGCTTGTGAACGAGTTACGGCTCCAATTTTTACCGCCCAATTATAATGAAAAATTATTTCAGGAGGTGAGACAGAGAACTCAAGGTCCCACTGAGACCATTGGAATGTATATTGCGGTTATGAATAATATGTTCAATAGATTAACCATATCAGTAAATGAAGAGACTCGTTTGAAAATATTAATGAGAAATATTGCACCTTTTTATCAGAGTCAGTTGGGCTTAGTTAAAATTGACTCGATAAGTCACCTTTTAGAATTGGGACGCCAATTAGAAGCGCGTAAAGAAGCAATTGAGTCTTTTGTTCCGCCTCCAAGAAATAAAAATGCTCTTATGGAACCGGACTTAGCCTATATTTATTCGGAAGGGCCATCTTCTTCATTTAGTCAGGTGGATGCAATAATTACATGCTGGAATTGTAAAAATCAAGGACATACTTCAAAGCAATGCCCCTCCTCTGTTCGTAGTAAATATTGTTTTAAATGTGGTCTCCCCAATTTTACAGTAAGGACTTGCCCTAAATGTAATAATCGGTCGGGAAACTAGTAATGGAGTCCATGGATAGCCGTAATGGTGCCTCCTTGTTACATCCGGCTGATCTCTGTTTATCTATGAAACAAAAGGTTATTCTGGAATATGTGTTGGCTCATGCGCAGAATGATGAGCGACCTTACTTGTCGGTATCTGTCTTTGGTATTAATTTGCTTGGGCTTCTTGATTCAGGTGCTTCTAATACAATAATTGGTGGACCGGGTTGGCAACTGTTGGAGAAACTTAATCTCAAACTGAATACTGATAATGTAGTTACGTGTCGGGTTGCCAATGGACAAACCTGTTCCAGCATTGGTACGGTAGATATTCCCATGAAATTGGAAAATCGGGTGAAAGTAATTACAGCTTTGATCATTCCGGCTTTACCTCATGCTTTAATCTTGGGGATTGACTTTTGGAAGAAATTAGAGATTGTTCCTGATCTTCGAAGGGGAGAGTGGGTTTTTGCAAATAATCCTCAGGTTTCAATTGATTCAATTGCCTTACAGTCAGAGGAACATTTAACTCCGGAACAAGCACAAATTTTAAAGGAATTGGTAGAAACTGCATTTCAGGAAATGGGCGACAAATTAGGCTGTACGGATCTAGTCCATCATGTTATCAAAACTTCTTCCCCCCCTATTAAGCAACGGTATTATCCGGTCAGTCCGGTTATGCAAACTCATATTGATGCTGAATTGAACAAATTGCTGGCAGAGGGAATTGTTGAACGCTCAACCAGTCCGTGGTCTTCTCCTATTTTATTGGTCAAAAAAAAGGACAATACTTACCGATTTTGTGTTGACTTTCGGAAATTAAACCAAGTGTCGGAACGAGATGCCTATCCTCTTCCATATATTTCTGCGACCTTGGATAAGCTTCGTGATGCTAAATTTCTTTCTTCAATGGACATTAAATCCGCATATTTTCAGGTCCCTCTTGATGAATCATCACGTCCCTTGACTGCTTTTACTGTTCCGAATCGAGGTTTATATCAATTTCGTCGCCTTCCGATGGGTTTATCTAACAGTCCAGCTACTTTTCAGCGTCTTGTTGATCGTATATTGGGCCCTGAGCTGGAGCCCCATGTGTTTGTTTACTTAGACGACATCATCATTGTCACCCAAACATTTGAGAAGCATATCGAAGTTCTGAAGGAAGTCTTTGACCGTTTGAAAAAGGCGAATCTAACCGTTTCCAAAAATAAATGTCACTTCTGTCGTCCTGAACTGTTATATTTGGGTTATATCGTAGATGCTACTGGATTACGAGTAGATCCGGAAAAGGTCCGCGCAATTTTAGATATCCCTATTCCCAAAGGTGTTGCGGAAGTTCGACGCATTCTTGGCTTAGCCTCTTGGTATAGGCGATTTGTACCAAATTTTTCCACTCTGACAGCGCCTCTTTGCGATTTGTTGCGCAAGAATAAGACTTTCCATTGGAGTTCGGAATGTGATGAAGCTTTGAACAGCTTGAAAGAATGTCTTATAAGTGCACCGGTACTGTCTTGTCCCGATTTTTCATTGCCTTTTGTGATTGAGACCGACGCTTCCGGCTATGGTATTGGAGCGGTGTTAACACAATCACACCCTGAGGGAGAGAAGGTTATATGCTATTTATCTAGGTCCCTTTCTCGACTGGAACGTAATTACACTACGACGGAACGGGAATGTTTGGCAGTTCTGTGGGCTATCGAAAAACTTAGACCTTACATTGAAGGATCTCATTTCACGGTGGTCACAGACCACGCGAGCCTGTTATGGTTAAACCGATTACAATCTCCTTCTGGTCGTTTGGCCCGCTGGGCTATACGTCTTCAACAATTCGACTATACCATTGTCCATAGAAAGGGGAAGGAACATGTCGTACCAGACACCTTATCTCGAGCTGTTCCTATCGTTGATGCTCTCAACCTTTCTGTAGACAGTACCAATCGGCCTGTCATTGAAAAAGGAGACAAATGGTACCAAAGAATGGTAGAGAGAATATCAAAATCACCGCATAAATTTCCTTCTTGGCAACTTTTCCAGGGAAAGCTTTTTAAGAATATAACACCCCGCGTTCCTGAACTGGCTACCGTTTCTGACTATTGGAAAGAGGTTATCCCTCGTTCTTCGAGGAAGGCTTTGATTGAGCGGATCCATTCTGAGTTGTTGCATGTAGGAGTTTTCAAAACGTTCCACAAACTTGCAGAAAAATATTATTGGCCGAAACTGCGCTCGGATGTAGCTTCATTTATTCGTCAGTGTAAAACTTGTCAGTCAATCAAACCTGAGCAAAAACGCCCTCCGGGATTGATGTTGTCAAAGCAAGTAGCGATATCTCGCCCTTTTGAATTACTTTCCGCTGATTTAGTAGGTCCCTTACCCAAGTCTCGTTCTGGTAATCAATATATTTTTGTCGTTTCTGATTGTTTTAGTAAATTTCCACTCTTGTTTCCCCTTCGTACAGCCACAACTGCAGCCATCATTAAAATATTGGATGCTCATGTATTTTCAGTCTTTGGCGCACCCAATTCCATCATCGTGGATAATGGTTCTCAATTCCGCTCTAAAGATTTTGTAAAGTTTATGGACAGTTATCATGTTAAAATTCAATATGTAGCTTTATATCATCCTCAGGCAAATCCCTGTGAAAGAGTGAATAGGGTTATCAAAACTATGTTGAGATCCTACCTGTCAGAAGATCAGAGAGGTTGGGATCAACGGTTGAGTCAAGTGGGATTAGCAATCCGTTCGACGAAACATGAAGTGACTGGTTTTTCTCCTAATTTTATAGTATTTGGACGAGAAGTACCTCGCACGGGAAATAACGCTCCTCCCCAAGAGATTACTTTTGATCGATCGGCACTCACTGAAGACCGTGAGCAAGTATTGGAAAAATTGTATGCTGAGGTGAAGGTCAAGTTAGGGAAAGCTTACGAACAAAATAGCAAGACCTATAATCTTAGACGTCGTGATGTTCAATATTCTGTTAATCAACTCGTTTGGAGACGAAACCATGTTCTGTCTAATGCTGCCCAATATTTTAGTGCCAAGCTGGCTCCTAAATTTGTTGGTCCTTTCATTATCTCGAAACGGGTATCTCCTTGGACTTATGAGCTGAAAGACGATGCTGGTAACGATCGTGGAGTTTGGCACGTCAAAGATCTTAAAGCTCATCCCCCTGATGAAGAGTCATCCTAATAGGGCTGAACTTTTGGATGTGGGTTAGAAGATGGCTGACCCTTGCATTGGGCATAAAGCAACTTGGACTTAGCACCGTCCCCATCTAGTGGCTGAGAATACACTTTTTTTTTTATTATTTGTGAAGGTATTTTCAGGTCCATGACAGTAATTCTGCTGTTGAGAAATGATATTTCAAAATGCATAAAGTTGTTCCTATCGTTAAGGTGCATTTTAGGAATATGTGCTATTGGTTTGAGGTCCTAGGTTAGTTTTGGTTGCAGTTGGCTTTGAATTTTTTTGTGTCTTCCGGTACCTTCTTTCTTATTACTTTTCCGTCATTTGCATATGCTCTATGTTCTGGATACTATATGCGGTAGGTATGCTCCATAAAGGATTTTGTCTTTCCTTCTCTCTCTTTTCCTTTTTGTTTTTTTATCTATCTTCCTTAGCATTCCGACGAACGATATGAATGGTGGTCTGTCGTACTTTTGTTGTAATCTCTCTATTGTTGTTATTGAAGATAACTCCCACCCTATTTTTTTTTTCTGGAAGATGGTTGTTCTGGGGAGTTTTGTAGAACATGGAATGTTCCCTACAGGATCTCAGTTCGGTCCTAGGATACGTTGGGTCCTTAGAGAGCACCACCAGAATAATCATTCTTTTATCCTAAAAGGTTATCCATCAATAGAGCTTCATCTGTATTTGAAGGACCCCGTTCATGTTAGTCTCTGGATGTGGGTGGTAATTGTTTTCCTGAACCATCTTGACTACAAATCAGGTTTAATTCTTTTCCTTTCACATATCCTTCTTCGTGTTGTTTTTGAATTTCTCCCGCTCAGTACCTCTTCAAGGACCGAGTTGAATTTTGGGAGTTTCGGCACTGACAATAGGCCATAACTATTGTTGGGATGGCAGCTCCCGGATGCTGGACAATTTCTGTGTGGGTTCGGCTTGGTGGATCGCTTGGGCTGTTGGGGTTCGCTTTTGAGTTGTTCGGAGGCTGGACGTGACCAAAAAACGAGACGTTCCATGCTGCTTGGGCCGTGCAATTTTGGTTTTGTTGGATTCTCTTCCATCTCTCGTCCAACCATGGCTGGTCTTCGGGTGATTCGGAGCGGAGTTGGATAGCTGGAGTGGTCTGACGGGCTGGGTTCCATCCACAGAAATTTTGATGGGGGTTGACAAAGTTGAGGTGCTTTGTCATCGTAAATATTAAGCCTCCATCCTGTTCGGATGTTAAGATTTTTTTTTGGGGTTGATATAAGTTTTTTTTTGTATTTGGATACTTCACACAGGCAAAATCAACCAATTCCCGGTTGATTTTCTTTAAAGTAGGGGGAGAATTTGTAACGTTAATGTTTCCTAGTCTGGAAGAAAGGGTTCGTTGGCCAAAATGTTTACAATATTCTGATTGTTTTACCTCTCTAACATACTCGCATCATATAAATCCATCGTGCCTTTACGGTCCTATTGTTTGGCCATATTCGTATTTCCTCTCCTAATTATTATTTACATCTCGAGTATTTCAACATATAGGTTATTATTTACATTTAATAAATCAGCTGTCCACCTCTTCTTCATAACATTCGGGAATCCGTTGTTCCTTCCTCCTTCCAGTATGAAGTTAGGCATTTATAAGCTTGCAGCTGGCCTAATCAGTGAGGTTGGACGCATTCGACAATGAGTTTCGGATGGTAATTATGTTTTCGAGATCAGGATATGATCGAAGTTATGGCCGACAGGAATCATACTTTTCACTCGACGGTTCGACGTATGTACTTGTTTGGTGGTATCTTGACATGCCGATAACACAGTTATCTGTCATGAGGGGTTTTGGGTACATTCCTGGCAAGACATTAATTTCAGGTATTCTATAAATTTCGGGTAGTCCATAAATTCAGGATGTTATGAATTTTAGGTATTATATAAATTTAGATCGGAGAATCTGGTTCAATGATCTGATTGTCATAGAGTCGAAAGTGCAATTTTGACAGCCCTTGAAGAAGGTCATCCGGCAACAGGGCCACAGGGATTGACAGCCGAAGTGCTAGAGGGACGCTGTTTTTGTGTCTTGTTTTTTGAGATTGATGTAGAAGAGAGTGGCATCTTGTTGGCATCTTGTTGGAAAGTTGTTGAAATTGATATTTCATCAACCATCCAGTGTTTGGGATTCTATTTTCCAACTGTATGAAGTTTCCTGATATCGTTGGTATTTGGGATTGCTGTGAGGCATCTAATTTTTGGAAACTTACCCGCTGATGGAATTATAACCACTCATCTTCTATTCAGCTCAGTTCTTCAGGTACGCGTAGCAGCAAAATTATGTTATTAGAGCCCTGGGCAATCCTCTATGTACATTGTAGGTCACTACCTGGAATATCCAGTTTATCAGGAGATCAGGTGTCGTTGACCCTTGAACCAGGATTTCAACTATCTGGAAGCATTGTTGATTACTATCTGGAACATCCAGTTGATCGGATTAAGTGTCGTTGACCCTTTGACCAGGATTTGAAACATCACTTGGAAGCCTTCTGAAAGTCTAGTTGATCAGTTATACTTAGGCCTTCCTGGGAAAAGGTATGGGGTCAATTCAACGTTGTGACCGAAGAGTCATGAGTTTCATTTCAGGGTCCTTGTGCGGTGGGATCTATACTGCAATCCTTGTGCGGTGAGATCTAGACCGCTATCCTTGTGCAGTGTGGCTTGAAGCTACCATTCTGGGCGGTGGTCTGAATCGATACTTCGGAGAAGTTGTCTTCCTGCATTATAGTCTGAGGAAGATGTGAATGCCTGATAAGACTGTCCACTGGGATTAGCTGATACTTCCTGAATAGCTCATGGTCATCATCACCGCAAGTCACAAAACTTACATTTTATTTTAAATTGGAAAAGTATTTAGTGTCTCCTCCGCAAACCACAAGTCTTATTAATTTTTTTCTATTATAATTGAAATGGTATTCATGGTCATTAATGGTCACAAGTTGACTACACTGTAAACGCTAAGGTAAGGTGCACCCTACGTAGTTGCGGTTTTATTTTTGGTACTAAACGTCCCAGACCCTGTAGAGGTATATATTCATATTTTTTTTGTATAATTGATGAGACTTTCTATTGACATTCAACTGGGTTATACCTACCCTTCAACAGTTCCTAGTTAGTTTTATTTGGTTCTGGCTGTATATCAAAATTGTTTTACGCTAATTACATACCTACTTGAACTTGATAGTTGTTGTTACTTCCGAGTGTATTACAAATACTGACGTCGTGTTATATGAGAATCAGTATAAATTCTAAAGGGTTAGCTCAGGATCATATAACTGGCGCCCATTTTTTTTAACATCTTGAATATTTTAGTCTGTATGACCCACTCCCGTCTCCACTATAGTTTAGTCGCGAGTTTAACCTGTCAATCGGACAGCTCCTTGGTTGGTTCTACTAGAGTACGTGGCAACTCTGATCATTACACTGCTACTGACGTCACAAACAGGTGTCTACGGGTGTTCAATAATTGATATGCAGGTGTTAGATAATTGAGATGCAGGTGGCAGATGTTCGATGATTGATGATGTTCGATAATGCAGGTGTTCGATAATTGCATGTTAATTAAAGGCAGGTGCATACATCCCATCGATAATGGGTGCATATTAATTAGGGGCAGGTGTGAACTGAACATGGCTCCGTTAATGCCCCATTTACACACTACTCGAACCGTTTTGTATCATATCTGAAACATCACAAAAACCACTAAATTTTTGTAAAACAATCTCTTCCAGACTTCACACAGTATCAAAAACTCACCAAGGATAATATCTCAATATCTGCCACAATATTTTTCAATATATGGATCGAAATGCTCCCTAAAAAACACGCCTCAACCGAATGTAGAACAAGGCTGGAATGTACACTGTGCAAAAAACAGTTCATGTGAATATTCTTTCCTGATTAAGAAAATGACCCTTATGATGATATGATACGTGGCGTTTCAAAGCTAGAATTTAAAAAACATCATAAATATAAATTTGAAGAGGACGTATCACATTTGATACAATACGCGATCTAGGGTTGAGCTTGTCTTGACAGATTTTTGTTGTTTGTGGGTTTTTTAATCTTTTCAGTTGTGAGAAGGATCGTTCAGCAGAGAAGTTAGTAATCATTAAGCTGTGAAAGATTCTTAATGCCACTTCTATGTTTGGGAAAATGCACTTTACTTTATCCTCAATAATCATTTCATATAGATCGGAATGGGTGACCTTTGTTTCTGAAGCTTCATATTCAATTCGAACATATTTAAGAGAATGATTAAATTCGCCGAGGAAGTTTTCATTGAAGTCTTCTGGGTAAGCTTTTATCAGTAATTGGATATCGTTTTCATATTCTGAACATGATTTATTTAGATCCGCAAGAAATGAAAACTTTTGTGAAATTTCGTGGTATACCTAACTTCTTCTTTGCATTTGAGCATTAAGTGTGTCAATTATTACATTGAAAGTCTCAATACGTAGTTTGTCTCTAGGATTCAAATCAACTTCTTCAGCATTTCCATTATTTACTTGTTTTTTCTTAGTTCGTCTTCGAGTTTCCTTATATTTCCCATTAGGAAAAAAATTTCTTGCCGCGCCTTCAAATTTTTCGAAATGATTCCTCATTTCAACGAGATGATCTGATAGAGAATGATACAAATTGGCACACGTTTTAAGGTCTAATCCTTCTTGAAGCCCTTTACTGGTGCGACGAAAAACTTCATTCAACAAAGTTAGCATAAATATAAAGTCAAACTCTAGCATTTTGTTTGAAATATTTTGTGCTACTAGCCTAGTTTTCCCTCTTTGGTTTATGTCCTCAGCAATTTGATCTAAAGCTTCTAAAATTTTCGAATAGGATTGTAATATTGCACTCGTAGCTACAGCGTGAGCTTCCCAACGAGTGTCCTACAGTGACTTCAGAACGCTATCGTTGCCTATTAATTTCTTTAAAACTGCCCACCGGTGAGTAGGAGCAAAAAAAAGTGTATAACAACTGCGCAGTTGAAAAAAAATCACCGCGATCGTACAACAATCAACAGCACTGCGACCAATCAAGTTTAGAGTATGTGCAGCGCATGGTATATATGCAGTATATTTATTGTGCTCTAAAATCTTTTGCTGCATCCCTTTGTATCGTCCTGACATATTAGCAGCATTATCATATGATTGTCCTCTACACTTTGCAATATATATTTTGCAACCCTCTAGATAACTGAGTACCTTTGCCATCTCTTCTCCGGTATGACTTTTTAAATTTAAAAACGTTAGAAATCGTTCCACGGGCTCACCATCAGACGGCGATACGTATCTCAAAATAATACTTAGTTGATCCGTATGTGATAGATCAGGCGTAGAGTCCACTGAGAGGCTGAAGTATCCAGCTGATTGTATTTATTCGACAATCACTTTGTGAACTTTATTACTCATTAAATCGATAAGCTCGTCGCATACTGTTTTCGATTGATATGATGTGTTGTCTTTTCCTTTATTTCCATTTCTTGCTATATGCCTTGCTGAAAAACGATCGAATTGAGCTACAAGTTCAAGTAAATCCATAAAATTCCCATTGTGTATAGATCCAAAACACTCATCTTGTCCCCTAAAGGCCAAAACACGTTGTGCAAGCGTTTGTATAACTGCAATAACTCGTTGCAATACATTTTGCCAATTTTTTTTTTCTTCTTTTACTTGTGCCTTTAGATTTTTGGTGATCCCTAGACCTTGTCTTCGACCCAAATAAGTTAGCATAAAGTCCTTATGAGCTGAACTGTTTCCATGGTGCTCAATTGCAATTACGTTTCGCCAATCACTAAATCAATCAGCTGCAAATTGACTCGGCGCTGTGGCGATGCATTTGTTACCAAACAACTTGCAAACAGAGCACTACAAATATCCTTTTGTTTGTCAATACAATAACCATTCCCGTTTATATGTTTCACCGTTGGCTTTTATACCGAAAAATAGTCGTGGTGTGCAAAAACGGACACTTTTACCACCACGGCGTGATTCATGAAATGGGCCGTGATGGTGCTGACTACCTGACTACTTTCTGGACCGTGATCAATCCAATAGCAAATATCTTCCTTAGAAAATTCCGTCCACAGCCCAGCATCTGTCTTTTTTATAACAATTTACGAGACTTCCTATCTGAACTATTATTCCCCTTTTATGCATCAGAGAAAATCTCGAATTGTCAATGTCAGAACTAGCCGAGCGGTAACTAGGTTCACTGATATGGTTTGATACTCAGAAAGAAATGACCATCCGAATTACTCTTCGCGACAATTAACAGAAATTCACTTACCGCAGTCTCTCCAATCGGTTACTCGCTTCTATGGACAGTCACCGGATCCTCGTCACGCTGGAACTCTGGTTTTTCAAGACTTATCGCGGTTCGCGATGGAATCACGTCTAATATAATTTCACCACTTGATACCTCCGATTCACTTCTGAGGATGGGAATTGAATTATACAAGGACTACTGTTGGTTCCTACCAGCAAGAAAGCACAAGAATACGGGACTTACTTGAATTTATTGGCTGAATTCATAAAAATAGGAGTAGACCAACCAAAAGAAAGAGTCCCTGGCCTATCCTTATGCTATCTAATGCACTATTTCGAAGTTTACCCCGAAACCCCTCAACAAGGCTCTACAATATAATCCACAATTACCTGGTTATAATGAAACTCTCAAAGATCAAGGATGAACTGCTTAGAGTTATGAACCCAACCCAATTTCTCTAAATTACTCAATTGAAAATTGAATAATTTACTAAAAGAACTGAGCCACAGAGAGTGGTCAAAATTAGAAGAAAGTACTCCAATTGAGTGAGCTTCAACACTTACAATTGTAAATGATTTTTTATTTATATGAAAATAAGAATGCGAATCAGAAATAATGCAAAGCTTAAGGTTAGGTTGAAAAACAGAGGATATGTTTCTTACATATCCACCTGACACCTCGCCTTTTTTCCACATTCCATCATTTTTGTTATAATTATATGAACTTTTGTTCTCTTTTTTGTAGGGCAATTTCAAGAAATGGCATATGGCTGTTCCGATAAAAGGTTCTCGTTACCAGGCTGATATCCCAAAGGCTATTCCTAAATTATTTTCACAATATTACAGAGGGTTGTTCAACGTTTACTACATCAATTCTAGCTAAATATCTCTTTCGATTGATAGATTTCGAGGAATGTGGTTGTTCCATGTCTACTCATGTGTTTCTAGCCGCCTGAGAAAACCAAATCCTAAAACACTCAGGTTTCATTACCAAAACTCCTAAATTTACAATCCTAAAATGTTTCTGTCCCCACAATCTTTCATAACTATTATTTCGGTTAGTAGCAAGGTAAATATAACCAATTTTTGAACGATTTCAAAGAGTTGTTTTCTCTACTATGATTTTCAACATTTCGTCCAATTCCTAATTAATCATTTTGTAACCCCTCGTAACAAACTAGTCGACTGCCTGGAATTCACATCTGTTAACAGGGAGGAAGTGTCGTGGGGTCATTGCAATCAATTTTAGTGTTCGAAGTAAATAATTTCGTAATATTTATTTAGGGTGGATGTCATCTGTGAACCTTAAGTGTTCGTTCTTGGAATTATCTATCATCGGTTCGTTTCATAATTTCCAACATGCACATTTTATAACATTTTATTAGAATTAACGAGTTCAATTTCTGAAACTTCAGGAATCGCAACAATAACAGGTTCTGATTTATCGGGAACAGGAACAGGTGTTCTAATTTCGCCAGATATTTCATCGTCATCAGAATGATCATCTGAGGGGCCTATAGTACTGTTTTCATCAATTTGTGTTGTGACAGATGATAAAGATTGAGATTCTTGACATATATTATCATCTTTGCCAGATTCTGACTGATTGCTTGAAAAAAGCGATGTCAAATTTGGAAGTGCATCTGTATTATCTTCTTTATTTCTGCCTGTTTGCGTTTTTGTGCGCCACTGAGATGATGGCGTTTCATTTTTAATGTTGATTATTAGCATCAATAAAAATATCACCTTCTGTATACGTACTGTGCTACTGAAATGAATTAGTTATAATTAAAAATTTCGTTATACTTGTGAGTAATCAATGGTGAAAGCATAATTATAGAACTTACCTGACAACTTTGTGTAGGGTAACGATAAGTATAGTTTCAATCAAAGCCACTTCGTAAATAAAGTAGGTACGTGTGTTATGCGTTATATGTTATATGCGTACGTGCGCTATCATTTGCAAAGTAAAGTCAACTACTATAGCTCGACAACTTCGTCCGCAACTCGCCGGGGTACAGTTGTATTCATAGAAAATGGGTACACTATACATAGTTTTCTGTTTTTATTATTGTTATTGGTTACGTTGTGTTTAAAACTTTGCGTTGTAGAAATATTCTAATACATTAAAATCATTAATCACATTTTATATGTTTTTGTTTTGTCTATAGCCGTCGATAAGAAAAGCCTGATTTACGCAAATATGGCAAAATCTAGTCATAAGAATTGTACCCATTTTCCGTGAATACAACTGTACATACAGGCGAGGCGGGAGATGTGGTCCACGGTCTCGCCTGTACCCCGCGGGCGGGTTGCGCACTCGGTCGGTCGCGGCGCGACGACACTAACAGTATGAGGGGTCACTCCCGGACTGCCCGCGCCTTGTGATCTCGGACATGTGGGTGAATCTCGATGAAATGAAGGTATAAAATGAAACGTCAGCAGAGAATGAAGGCCCCTGGAGAACAGGGGCCCCAAGCACGTGCTTGTAGTGCTTATACGTTAATCCGCCACTGATAAAGCGGCTATTTGTTGATACTCCAGTCCAAATAGGATTGCATACCTATTATCCCTCTCCAAAGGACCCCGCAAATTCCTTATGGAATTTGAGTCTCGGTGGAATTTTTTTGAATTTTTGATTTGATGTAGTCCAAGTAGTTCTCAACAAATGTTACCAACCTCAAAAAACGAACAGTTCTGTCGCTAGGGGTCGTTTCTCAGAATAGACTATTCAATTTCGAAACCGGGAACGACATTTTCAATATCAGACACGTTTCAGAAATGTGTTTGGGATAACTGAAACCTTTTCACTTAAGTCTCTCTGAAGTTTCAGAAACGTCCCAGAGAATGTAAATGTCCTACCTCAGTGAAGTTTCATGAAACGTTTCAACAACATCGTCCCGGACACGTTTCAAGAGACCCATTCTGGACATGTTTCAACAAAACTGTCCTGGACACGTCTCAACAAAATTATCTTGGACACGTTTCAACAAAATTGCCTTGGACACGTTTCAACAAAACTGTCCTGGACACTTTTCAGATAAATGTTTCCAACTTTGTATTTTTTTCCTAGGTTGGTGCAACGTCCTCTAAAATAGGAATATTTTACTTTTTCAAACTATGATAGACCAAATACTGAGTACTGCCAATCCCTTGAACAAAATTTTAGAGTGAATATTTCAGGGTCTAATTTCTATACAGAATTTATCAAATCCAAGCAATGATTTAGAAACCCCTAAGCAAAATGTAATAATATGAATGAAATGTTTTATTAAGAATATAAGATTCCCATTTCAATCATTGACTACGAATTTGTCGAAATTTTGGAACACCCACTTTACGAGATGTATAAGCTTTTTTAATAGATGGGTTTCAGGAATTGTTAATTAGGTAACAAGTTCGAAAACTGAAAAATAGCATCTAAAGTACTACTGGAATCTATATGAATATATAAATGAAATACAGTACGATTTTCAATAAATTTTTTTTCTCCAAATAACATTAAAAGCAGCCTTTTAATGACACTTGGCAGGTTTAGAAGTTGTACTTTCAATGCCTAGGCAGAAAAAATCCACTTTTACTGCCTAGGCAGAAAAAGTTCGTTGCTAGGTAACCTTCCAAGTAAACTGGTTATTAAAATTGACAATGACATTAAGAAAACTCAAAATGATGCTGATGATAATAAACCGTCTGACTGGCGTTTCAAAAAAGCCCGTAACTTCAGGTATTTTGCCAAATCAATGTTATTTTTTATGTTCAGGGTAGTTTTCAACATCGAATAGGTAGACCATAACGTTGAAGGCTTTATTTTCTTTGAAAGATCGGAAAAATAGACAATCAGCACATCTTCAGAGAAAGATCCTATATTTTTCTTCTGTCTATATTCCATGAATCTGCTGTATGTGAGTTTATATACAGTTCTTGATTTTTCCGGTAAAAGGTTAAATTCCACATCTCGCGCCTGGTCTCTTATCTCAGGTGGTGTTAATTGCATCAATTCATCCTCACTTTGCAGTAAATCCATTTCTAACATGACAACTTTTCAAAATTGACAATGACAAAGTAAACAGTAAACAAACATATTCAACAAACGTCATCAGCGGTAAACATAGTAACGCAGGGCCCAGTTACCTGGATATTGATAATGGAACGCAATTTAAATATGAAAAAGTCGGTTTTGCGTGGAATTGGAACAAATTTGAAGAAAAAATTGTATGTTTCAGACGGCAGAAAAGCAGATTCAATGCCTTGGCTTGTTCCATAGCCTCGCTACGCTCGGCTATGAAACACCAGCCGCGGCATTAAATCTTGTGCTTTTATGCCTAGTAAAACAAATAACTATATTTTGACATAAACCGTAATCACAAATGAAAATATATTCTGTCCCTTTGTTTTTGCTTTTCAGAGTTCTACTCAGTCATTTCTAATTTTTTTGTGCTCCTTTACATATCGCTTGCTTCAGCCACTGAGGAATTGTATTCTGAAAGTCTTCGTCACTAAAAGAAACTCCAAATCGCTTTCGTGATGCCCCTGGAATTTATAATTTTTGATAATATAGAATGAATAAGAAGTCGATATCATTATTATCTCTCAAAATAGTTACACACTTCAAGTCTTTTAGGTCATAATTTCCCTTCCTTCCATAGAAAGAACATTTCATTGCCAATTTATTGCTGAGTACATTCCCAAGACCTCTTCTGATTGAATTGTTTGCATCTCCTCCTATTATAAAAAACGCAGTTTCCTAGAAATGTTTTGATTATGAGTATGAACTTGGTACAAATTATATTCTGAGTAACTGATGATGATCTATTATAAGAATCATCTGATTAGGTACACTATAGTTTGTAAATGCGTACCAACTGTTTTTCTGCTTCTTCTGAATGGCAACACTATTCTCTGAAATGTCCTTCAAAATCCTTCCATGATCACAACATCCTAGAAATATTGCAAATGTTCATATTTTGCTTTGAAGATTGTATGATCAACTACATTTCTATGCCACACCATTCATAAAAAACTAAAAACAACTCCATCTTGAAAACAAATTATTGGAAATCTATATGAATTCTGAGTTTGGTGAAGTGAAAAATTGAAAATGCGTGTGTGTGAAAAGCTACGTTCTCAAACCACATTCTCTCCATAAAAAACAATTTCTTTAAAATATTTTGTGTATGTGATAAAAACCTGAGTATTCCTTCGACGATTTCGAATTAGCATTCTCTTCTTTTTCAGCAATATGATGACTATGATCATCATATGTGTTGTTTTCTGTAGCATGATGGTAACTGCTATCAGCATTCGCTCCATCTGAAACAATACCACGAAAAGTGGAAAATATTTTTGACATTTTCCAATTTATGACTCTTGAACTGGTTCACAACCATTTTAACTTCAAAGCCGTACCAGCCTTCAATTAACAAGCAAACTGATACTCACTTGTATTGACCATTTTTTGTACAGTGACTGGGGGTGGAGGAGGCATCTTTGAAACATCTTCAACAAGACTTACTGATAAATTATTGGAGTCAAATGAATCAACTAAATTATGAACTTGGTATGGAATACAATGTTGAATTGACTCACTAGTACTATTTGTTGAAGTTTGACTTTGTCTGTCTTCATCAATAGTCGGTAGTTTTGGAGGTCTGGCAATGGACCAATCAGAAAAATCTTCCCCATAATCTTCAGTAAAATCCCAGTTTTTGGGAGTCTTTTTTTTCCTCCCTTGTCTGCTTAAATAACTATCGACCTCATTTTCTGATGAATCTGTGATTTGTTCTTTTCTTTTTTCAAACTCTAATGCCTCCTCGTATCGTTCCACAAAAAGGGTCATTACGGTTCCATTATATTTCTCCTCAACGAACTCACCACATTCAAATAATATTTTTATGTGGTATGCCTTCCAGTGGATTTCTGGTTTGGTTCGAAGAAGAATGTGTTTTCTTTGCTTCGATGTTGGCCCTCGGCAATGGATTCCTTTAATACCATCAACAAATGCCCACGTCTTTGGCACAGTGGATATTTCAATTCATTCTGATTCATTATCATTTTCGAACTGCACTACAGCCCACTACAAAAATGAGAAATTTTATAATCATGAAAAATTTTCACTGGTAACTTTTTTGTCATCAACTAATATAATACTCAAATCAGTAATGTTCAAACAGAAGGTCTCCAAGGAATGGAAAAAGAATTAAATAAATAAATATAAATAAAATCATGTTTGGAATATAACTCAACCAACACCTCAATTCAATATACCATTCAATTCATAGTATACTAGAAAAATTAAAATGTATGGGATCTCAGTTCAGCTGCATTTTATCAGAAATTCAATTTATTATCATTTAGTTTTTTATGGATATGATTAATTTCATTTTGTATAACAAATGTTCCAGCCAAAATGCCCCTCTCCTGTATATCAGATACTGCTTAATTAAATTAAATTAAAATTTGTATCCCGACATTTTTGAAAATACTGATTGATTATATAATTTCAATTTTCCATTGTGAATACATCCAATCAGCATTCCCAAAAATATCAGGATATACATTCTTAAACAATTTTGAGAAGCAGTATTCGATCTAAAATGGTCATTTGATATTTTGAAATTGGACACTCAGCTATTTTTTCAGTTGAAGTTAAATGGACTATTAGGGAATCTGAACAACAAGCCATTTTTTCTTCGACAACAATGGAATGTGTCCATTATACGATCATAAATAGCTACATTTTGCACAGAATATCATATCGCATAGCGGACCTGACACATAACGCCTCAGTTGCTAGGCAGTAAATCAGTATGAATCATATCGCAGTATGATGTTTTGTGTTTCCATTGAAAAACTTTCAAATTACTTTAGCACATTCCAAAAATTCTCCAAAAATGCTTTTTAATAAGTGCACATTCAACTTTAATTATTCCTAATTTTCGTGTATTGAAAGAAATAAAGAAACTGCATATTTCTATGAAACAGTGTTTATTGAGCGTGAGTAATGGGTTGTCGTAGAAAAAATATAGTATGGAATTCGCACAAAATGGTAATTTTGCATCGTTTGAAATGAGTCTCATTTTGTTCCCATTGCATAATATATTATTGACGTTTGACAATTTGAATAACTACATTTCAGAATGCAATATTGGCATAACTATAAATTTTCCATCAAATGAAAATTTAAAACATTTTTTCAAAATACTACTGGCAGGAATCAATATGTTATCCATAAAAGGAATCAATTTCCAAAAAATTTTTACCTGATACATATATTTCTTTTGGAGAAGTCTCCAAAATGGCATTTATCAAGAATGGAGAAGAATCTTTAAGTAAAACACAATTGTCCTTTTGATTTAATTTTATTTGGAAGCTAATTGTTTCCATACTTTTGTAACAAGTACCGGGATAACCTAAAGTATTTTCTACCTCATTTTCACGTTTTATTGTGACGTCAATATTTTCAACCATCGATTAATTTTTTTCTTTCATTCTGTAGACAACCTGCTGCAAAGGATGTCTGGCAAGTTCAACATTTTTTTTTCAGTTGATACAAATAATTTTCAAACTTGAAAGCACTGAAATTATCTAGTGTGCCACGCAGTCTAGAGTCATTAGCCAGGTGAATCAAATTATGAATGTTATGAGATATGAATTCAAAACCATACAAATTTCCAAAATTTTGTACGAATAAAACCAATAGTTTCTTTGTATAATCATTATATTTTAAATGAAGTTCTGGTGAACATAAAATAAGAATACTACAATGTAGCGACATGCACACATATAAGGATTCAGTCTCCTGGTGAGTTTATCACAGTTTTAATAATTATAACAAAACGTTCTGTTTCACTAATAAAGGATACTGAACAAACAAAAATTCCACATTATTGTGTGATAGTGGTTTTCTATCTTTTCCTCAATATTAATATAGTTATAAAGGCATAATGTAGTGATTTATACATATTATGTGTCATTTAAGGAGGAGATGAAGCAGAAAATTATCGGAACAGAAAGGGATATTTTTCATATAACGTTCAAACCGTATCTAATAGTCATTTACTAATTCGAGATATTGTGGCTCGGTGGTCAGGAGCTACACATGACAATACTATATTTTCCCACTGAAGACTCAAGGCAAGATTTGAAGAAGGCGCAGTTGGTAATAGTTTCTTGTTGGGAGATTCAGGATATACATTGTCCGAGTATACGATGATTCCTCTGGAAAACCCACGAAACCAACCCGACAGACTCCATAATGAATCTCAAATCGGATCCAGTTGTAGAAAGGCAGTACGGTGTATGGAAAAGAAGATGACCCATACTGCATTTGACACTTCGCTTGAAGGGAGAGACTACTATGGCAGTTATTGTAGCAACTGCAGTTCTACATAACATTGCCATAAACATTAGGGACGAAGAACCTGATAGAAATGCATTTGTAGAATTGTAAAACTCTAATCAAAATATTCCACACAATCAGAATCGCGATTTGGTGAGACAAGAGTTAATAGAGGAATACTTCCAAAATTTATACATTAATAGGGTAAACATGAAATCATGAATTTTGTTGTAATCATTCATTAAGATAAGTGGTTCAATTTACTATTTGTTACTTTCAAGTCGCTAGTATTTTTAGTCTGTAGCCAAAGAAGAATAATATTGTATTTTTTCTTAAGTTTTTGTTATATAGTCAAATATGTTTAATGTAAAATTAAAGCATACCACAGCACGGAAAGAAATATTAGTGTAAGATTACAGAACCAACGGTTGGCAATTTGTAACCAACGTAATTACCTGTAAATTTGCAGAACCGTTTGTGAACGATTCAAAATTAAAACAAAATGCACCGTAATTTTACATGTTTTGATGTGTAAATAAATACAGCTTTCGGCATTTAAAAATCACAAATAACGTAATTAAGTTTGTAAAGTTAAAGCATATTTTTACATTATACTTGTTGTATATTTTCAGTACGAAATGTATTGTTGATATGTAATTTTCCAAATAACTTTGAGATGTAAATTTCCAATGTAATATTCAATTGCAATTTTCATCAATACATTATCTGACCTGTACTTATTTGGTGTATATCATTAGTTTGTAAATTGTATATTGTCTAATGGTCTAACTCATAGTAGTTTTGTGGTTGATGACGTGGTGACAAATATAAAAATAAAAGACCATTTGAATGGTGAACATTTTTGATGAAACATATAAAATTCTCTTGAAACATAAAGCAACCGCAGAAATATAGGGTAATGTTAAGTTTATCGGGCACCGAGCGATAAAAAATAATTTTGCTTCAACTTACGTATTTCGACCTCCTGAACAAAAAACTTAGATAAAAATTTTGGCGCTCTCCAATAGTTTTCAAGATAAAGGGCATTTTTTGGGTCAAAAATGGGATTTTTGAATACACGTTCCTACATCAAAATTACACTTGAAATTTGTCCTTCTTTCTTATCAGCACAATGTACACATCCCTAATTATCCGTTCCACACTTTTTTTCATTTGGAAACACTAGTTTTATAACAAAAACATTGAAAATTCGGCATGTCACTGCTAAATGTTTAGTGTATTTTTTTATGAGGGGTTGGTACTTTGGAAAACCAGAGCACACTATTCAAATTTAAAATATCGCGAATTAATTTTCCTTCATTTCACCATCCACAATTAGCAATTGTTTTATTATTCTTGATTGTTGAAATTGAAATGGATCTGATAAATAAATTAAAAAAAGCATACGAACCTGCATACAAACCAAGTAAGTGTGGATGTTTTCGAACCGCCCCTTTTAAAAAAAAATTATATAATTTTAGAACAACAATATTGTGGAAAATACAGGATATAATTGGTCATTCTGAACTGTGGCCGAATTTCATCATAAGTACATTGGATTCGCCCACATTCCAATATGTAGAGAGAGTAAAGATTTGTTTTTTTTTACTTACATGGTATTAGGGATCATATGATGCTTTATCAATTCCTTGTGAGAATAAAGGGAATGTCGCTAATGTATCAATATCACTCAACAATAAAAAATATATAGGAGTATCGGAATCACAATGAATTTGGATGTGAACGAAGGGAAAAATATTTTAGCAAATGTCTTTTGCATGGGTTTTATGAAACTTTGAATAGTAACCGAAGGGAACCAAATCAAATAAACTAAGTTTATAAAATGTATTTATTTACAATAAACGTGATACCACCGATCTGATACTTTTTTTAATAATTAATGATTATTCAAGTAACAACAATGATATGATTCAAACATTCAATTCAATGTTCGAGGTGTGCTGAGATTGCAATTTGAATAAGGACAATTTACAATATCGTTGTGGAAGAAACTATACTATTAAAGATCACAAAAAGAAGGAAAATAAAGTTAGATGCATTTCTATAAAATCTTCTACTTCAGATACATATCCTTCGTCGTTTCTAGGAATATCTCAATCCGTTGTTCAGGTCTGTAGACACGTTTAAAGATATATTCCGAAATATAGCCCTGGAAGTGTGACTTCTTTATGCCATATTTCGGAATATGATCTCTAATGTCTCTCCACAGCCTCTCAACGGATTGAGTATTGGCTCCTGAAAATTTAAAATATATTTTTTAATGGCTTCGTTAACTTGAAAAAAACAACTTCCTTACCAGAGGTGGGATCGACAAAGTTATAGGAATGGTTAACTGTCAGATGCTGGAAGCCTTCTTCTCCCAACCGGTTGTAGGCTTTCCAGCTATCTGACACTATTGTCGTTCCTGGCTTTATACAATCTTTGATGACACCGATGAGGGTTGTCGCGGTTCTATCTTCCACAGGAACAACAAATATTCTCCTAGACCCTCTTTCGATGCCACCAAATACCCATTGGCCCTCGATTACCCTTCCACGGTTGTACTTCCTCTTTCCAAACTTGGCTTCATCTATCTATCTCTACAATCTTGCCGACTCCACCAAGTTTGGTTAGGTTATCCTCGAAGAATGTATCTTTTCTTGCAGATTTTTTAAAACTGCATTTTCCTTTTTTTGCCTTCTTATTATGCACTTCGATGCATCACACCTCGGGCATTGAATTGTCGAGAGAAATATTCCTATTGTTGTAAGGTAATTAACTAATGCCCTCTTATTATGCACTAAGGCTGTATATTCGAATAATTTCATCATTTTAATTATTTACGTAAAAACTTCAAAATGAACGAAAATTAATTCGCGATATTTTGAATTTGAATAGTGTGGTTTTCCAAGGTACCAACCCCTCATAAAAAAAATACACTAAACATTTAGCAGTGACACGCCGAATTTTCAATGTTTTTGTTATTGTTGAGGAAAAGTGCATTTTTTTGTTATGAAACTAGTGTTTCCGAATGGAAAAAAGTGTGGAACGGATAATTAGGGATGTGTACATTGTGGTGATAAAAAAGAAGGATGAATTTCAAGTGTAATTTTGATGCAGGAACGTGTATTCAAAAATCCCATTTTTGACCCAAAAATCGCCCTGTATCTCAAAAACTATTGGAGAGCGCCAAAATTTTGATCCGAGTTTTTTGTTCAGGTCGAAATACGTAAGTTCCCGCAATTTTTTTTTATCGCTTGGTGCCCGATAAACTTAACATAACCAAATATAGGAGTTAGGCATTATTTAGCTTATTTCAAAAATAAAACACTTTTTTTCTGGTGGCAGCAGTTTTTTTTAATTTCGAACCAGCATCCGGGTGGATTTTGAGAAAGTACCTTTGGAGGAGTTATAGAGGAATTTCGAAATTTGCGGGATATTTCAGATTCATTATGAAATATAAGGCGAATGATACCTTCAAAGCATCCATGAAATTATTGTATCCCTCTGCGTCGATCACTTCCCTCTACATTCTTCAGCAGTGTTTATTACCTAACAGAAGTTTTTTCAAACAAATATATTAAAAAGTGTTAATAACTCAACGTACTATAATCAAATTGCATGGTTCGTTTTGAAATGTTAACCCTCTATTGTACACACCTTTTTAAACACTCCAAAAAAAAGTTTTCTCTCAAAACATAGGCAGTTGATAGATATTACAAGAAACTAATTGAACAGGAACTCAAATTTTTATTTTAGTTTTTTCAAAAAATGTATGTATATCAAAATATACAATGTGCATATACATCATATAAATAGATACATACTTCGTTTTTATAGATGAAAATTTTGAAAACAATTTCTATCCGGTACGAAACAGAGGTAGCATAAGCATTTTGTGCATTTTACTTTTGTTTTTTCTTCGTAATTGGGCCAGTGATCAGTCCTGTCTGTACGGCAATCTATATTTGGACGGAGAGAGGGAGCGGCGTGTCTTCTTAGCTGAGTCGGTGACGAGGTGCTGGATGAAGGACGACCTCTTTTCTTTATTTTTCCAGCCCAGCATAAACTCTGAGCCACATCAGCTTTGAAATCATACAATGAAAGCTGATTTTTCTTAGCTACCCCGCAGTCGTTACAGGCACGTCTGTAGAGGAGCCATCCAATTATTACACACATGTCCATCAAGTAAAAAAACAAACGCAAGTAATATTTCCTTGATCGGATTTTAGTTCGGTATAAGGCCAAGAGGGAATCTATCAAGTCAACACCTCCCATGAATTTGTTATATACTAAAAAAACACTTGGACATTTTACATTTATATCTTGCTTGGTTTTGCGATCGAACCTTCTGACGGTAGTTTCGGGATAAGCACCTGCAAATGTACTGAGCAGAGTCACCACTTTATTGTCTTGCCATTTTACTAGTTTCAGTTGAATATTCCCATGAGTTGCAATCATTTCGGAATAGCTTCCTCTACCTTCTTTTTTCAATTCTTTGTCCGACGGTAAAAAATTTTTTGGAACCCGATTTGAACGCACGGTAGCCACACTGTGGATACCATTTCTAGCTAGTTCAATTTGTAATTCAGGGCTGCAGAACCAGTTATCGTAGAAAATTAGAAAATTTTGGTTTTTTGGTATACGTTCGGCCATACGAAGAACAACGTTGCTACTGGCGCTTACATCGGGTAAGTTTTTGGGCTGATCCATGGTTCCACAATACACTTCAAAATCATAGACAATGCCACTGGCACCTGCTAAGCAGAAAAGCTTATAACCCCATTTCTTTGGTTTTTTTGGATTATACTGTTTTAGCCCACTACGTCCTTTGTATGGGACAATTTGTTCGTCAACTGACAAATGTTGTTCAATTGGAATAGTTTTCATATTTTGTCTAATGCTCTCAACTACTTTTCTTATTTTGAATAAGCGATCAGGTTTATCCATAGGCAAGGTAGAATTATCGGCAAAGTGCAAATATTTTTTTATTTCCTCCCACCTACGTAAAGGCATTACTTCAGAAACTTGATGAATTCTACAAGCACTACTCCAGTATCTTCTAGTGCCAGGCACCCCGATAAGGGACATATAAAAGCACATTCCAATAAACTGTTCCAACTCTGTAGATGACACGGAAAAATAACGCTCAATATTGGTTTGGGCCGCATATAGATTGGTTTGATCAGCAATGTACTTCAGCAAATTTTGATCAACCAATCTTTGGAAATAATGCAGTGGTGTGTCCACAGATATCTCAGGCACTAACTGCGAGGCCCAAAGTGGTGTCGTAGACGGTTCCTGTTTGGATTTTTTCCATTGCAAATTCAGTTTATTTCCTTTGGCATTTGTCTCTTTAGCCTGAGCTGAAATGGTTTATAGTAGAGTAGCTAGCGGAATATCATCGTCTTCACTGTTGCTCTCACTTTCTGATAGGCCATTTTCCCGTTGCTCTAGATCTTCTTGAGAAGTCGATTCTGCTTCACTGATATCTGCATATAGAGTAAAAAATAACACTCAGTAAAAAACTAACTTTTCTACAAAATATACAAACCTTCTGAGACATCCGGTATATAAATTTCATCTGCAACGCTATCATCGCTACTAAAGTCCTTTTCACTCTGAACATCAGGTAACAGCACGCGAACTGGCCGTCGACTCTTCCCGTAAAATGAATTTACATCGATTCCATCCATCTCCATCAGTCACGAAATAAATGTACACCGCAATGGAACACTGTATATTTGAACATACAATTACGTCATGGGCATCAAAACACTCCGCGATCCTCTAATCTCATTCAGCAACTTGTCACCGTACCGCACCTAGTCTGTACTGACACTCTATATTTTTGTCGCCGCGAAATTCGTGATAAAGCTACCCAGAATTCACACCGAATGTCGATTATTTTTTCTAACCTTGAAAACTCTGTGAACGTCAAACAACCAGATTATTGAAGAAGTCCCACTTAGTTCCGAACCCTACGCCAATGGCCGATTGGCGACGAACAGACATGTATAACTAATTATACAAAGACCTATTTCAGTTCAAACGCCATAAGAGGCTACAAAGCAACTTACAAGTTTATGTATATTTGAATATACATGGTACTATAGAGGGTTAATGTTGATATTCTGCTGAGTATATAGTAAAACCAAAGGTATATAAATAAAAAGCATTGGAATTCTTGTAAAATAGATTAAAAGTGTGGTATCATCCTGGAATCGAGATACCTAATGTTAGAAAAATCGAAAAAAACGTGAAGAAGACAGAAAATTTAGTTTTGAATTCGTTTCACTGAAACGATTTTTTTTTTGGAATTGGCTTATGTTTAGGTTCCGAGTTCGTATTGGACAATCCCAAATACAAAAACAATCTAAGAAACTGTAACTGCAGCTCATTCTGCATAATTACTCACCGCAAAAGTCAGGAAGCAATTGCCTATATCCTGGTTGAAATATAACCCAACTTTTGTCAACACTCGGAATGTCATCTGATCCATATTCATGTTTTCGCTATCTGCTAGTGCTGACTCTTTGGATATGTCTTTGTTTTTGTCGAGAAAAGTTAAAAACTTATGGCTTTTCTCAAATATATTATTCAGCAAGTGAATGTCTGAATTCGTTGAAATGCCAGAAGATGGATATTTTCGAAAATATAATTGGCCATTCCTCTTTCATTTCTTTGACGGATTTTTGAGACTCATTCAAAAAATTTCTAATCGTTGCATACGTCTCTTTACAAATTTCCAAAAAATTCTCATCCGATTGATTCACGTCCTTGTTGCTTCAACACAACCGGACACAATTGCTTATCCATTTTTTGTTTGTGGGGTCTGTTCAAGTAGTTATTTCTATCTTGTAGCTTATTCACCAATGAATGTGTTCCATCTCCTAGAACCACATTATCTTCATCGACGTCCCTGAAAATTCCAGGATATTTGGCGATAATTTTTTTTGCCACAATTTTGAAGGCTTTTGTAGAGATTATTGATTTGATTGTTCTCATTTCATTTACAGTAATTTGAATCAGGTTTGTAATTGTTGCCTTATTTTTAATGCCTTTTTCCAACTCGTTAGTTTGTTCCGTACTCAGTTTTTTAAATGGAACTTCCAATCTAGACCTGTGAAATTCTGTATTGCAGTTTACTTGATATGTAATATCAATGCTTTCGTTGCAAATATCGGATTGATCTGAAAGTGTTATCGTTGAGTCGGTAACGTCAGATTTTGTTACCAATGTTGTATCAGAAGAAGAATTCGACTTTAATGAGTGAGATTCTGGCAGCCATGCTTGATCCTTTTCCAACATGATGAGAATTTGCGATTTCACGTAAGGTAAAACTTGATCGTGAACGGGAGTTCCATTGGTTTCCAGAACTAAAGTTGTTCCATTAATGCCAAGTTCAAGAGAAGCTGAAACAATTATTATTCGATGGACAATTCAGAAACAAATAAGTAATTTCCTCACCTTTTAATATGACACTTTGATATGGATCAGCATCGTCATCATCTATTAAAATGCAGCATTTTTTGTCCCGTTTTTGTGACCAGATAATATAGACTGACTTCATTTTCTGTAAATACATAAAGAAAAGCCACAATCTGATAACTCCAACTTAATAACTATATGTCAATATACATCTGGAAAATATTTTTCTCATATTCACATCCAAAACAAAACCAACAAATCAAATGAGAGGATAACAACAAATCGTCGTTGAATTCAACTTAAACTGGAATAGTTGACAGAGAGGTATGATTTTCCATGAAATACCAAAATAGTCAATATTTCAGTGATTTGTACAACTATAACTTATGATAAGTGAATACTCGATTTACCACAAATTTGAAACGAAAATAACAAAGCAAGATGCAATCAAATAAATATGAGTGACAAGATTCTCTTTTATAAAAAATGGGGAAACTCCACGTACGTATTTGCAAATATATTTATTTGAGCAGCAACCTTCTTGCACTGCTTCTAACAATAGAATGAATGATACTAATAACTGTAAAATAACAAACATTCAAAATATTTCAAAGGGGGCTAACTGAAAATAAAAAAACTCTTCTAACTCATTTCTGAATTGAAGTAAAGGACAGAGGCAGATGACTTTTGTGAAAGGAACCAAAATGTCTTTCTTTGCCGAATTAGTTTTTTCATATAAACCTATAGATGAAATGAAAGAAATTTCAATTGATTGGCCAACGAAATGTATGTTGGTCATATTAGCGTCTATAAGAATGTGAGATATTTCGCATACTAGAAATATATCAAATTGAGTTTTTCCATAAAAAACAAATGTATTTCGTTTGTATTCTATTCCTCTGAAAATAACTTGATCTGTTATGAATTTTATACTCGACATTTGGGAAATACTGAACATATTTGGCCAATGATTTGGAAAGTTTTGTATCTGAAAACTTTCTAAATTATCCGCTGATACTTTATCAGAATATAGACCCATGTCAGTAGAATTCAAAGCTTGCAAATATTGGTGTTCGGTAGAAAGGGACAGGAGAACATTTTTGAAGTTTGGAGAACGTCTTAAAATATCTTTGAAATATTTATGTTTGCTTTCGAACCTTAAGGTCCATACATGCCTCAGAGGGCCAAATTTTCTTATGAGATATGGATAAAGGATGATAAAATGGTGTTTCGGACGTGAATCGACATTGGGAAACAATTCCTTTCTCATCTGGATATAGCTTGAAATTCAACTTTTTAGTATGGCAATTTGGTCGATGGATAGTTTGCCAATAACATGTTAGCTATTTTACAGAGGCACAGTATGATTTTCCATATATCACAATTATCGAAGTGATCAACATATTCATATAGACACAAAGGGAGGACATTAAGTATATATAAAATTTCTGAAGCGCTACCAACCACCTTTTTTCCAAATTTTATTTCGGCAAGGCATTCTTTTGCCTGATTGTGAAACGAAATAGTTCGAAGCTTGGAATTGAGGTCATCATATGTGAATATTTTTTCAGTTTTCACGGAATAGTTTAGGAATAGCATAAGGTTATATGAAGCAACCCCTTCAAAACAAATCATGAACAATGCAAGGGGGTAAACCTGAATAAACATGAAAATTCTTGAGGAAGGTGATTGTTTTATAATTCCTTTATAATGATCTCTGCATATCAATGCCATATTGACATCATAATCATATGAAAATCATTTGTTCGCAAAGGCGAACCATCAAAAATTTTCATGTAACAAAATCTACAAAAAAATGAATCTTTGTGAAAATTTTCTGAAAATCCTCCAATCTGATGACTCCCCAGATTGTCACCAATAAATGCAATGATGGTCCCTTTGAGACACAAATTTGTACTAATTTCCAAACCATCAGTTTCTAATATTTTAATATCATTCAACGAAGTATTCAATATTTTGTCAAAGCCATATTTCTTGACTTGCTTTTCAAAGCAAAGAGCCACTAACTGTATTTGTTCAGTTCGTGTTCTGTACCATGGATTTAAATTTGCAAATGTCATGTAAATGCCAATCAGTTTATATTTGGTTCGCGCCGATCCAAGTGGGTTGCAGACTTCAAAAGCATCCTGGTAAAAAATTAATTCCAGACAGTGATAATTTTTTTTGAAAAAAATATCTTTGTAATAAAAACCATCGCAAATATCCTTATATACGTCGGGAGTGATTTCTTTCACAGTGAAATACTGTTCATAGAAGTTTTCATCTTGGAATAATTGCTTGATTGTTTGCATTACAGGTATGTAGTAAAAAAAGGATTTTCATCGGGTAAGTCATCAAAATATATCTTTTCGGGTTCGACAAAACTGATATTCTCTCTATAATATTTTTTTCTAGTATAAGATGACCTCAAAACACCATTTTCTGGAGAGTGTGCTCTTTGAAACAACGTATTTTTCAGCAATGCAATTTTTTTCTTATCGAAACCATCAATTTTGTCCAATTCTGCAACCATATATTTATAGTTGAGTTAGTTCATCGATATCTGAGAATCCATCGATAATTGTTTTCAACGATTTGTCACATAAAAAATATTTTGACTGCAGACTCAAATACATTGAAGAAAGAATTTTAAGGCTCAATTCTTTCATTTCTGAATCGGAATCATCAGTCCCTGATGGCATTGTAGCTTCGAAATCGATATTATGTTCCTGAAATCCATTCGTGCAATGATAACCCGCAGAAGAATTCGAAGTCTCAGGGACTGAAACTGATTCATTCCTCTTTTTGACACTATGCATTCTCGTCACATGAGAACGCATGGTGTTTATATTTTTTAATAGCATGTTATAGCCACAAATATTACTAAGAGGACACTTCAAGTGTTTTCCTTCCCTGATGTGCTGTTAAATATGTTTAAATACATCTTTCTCATCGTTGTTGACATGAAATGCACAGATTGAACACTGAAATTCTATTGGAGTAAAAAAATTAGTGATCTGTGTAGTCTCAATTGCACTATGATTCCTGAATATATGTTGCTTAAAACCTATATGAGTTGGAAAGTGCATTCCACAATTCTTGTGTAGACATGAGAAATACACCCCTGTCCAATTGCGGTGGAGATATTGATGAATGTTGTATTTCTGTATGGTATTGCACTTAAATCTACAGATGCAACACTATCTCACCTTATATACTTTCAACACTGCACTTTCTGTAATATTGCCGAATTGGTTGTCGGGTGTTATTGAATTGAACGCATCAGAGGTTATGATTCTTATTCTTGAACAGGTGGTGTCATGTTTAGATATTGCTGCTCATGCGCGGTAAAAAATATTACATATTAGCTTTGTTCGCGGGTATGATTCCGAACTAGTTCAGGGACTATTCGCATGCGCAGTCTGAAAAACAGCGTTCGCGGATCACATAGTTCAGAATTTTTGGTAACCGTTCCGTGTTCGCGGATCACATCGAATCTTTTCATTACTCATTCAGAATCGGTTTTAGCAATCCTAGAATTTTGGTTGGGACGAAAAGTTCGGCTCTCGATGTTTCGAAGTAGCAAACAAAAAGCATAACTATAACCTATCTTTACAGCATTATTATAAAGTTTCTATTTTATAGTATGAAGTTTGTCTATCAGTGGTTATTCGTTTTTATGTACCATATCGGACCATATATCGTCTAGTGATGATATGGAAAATTTGCTAAAACTTATTAAAGTTCCCAAAAGTAATGTTACTTCGAAGAACTATTGCCACAGTTCAGTGATGATCTATATGTAGAGCATTTTCGATTAACTCGAGAAATGACCGAAGAATTATCAAATCGATATGCTAGGTTTGATCATTAAAAATGGCAGAAAGGGGATTCTAAGTTTTCTTGAGGTTTGCTGCAAAGGGAGCAACTACATTCTATAGGTTCCTTGAGAGTGTTCATACCTTAAAGAGACTTCTAACACTTCCTAAACACAAGGAGAGTGTTATTTATAATTCTATAGGTACATATCTGAATTTCATTCTTTGAATTCAATAAAGAGGAATATTAAAATTCTGAATATACATTTATTGAACAACATTCAAACACAAAATGACATTCGTAGTACAAATATCAAACAAGAATGAACTTCAAGAAGAATAACAACTGAAACGATTTATTTTTTATCTTAGAATACTTTCTTTAATTTCGGCGTATTCAAACACTCCTGCCCCTGGCTGGGAGTTTGGAGTTCTTCTTATAATTCCTTTCAAGTACTTTCCATCTGTTTTCACAGTTTGCTCCAGTTATTTCAGTTTTGGTGATGTGTTTCATTTCTTCGAACATTTTCTTTAAGTTTTTCATTCTCATTGAACCCACCTGCTCCCGGTATTTTTGACACAGTTCTAGGAATATTGAAGTATTTTGGTGTGTCCATTCATGATTCTCCTCCTCAGAGTTTGTTGAAAAGACCAAGCATTCGGCCATTACGTCCAAAAATATAAGTATAATTAATAAATGCAAAACATTACTGTTTGATATTACCTTTTTCAGTATCACAAATTTTCTCAGTGGCCAAAATACACGAACTTTAGGTCAGTTAAGAAGTTGAAACTGTAAAATATAAGTATAATTAATAAATGCAAAACATTACTGTTTGATATTACCTTTTTCAGTATCACAAATTTTCTCAGTGGCCAAAATACACGAACTTTAGGTCAGGTAAGAAGTTGAAACTGTTAGAAGACTTGCCCCTTGCCCGAGACAGTATGACAGATGACCCCGATGACAGTTCGAAATCGCTGAATTCGTTCGCGGTAAAATAAAATCCTGAACAAATTCATAATCGGGCATGCGCTCTACGACAATCCTGCATTAGTTCTGGCCTGGTTCATAATCGGTTCCGAATGTGATCCGCGAACAAAGCTATTAGATATTTTCGCGGAGCTGATCCCGAACACATTCAGAGTGATAACGCATGCGCACTTTAAAATTGGCCGTTCGCGGTGAAAATAATACTCACTCCAGATAAAAAATTCCGTGTTCGTGGAACACGCTAGTTCTCTTTCGAACTTGTTCGTAATACGTTCGACAGATTCTCGGACCGGAGCTGGGATATTTAATTCGGAACGAATCCTAACCTTTGTTTTGTAAACTTGTCTTTCTTCTGTGCCGTGATCCTAACCTTCAATTTGTTGCTGCTGAAAGTGTTTTTTTAGTTCTGGCAAACGTAAAAATATATTTGATTAAAATTTTGGAAAGAATATTGGAATTTAAGCAAGGTAAGGTAAGACATAAGTGCTATAAGGAATTAGTAGGCATGTTGTAAAAGTGAGGTCGATATTTTTGTTGTTTGGGAATAAAAATGCACAAAATACCCAATTCTAACTACATACGTTTTTTTTAGATGATGCATTTAAGTTCAAGTGACGAAGATTTGGAAGAATTAGAAAGAAACATGGAAGTTCCAAAGAATGAAAATTTTTTTGAAGAAACGGTGCCTCAATTTGACAATGATCAGTTCTCAGAACATTTTAGGATAAGTAGGGAACGAGCAATGCAGCTATCGAATAGGTATGAAGCCTCAGAGTACTACCACTATCAACAAGGAGACTCTAAAAAAATAAGTCCATTTAAAACAATATTAGCCTTTTTATGGTATTCAAGCAATGAAGCTGCTGCTTTCAGGGATGTATCGGACAGATTTGGCATCACTATCAGTTCATTACATAAAATTGTGAAGAGAGTTACATATTTTCTTTCCAATATGTCTGTGGATATTATAAAGTGGCCAACTGATGATGAAAAAATTGAAATTGAAGGGTATTTTAGAAAGAAGGATTTTGGTGGCATCATTGGAATAATAGATGGTACACATATCAGAATTGATAAACCACAGGAGGATCCCGATTCTTACCTGAACAGGAAACAATTCTTTTCTATCCAAGTAAGTACCCTAGTCTTTTAATTTTCATTATACGAAAGTTCTTCTGAACACAACAACTGTTGTTTTGAATTGAGCATGTTTCGCAAGATTAGTAAAAATAAGCATGTTCAGGCAGTTTGAAAATTAATGTTCATTCATACTTGAAAATTTAAGCTGTTTTCATTTTTGTTACTATGTTTGTTTTAGGCACAAGTTGTATGCGACCATAATAAAAGAATTCGCGACATTTTTGTGGGATATCCAGGATCTGTCCATGACAGTCGAGTTTTCCGGTCATCACCTTTGTATGACACACTGCAGGAAAAATGCGGTGACTTTTTTATTATTGGTGACAGTGGCTATCCTTGCTTGAGGCATTGTTTAACACCGTTTCAAGACAGAGGTAATTTGACTCGGCGTCAAAGCAATTATAATTATTTGCTTTCAAAAAATAGATATTTAATTGAGCACTGCGTTGGCCTGATGAAACAAAAATTTAGACAGCTTTATCACCTTAAGCTAAGGAATATTGAGTTCTCTGTACACTTCATTCGAGCTATTGCTGTTTCACACAATGTATCAATTGAAGAAGATTTTGTACTACCTGATGAAATACAACCACAAGATGAAGAGTTCGTTGCACGAGAAGTTGGAGAGGAACATATGGATGAAAGAAATGGAGTAATGAAAAGTTTGGAAGTGATGAATGGTCTGCCTTTTAGAATTTAGGACTTGAAATGTATTTTTTTATTATCTCATATATTAAAAATAGTTAACCAGTTATAGTTTTATTTTTAGTGTCTTTGTTTAGTCCAAAAGTATTGGAAATAAAACGAGATCTTTGCAAAGCTTATGTATGTAATGCAAGATAAATGAATAACAAAAAATAACTAACAACTCTAAAACTTATGACAACAAGAAACAAAATATCAATTCTTAAACTATGACTAGAAAAACTATATCTAAAAAAAAAAATAGGAATGTAATAAAAAATAACTAGAATCATTCTTTGAGCACAGTCTCAATTTTTTAAATATGTAGGAGGCTTATTTTATATTGTGTCTTCTACATGTATCACTGGTACGTCTTTAAGCATATATTCTCTCAATAACTTATTTCTCTCTTCTAAAATGTCATTTTTTCTCTGTTTTTCTCGTAACTTCTTTTCTTCGATCTCCACAAGTTTTTTATAGAAATCTTTTCTGTCGTGCCTTATTTCTTTTAGAACCTCTGTCCGTAATTTTTTATTTTTGTAATTAGGTTTTGCTGATGCTGCTTCTGTTACCTGCACAGAGTTATTTGTTTTCATCGAGGTTTTCATTATAATATTCTGCGGGTCATTCTCCTTTTCTATATTTGTGTTTTCTAAAACAGTATTTTCTGCCTCCATTGGATTCACAGTATCTGAAGACAGCAATATAACTGGGTGTATATTCCTTTTTTGTCCCAAAATTTCATCCATAATCTCGGCATACTCAAAGTCTCTTCTACCTCGGCCAGTTTTATTGTTGTTATCAATATATTTTTTGTATGTCCTTTCTAAATGTTTCCACCGATTCTCGCAGTTGGCACCAGTGATATTTTGATTTGTTTTATACCTTAATTCTTTGGCTATTTCCTCGAACATTCTCTTAAGGTTTTTGATTTTTAATGTTCCAACTTGCTTCCTCAATTCTTTATACACATCCAGGAACATCAGTGTCGTATCACGTGTCCATTTATATGATTCATCTTGTTCTTGGAGGGTAGTGGTAGACGTCGATGGTAGTATCAAAAACTCTGAGATAATATCTAACAAAAAACAGTACGTTTATTCCACAGTAAAGTTAAAATCTGCTAAAAACCTACCTTCCTGTTCATTCATTTTAACAAAAATATTTGGTGTTCACTAGACTAACGTATAAAAAAATATAGTTTTTGTTTACATAACTAACTAAAAGCACAGAACACTTAGGTTAGGTTTACAAGTAAACAAATCATATAGGTGCGTTCGCGGAGCTGAAAAATCCGGAACTAATTCGACTACGGACTTGCGCATTTGAAATATCCCTAACTTATTCAGTTTATGTTTTGAATGTGTTCGGGATTAACTCCGCGAAAATAGTTATTATATTCTGTATGCTCGAAAGTACAGAATATACCATGTAAAATGGTTTTGATATACATAATAGAATGTGTAAGTTAATCACATATCCAATCTTGTCAATTCCTGATGAAACATTGATATATTCTGTAAAAGAGAACAGATTGATTTATGTTAAACTACACATTTTTTTTGTGGATTGAAATATTTCCGTAATAGATTATGTGCCGATGATATTCGAGATGTAATTGTACATCTTGAAAGTCACATTTCAAATTAAAACATGTGAAATCAAAAAGAGGATATGAAATACGTGATTAATTATGTAATATTTTCGATTACAATATTGAATATGTAAAGAATGCTTATTAGTTATGGTAAAATTACACCTATTTTTTTCCGTGAGGACAATTCACATGTAACATTGCGGTACACAATAGATCATTCTGCAGTTATAGTGAAAATAGTTTCGTCGATTCTCTGATTCTATTTCGTTGGTCTCTGACCGTCGTCACGTTTATTTAAACGTGGCGACGGTCAGGGACTTCCAACTGCATGGAAACCCCCAATTTTCAGATGCCCAGTCCCCACCAAGAGATCCGACGGTGCTTTAGGACGCTGCTATAAATACCACCCAACATCCCTCGATACCTCAGTTCGATCTAAGGAGTAGGCAGATTGAGACCTTTGGAAGAACTCGTGACGAGACCTGGGGAGTAGGCAGATTGAGACCTCAGCGTGAAGTCACATTTACCTCTTGAAAATGGCTCCAAAATCGGAGCCGAAACGTCGAGAACAAAACTCCAGACGCGGTTCAACCCGAACTCAACAACAACATACAACTGACCGCGGAAACCTATCCGAGCACACACACACACACATATTTATATATATATATATATATATATATATATATATATATATATATATATATATATATATATATATATATATATATATATATATATATATATATATATATATATATATATATATTCAATTCAATTCAATGTTGAAATGGTCAGATTTTGCTTGTAGCACCTTTTAAGAGTGACGTTTTTAGTTTGAAAAATTAACTTAGTCGTCTGCTTCTTGGGTAATATAACTGTATTTACAAAACACTAATTTGCAATTTTTCCGGAATTTCACTGAGGTAACCTTAGAAATCCTCATTGCTTTCCCTTCCGTTTTGATAAGTTCTCCTCATCTTCTTCTTGTTATGTACTATTTCTTTCCCTTTACAAACATACTCTTTACTTTTTTCTATCTAGATGCTTTTTCTGTTCCCTTTGAATTGAGCTCTTCACTAATCACACTTTCTGAGTCTGGTTCAGCAGTTTCTCATGGTGGACATGGCGGCTCGGATTTTTGTGGGATGCATTTTGACTCTTCTTCGTATTTTGCCGAATCCTTAAATTGATCATAGTTCATAGGAAAAACAAAATAGGGCTTTGGTTGATGCCGAAACAATGATATGACTGTTGTCCATTGAGATGGTGCATAAATCATTTTTGTATGACCAGCAATGAGAAATTTCAGATTAATTTCTTTGATGTTTTCAGAAGTTTTCAACATTGTGTTTAGCAAGTTATATCAAGATAACCAGTGGATAACATTACCAACCGTTGTTCCCAGGGCGATCTTCTATTACAAGCGCATCGTCAGCAGAACCGAGTTTATTAATACACCTCGTTAACTAGATTTGAGCATTCAATTCATGTCTTTGTCATAGTTTATACAACTAAAGCTTTTTTAAAAAGTCTACCGGTCCATCGTTTGAAATAATTTGCGCAGTCGTTGTAGGATTGTCTGAGAACATTTCATCGTGTATTTCGTTCTTGAGTTTCAACTCTCAGCAGACAGAACCCGAAAAAATTTCGTGAACGAGCCAGAGGCCAGAGAACTTAGAGAAAACGCAGAATCGAGCCAGGAAGATTGGAAGAGACCAGGAATAGGTGAGCCATCCTTTCTTTCCCCTCATTTCATTTGTATTTTGTGGCAAAGGTGACATTTATTGAATCAATCAAAAATCAGTGCATATGATTTTTGTCTTAGAATAGAGCTAGTGATAGAATTGATCAAAATCAATTGCGTTTTCAATATTAATGCATATAATATTCGGAAACACATTTTTAGAATAGAAAAATCAAGTTTTTGAAACATCAAGTTTTTGAAACACAAATCAGTCATTTTGAATAAATAACCAATAACTATTATAAATTTTGATTATTGATATATTTCTTTCAAATTATCAGTCAAAATTGACGAACTAATTGAAAATTTGAATAACCCTAATATAAATTGAGATAATAATATGCAAAACCATCAAGAAAGAGTGGCAAACCCACAAGTGGCCAACCCACCAATCAATTATCAATTACTTAGACTTTATATTGACACCATACCGATTTTTGATGGAAATAATGATAGTACTTTAGAAGTTTTCATTGAACATTGCAATCATTCACTTTCAACCTATGTTAATGTTCAAAATCCAGATGATCCAATAAATACTTTTCCAATTAGAGCTGTGATCGGAAAATTATCAGGAAAAGCTTTAATGTTAATCGGAAGTAGACCAGAAATTAGAGATTGGGCTAACTTGAAAAACCTTTTGAGTTTTGGAGACCAAAGAAATTTGGATAGCCTTGTTCGAGAATTAATTGTGATGAGACCTTACAGAAATGAATCGTTCTTCTCATTTGGACAAAGAATTCAGAGAAGTAGGAGTAGTATTGCATCAAAATTAATTTCGATGAATTTGAATATTCAGGAACGTGCTTTCCAATTGAGAAATTATGATGAATTGTCTTTGAAAACATTTATACGTGGTTTAAGTGGTAGAATACAAGACATGATTAGACTCAGAAATCCAGACTCTTTAGAACTTGCAATTTCATATGTTCTAGAGGAAGAAAATTTCATTCAGAACCAAAAACAATATAATTCATTTCCAAATGTTTATCAACAGAACAGATTGATGTCTCCACGACACCAGTCTACAAACCTCAATCAATTTAAACCACAGCAACCGATCTCGAATTTCAGATCACAATTACCAATTCAAAATTATCAAGGACAAAATTTTAATAGCCAAAATTTCAACAATAGAAATCAATCACCTACAAGGAGTCCAAGATATCAATTTCCATCTCAACCTTTTAATATTCAACAGAGACAAAATTTACCTCCACAAAAATATTTCACCAATCAACAAGTATTTGGAACACCCCGTAATGTTTTTAAACCTACTGGGCAAATACCACAAAATAAACCAGAACCAATGTCAACAAGTTCTCGTAATCCAACAGTGCAATATCAAAATCATAACGCAAATAAAAACTTTTATCAAAATTCTGGACCGCCTAATTTCACCTCACAAGAACTTCACAATATAGAATCAAATTATTGTCAGAACGATTATTCTGAGAATCCACTAGACGATAACTATGAAAATATTGCTTCAGGGTTCACCGAAGGATACTGTGAGCAATCATATGATTATAACGATTTCCAGAACAACCAAAACCTTACATTTAATGAAAATTTCATTTCCAATGAAAATTTTTCCCAAACTGCGACTGAAATCAATACAACATGACCAAAATAGAACTTAATCATTTACAAAACAATTTACCTTATATTTATGCTACTAAAACGAATTCCAAATTCTTAATTGATACTGGTAGCTCTCGTAGTCTTATTAGTACAAAATTTGCAAAAACCTTTTACCAAAATCACATTTTCAACGAAAATTTCAATATCCAAACTCCTCATAGTATTTCTTTTCATAACGAAGTAGCTCTTATACCTATATCCGATATTTTTGATATCAATGACCCTCACAAATTTTATATTTTTGATTTTAACGAAAAATATGACGGACTTATAGGAATGGATCTTTTGAAACAATTACAAGCAATATTCGATATTCGAAGAAAATTATTGATCACCCCAGTTAAGAGTATTCCAATTATTTTTGAACAATCCGAACAGAAAAAGAGAATTCCAGAAAATGGCTTCCATTCTGTAATCATACCGGGCAGAAAACATCAAGTAGTAAAACTTCCTATAATTCAGAAAGATATCCAACTCAATATGCATGAAACCGATTCAGTTGTAAATAATCCAGGTGATATTAATCAAGAAACTCTCGACTTCCTGAAAGAACTATCAGAAAATCCTATAGATAATCAAACACCCAATACAAGGGACATTTGTTCTACAAGTAATCCCAAAATAAACATTATTTCTGATATTCAAATCAAACCTCCTACGAAACCAATAATTTCAATCGATAAAAACCTACCATCTCAGTCTAACGAAACTCCCCATTCCCTTTTTAAAGAAATTTTGAATGACGGAATACCTATTCGAGATGATATAATCAACAACAAAATATATCAAATTCATGTTTTCAGAAATAAACCTAACAAAATTGATATAAAACAACAATTATATGGAATTTATAAAATAATCACTGTTAAAATACCTTCAGAACAAAACGATAGACTTATTTTCGAGTTTATGAAAGATTACTTGAAACCAAACATTAATTATTTCATATATTTCGAAAACCAACAACTTATGAATAATTTTACAAAAATTTTCATTCAGAAAACTTCAGCAAACAAACCCTACGATTGATTCGTTGTACTAAACTCGTAAATACTATAACAGATCAAGAAGAACAAATTCTCATGATGAAAAACCATCACGAGGGAAAAACAAATCATCGAGGTATCGAGGAAACCCTACAATACTTGAAACGAAATTATTATTGGATAAACATGAAACAATCAATCACTAACTATATAAACTCTTGCGATATTTGTCAAAGAACTAAATATTCCAGAAAAAATCCTTATGTACCTTTAGTTTTGACAGAAACCCCAACGAAACCTTTTCAATTAATCCACATCGATGCATTCTTTTTCGATTCCAAAATATATTTATTATCGATTCCTTCTCCAAATTTGCTCAAGGAATACCGATTGTTGGCAAATCACATTTCACATTTGCAACGCTCTAGTTAGATATTTTTCTTCATTTGAAACCCCTCAAACTATAACTTCCGATAGCGGCCGTGAGTTCAGTAACGACACTGTTAAAGAACTCCTTAAATTGCACAAAATTAAAGTAAATTTCACCACCCCCGGACATCACGAATCCGATAGCCCCGTAGAGAGACTTACTTCATTCAACATTAATTGAACATCTACGAATCTTAAAAGAATCTCACCCCACTGAAACAGACCTGATCTATTATGCGATATTAGGTTATAATAGTTCAATTCATAGTTCAACCGGTTACACCCCATTTGAACTAGTTTGAACTAGTGGCCATACCCACTCAAGAGACCCAGAAGAAATTTTCACTCCAAAATAATTATTTGCGTCATACGTGCAAGAACACAAACAGAAACTCACCCCTGTATATGAAAAAGTTAGAGAAAAATTAGAATTAGGAAAACAAAAAGTTATCTCGAAAACTAATATAAAAGGTGACACAAGTGGAGAGTTCAAAATTAACCAAAAAGTTTTCAAGAAAAACTCACAAAATCGAAACAAAAAGAATAACAAATTTTTAGGTCCTTTCACTATAACAAAAATTTTAGAACATAATAAGGTACAAATAAAAAATAATAATGGCAAAGTCGAAACCATTCATATAAAAGAACTGAGAAAGCCACCTCTTTTGCAGGCTCTACATGAGAATCCCCAAAACCCTGAACCTGCTGACAATTTTGATATCGGTCCAGGCCCATCCAGAAATCGAAATTAAAACAATTGACCCTTCCCCAGGAATCTTTTCTTTCAAACTTGGTAGCACAAAAATTATAATCAATACACATATTTTTCTAAATGACATTGATTTAAGTATACTCGATTCAGAAATAGAAAATCTGATAAGAAATTTCAAAAACTTAAAGGATATACAAAGCGATAAACGAATGTATTTCAGAAGTTTAGCAAACAAATACGAGCACACAAAACCGCTCATTTCGGAAATCCTTACTAAATTTGGAAATATTCGGAACACTCCACATGTCAGACAAAAACGAGGACTGATAAATATCGGAGGAACTGTTCAAAAATGGATTTTTGGCACATTGGACTCATCAGATGGTGAAAGATATGATAAGGCTATTGATATTTTGAAAACCAATCAGAAACAAATCGTTAAGGAAGTAAATTCACAAATCACTGTTTCCAAACAAATAATCGACAAATTCTCGAAACATATCGAATCGATAATCAAAAAGATATTTCGAAATATATCGAAAATTTCAGACTCAATTTGAACAATATCACAGACCAATTTTATAAGTATTCTCTATACTCTAGCTATGTCTCAACAATTCCAAAACTGATTACGTTATATTCTCCCTAAGAAGTCATGACAATGTCATCAACACAAATGTAAAATTTTTGGGCGTTATTTTGGATTCCACTCTAACCTGGAAACCTCATGTAGACTATTTATCAAAAAAGCTTTGTAAAATAACATATCTTTTGAAAAATCTCAGTGATGTTGTCAGTGTTGACGTGTTGCTGAAGGCATATTACGCATTGTTCCAGTCCTTATTCAGTTATGCAATTCTCTGCTGGGGCCACTCAGCACATGCAAATAGGATTTTTAGCATTCAGAGGCGAGCTGTTCGGTACATGTTAAGGTTGAAATATAGAGAGGACGTCAGGGGTGAGTTCACTAAACTGGGAATATTAACAGTACCATCACAGTATATTTACGAATGCCTGAAATTTGTCAAGACAAATCAGGAAAAGTATGACCGCACATGTGACATACATTCATACCATACACGACAGAGAGAAGATCTGAATATACAGTACCAGAGATTGAAAAGAACCAGAAATTACGATAACTACTACGGTCCAGTTTTGTTCAACAAAATTCCAATATCTTTGAGACTCTGTTCTTCAACAAATTTCTAGAAAAATTAAACAATTACTAGTTGTCAGAGCTTACTACAGTTTTGACGAATTTATGTCTGATGACTTATATTGCTTGGGACGAGAAAGGGTGTCCGCTACAACATTGCATCGTCCAAGAGTATATGCAATATTCAGATTGTAGGGTTGTAATGATAATGCCCATCGAGCCAATCGACCAGAAGGCGAACTCAGTGACATCAACCAACGGAGTGCCTGATGGTCGGTCGCTGCAGTCACTTCGGATCCTTCTATGTATCCTCTGAACTTTTCGTCTACAGCCCACTTTAAAGCTAGAGCTTCACGCTCGGTCGTGCTGTAATTTATTTCTGCGCGAGTTAATAAGCGACTTGCGTATTCCATAGGGCGTTCGTCAGGGCCTTAACCCTGCAAGAGAACGGCGCCGATGGCGTAGCTGCTCGCGTCGCAGCGAATCGTCAATGACAAATTTTCGTCAGCTTGTCTCAAGATGGGAGCAGTCACTAAAGACGATTTCAATTTCTCGAAAGCTTCTTTCTCTGCTTATCCCCACTGCCATTTTGCATTCTTCCTTGTCAAATTCGTGAGGGGCCGGGCTATCTCGGAGAAGTCTGCCACAAAACGACGAAACCAAGAACAGCTTTGAATAAAAGACATAAGCTGTTTAAGATTCCTGGGAGCAGTCATATTTCTAATAGCGCTAATCTTTTCTGGATCTGCTTGTACTCCCTCGGGGGTTATTGGGTGTCCTAAAAATTTTACCTGCGCACACACGAACGCGCACTTCTCGCGCTTAGCGCGTAACTTGAATTTTCGAAGTCTTTGAAATACCGATTCTAGGTCACGTAAGTGTTCAGGAAAGTCACTAGAGATGATGATCAGATCATTCAAATACGCGAATGAGGTGATTTCTTTGAGGCCACTACGGAAACGATCGATTAGTCTTTGGAAACACGCGCCACTGTTCGTCAGACCGAACGGCATTCGTTTGAAGCGGAACATACCGAAAGGAGTTTTGAAAGCAGTCTTATCGCGATCACCTTCGCGCACTGCAATATGCCAGTATCCGGGACCTTAAGTCTATAGTGGTCATAAATAATGTCTGTTCAGCGAGATGTAGTAGTTCGTCGATGCGCGGCATTGGCTATTTGTCAGCGACGGTGATGGCGTTCAAACGCTGGTAGTCGATGCACACGCGCGTCGAATTATCCTTCTTGGGGACCATAACGACAGGTGCAGCCCACGGGGATTCACATTCCTCGATAACGTCATCTCGGAGCAAGTTGACGATCTCAATGCGCAGTATTTCTTTCTTCTGCGCAGACATTTTGTAGGGGGGGGGGCGGATATTGGAGCATGGTTCTCTATAATTTCAATACGATGCTCTGCGAAGGGAGTGGGTTCTCCCCCTAGCGAGAAAATATCCGAATTAGCATCTAGCAAGTTGTTCAATTCTTGTTTCTGAATTTCCGACAGAGAAGTACCTTCATCTTTGCTAAGCGACAAAGTAGTCAAAAGATTCTCACGCTCAGCGTTTCGTTACATTGATTACCTTCGAATCGTAAATCGTGCAATTCATTCTCGTTAGCAAAATACCACACACGTTGAGGTATGTTTAGGATTAATGCAGCATCTTCGATGAAATCCATACCAAGAAGTGTGGAATTATTATGAGATTCTGGAAATATAATGAAAGTAGTAGGTACAACACGATTGATCAACGTAACGCTAACTTGCGCAAGTAGGACATCTTTGATATCTCTTTGACCATCTGCTAATGCTATATGGAGTTGTGACTTTTCGAATTTATTTGATTCTCAACAAGTACTTGGTAAAGCGTATAACCGGCGACACTCTGTTTCGCGGCAGTGTCGATGAATCCTGTTCCTTTCGAACCACATATTTCAATGTCAAGTATAGGCCTGTTTCTAGGAGCACAAATCGAGTTGTTTGTTTCTAGGAAATAAAATTGAGATTTTATGTTCTTGTTTTCGGGTTTGATATTATTACATTTGGGACAGTCTTTTCTGAAGAAACCCGGATTACCACATCCAAAACAGGAAACGACTGGGGTAAATTTATTGCTTGATGAAACTGAAGAGGATTTTTCGGAGGACAGACATTGTCTTTTATAAAGATGCGAAGAACTGGCAGAAAGCGCTGTTGGAAAAATATCGTCCTCTTTCTTGTGTTGGAGGCGACGACATTCTTTCACTGAATGACCGAAAGCTTTGCAATATTTGCATCTGGGTCTAGTTTTGGTCGAATCGCGCACAAAATTGTCTATATTCCTCGGTTGGAAATCGGTTTCCAAAAAAAGTTCTTCCGCTTTCCGAGCGAGATCTAAGAGTTCTTTAAAAGTTGTAACTTTATCGCGCGGCACTTCTCTTCTAATTTTGTGTGATAAAAGTCCGTAAACCATATAAATTTGAGTTTCCTCGCTGACCGTATTGGCGGGCAATTGAGATAAAAGCGCGCGAGCTTGGCAGATAAAAATATCTGTAGGCGTTTTATTGTCCTGTTCGGCCGAAAAAAGTTTTCGGAAAATTTTATAGTTTGGGTTTTTCGGACCATAAGTACGCTTAAGAAGGTTAACAACATCAGTCCACACTGTCACAGTCGATTCCACGCCCTGCCACCAAGTTGCAGCTAAGTCGGTGAACAACATAGGTAAGCCTTTTATCGCGAGGTTGTCCGGAATGTTCATGCACTCTTTGTAGGTTTCAATGGCATCTATAAAAGCATTCACGTCTGCGGTTTTGCTTCCATCGAAACAATGAGAACATTTCGCGAAACTGCCAACCGGTAAGGCACTGGCTGGAGACGAATTTGGTGGATTATCGTTGGTGTGAACCTGCCCAATGATGGTTTGTTGCATTGCAGTTAAGAACGCGGAAAATTGTTCCTGAGTCATAGTAATTTTTTCCATCTCACCTTGATTTGGAGGTACTTTACTTATACCCTGCTTTTTGGTCAATTGTTTCGATACGGATCTGGTTATCACTCGGTTTAGCGGCTCCGTCGTGTGAAAAAATTCGCAGCACTGAATATTCCAGAAAACGCTTTATCCTGCGACACTGCTATGCACAACTTTCGTATGAACCGACCGAGGTTTGGAACCGAAAATGTTCTCGAGTTAACGTACTGAGAGTCGTTAAAGTCACAGCGGCACGCGAACGTGAAAAAACTGTTTATACTTTATCACTTCACTTTTGGAAAAAACGGCCCCACGTTGGGCGCCACGTATAACGATGAGTTTACTCAGGAAGTATGTTTCGCGTTCATTTCCGGCAGTGAAAGTGAATTTTTACTACTGAGACACTTTATTCGGAAACTGAGTGTGAAATCGCGAAAAAGAATGGTGTAAAATACAGAAAAAAAATTAGAGTAATGTTCTTTGTACTCGATTGTACTCAATTGCCGACGGCCGGCTACCTGCTCGAAAACGGTTGCCGACCCAAAGGGTCGGTCAGCCGTTCATTAAGTTCATGTCGATGTACAGGGACGGCTGTTACACGATCTATTCATACAACGCAAACAAGGCAGAAGAATATTTAAAATATAGTAATTACCATCCAAATGTTCCTTCCTGATCTTACGTCTTCAGGAAGTAAATATTGGTTTTGATGAATGCATCCACTCTACATTCTACTGAAAGTCTATGAATATCATTCGCTTCATCACAGACCAAGCAAGTGCACTGAGAGAAAACATTAATGGTGGTGAATAAAAATTTAATACCCCCAAATAAAAAGTATAATTGTATATGGGACAAAAGTAAGGTGCACTTATAACAAATAAAACAAGACTCTTAGATGTGAATGATTGATGTGAATATATCACGTCCTTGTCACCAGTTACTTCACAAAACAACTCGATTGCTTACCACAAGTTTCCCCATCACTCCACGTAAGTATATTTTGAATTTACTACAATAACATTCTCAGCTGCACAAAAATAAACCGAATACTTGCTACAACTACCCTCACAACTTGATGGAAACTCATTTTCACCTTGAATTAGTGTTTTTAAGTGCTTCTAACTATTAGTTTTTCAACTGTAGAGAAAAAAACTGATTACTTGCCATAAATATTCTGATGGTTTTCTGCTATTGAAAGTGGAGCTTGAAGCAACGCTCTGAATCTTCATCACTAATATCTTTTCAACTGAACAGAAACTGAATAAATACTTGCCACAAATACTCTCACAACTTGATAGAAACTCATTTTTGCCTCGAAATAGTGTTTTGTTGTGTTTCTCAATATTAATCTTTGAACAGCAGAGAAAAATACTGATTACTTGCCATAAATATTCTGTTGGTTTCCTGCTATTCAAAGTAGAGCTTGGAGCAATGTTTCAAATGTTCACCACTATTATCTTTTCAAATGAACAATAACAAAATGAATACTTACCTCTGCACGGCCTATACAGGCGGATTCAAGCAAGCCACCTCAACTTATGTATAACTCAATCATAATTCATAGGTTAAGTTGGCTTGCGTGATTCTGCCATATGAGTATTTATATAAATAACAATATTTACGGGGGATATGAAAGTCATTATTTTGTGACGGATGGATGAGTTCTTCGTAGATTTTTTGGGTGAAATTGAACTGTTCAATTAAGGAGTAGACAGATTGAGACCTTAGAAAGACTTCGTTACGAGACCTGGGGAGTAGGCAGATTGAGACCTCAGCGTGAAGTCACATTAACCCTTTGAAAATGGCTCCAAAATCGGAGCTTACAAGTTGCTGGATTGGATATGTTTCATTCAGAAGGAACTGTTTTCAATAACTTACCCAGTAGAACTACAAAAATATTTCTGTTATAGCTTGGCCAATTTTTTTGCCTCCGACGTTTTCAATGAACGAATAGATAAACCATTTCTAATTGATGCTGTACCGTCCTTTATGCCTTTTACATTAATTTAGATTCATCTGTTTCAGGTTGTAGTTGATGAAGAAATATCCACACTTTGTTTGAGTTTCATCTAGATATTGATTGAATTATCTATTTCACACCAGTGAAGCAATGTACATTTAATTTTTTTTATTGAAGTTCAACATAAATATAATTCTGCCTATACATCAGTCATTATTTGTAAAGAAAGTCTAACATACTTATATTATAAAAAAAAAATTATATAGAATACGCACCAAGCTGAATGATAATACTGCTGCGGTTGGAAAGTAATCTTTAGAAATATGTGAAATGATGTTAACTGAACAAGATCAGTCCATAAAGCCTTAGTGGATAATAAGAAAATAGATTTTTTAGGAATCATCGATTTTTAGACCACCCAAATGTTTCATTCAGAAATATAATCAACTGAAAAACACCATGTCGCAAAATTGATACTGAAATAAAATTTCTCAAATTTTTCCAAAAGATAAGGTTACATAACGACCACAAATTTACAATAAACCTCCTTTGAAATGTTGATTTCTCTCACTAAATAAAAAAATTAGTAATCGCTTTCATCCAGTACTGTGTGGCGGCTTACAGTGAATCAATCATTCTTATTCTACAATATTGGATCATTTCCGAATTGTAAAAAAATTCATATGAGCAAAAAAAAAAGGTTTTCAAATATCTGGCCTGATAAGATCCAAGGCTGCAGCGGCGGTTAGCGTTCACGAGCTGAATGGTGTCAATAGTTTCAGCTTTTCCGCAGAATGGAAATACCATGAATTCCTCAACCATATGCAATTCAGAGTTATCTTAAGAAGAAATAATTGAAAGTTGGCGACTTCCTCAAGTAGTACAGCGGACTCGTTCCTCAATGAATTAAGTGGCGTTTTTCTCATCCACACCCTATAACCCTGAAATTCGCTATTAGTTTTCTAGCAATAAAACATTCTTTTTGAAACTTACCCCACAAGGAGGGCTGTGATATATGAAGATAAAGTATTTATACTCTATATGTACAACTATATGCAACAGAAAAGTTGATGACATTCATCGAACTCGACTAACTAGAAGAAAAAAAACTATTTACAATGGAAGGCCTCGAAGTACGATTATCACTTACTATATTATTGGATAGGTATCGCTGGATAGGTGAATCAATATCCGTCAAATTTCGGAGTGTAAAATTTTGGCTTTTCGATGGAAACCAGTAGAAGAAGGCTCAGAAAAACTCCGTTACAAAACCAATGAATTATGAACAGACGATAGTAAACTGAGACACCTTCAAGTCAACAAATCTATCTACCATATTCCTTTCTTTTTCCTGCTACAATTCAGGATCCCAAATTTCGAAAATCTTTAGTACCGACATCGAATGTTAGTGACATCTCTGGGAGAAGAGATATTATAAAGAATTTGCCTTGTAGGACGAAATTACAGGAATTTCAAAACTACACCAAGAGTATGATTTTGAAGACCTGCTGAATCAAAAATTCAAAGGACGATGGAAGAGGTTAAATTTCCATTTTTTTCAGCCAACATTTGTGTTTGATTTGGGAAGAATGATTTGCAAATCATTCCAACCTGTAACTAGGATAAAGAAATAGACTGAAAGTTTTCTTTGTGAGGTTTCTTCTGATTACTTTTCCTTTTCCAACTTTATTCATTATTTCAGGATAATGTAAGAGGATGTGATGCTTTGGTTTCAAATTGACAGAAAATGAACGTTTGAATGTACTGTGATGATTTTTAATCAACATTTGTTACATTATGAAGTAATACAATCCGTAAAATTTTCCGGAGCAGTATATAAAGATTCCAATATGGATTTCCCAATGGTATCAAATCACCAAGAATAAAACCACCGTACAAAATAAATGTTTTCATTTCGGAACAGGACATTTTTTTTTTCAGTTGTTTTTTACTGATTAAAGGTGGTTTATTAATATTTTGTGTTCCATAATCAAAATATTTGATTCTTGTATTCATTGTTTCTATATTGAAAAGTTTATCTATACACACAAACTGATGTAAAATCTCTGTCATGTCGAATAATCCAACACCTTCGAATATGTCATGAGCAATATCAACTGCATAATTTTCACATACATGAAATGACTCTATTTGATTCCATACACAAACCTTCTTGATGCCTGTAATTTTCACATCATTTTTGTCCCCTGTTTTTTGGATAACATCAACTTATGTTTCATTCTTGTGAAACTTACAGAATCTACAAGAAAGCTTTCTGTAAACCCGAGTATCATATTCTGTCCCAGATTAACACCAAGAATTGAAGTGAAAAGATAATATAGGTACTTTCAAAGATTCATTTTCTGAAAGCTGCAGAGATATTCCTTCTTCACCTGAAAATGATAGTTCATCAATTAATTTTGAGAATACTATCGCACTGCCAAATTGTTTCAAATCAGAACTGTGAAAAAGCAATGGTAGAAATATATTTTCCAAAGATGCCTGATAACGTTTCGGAAGGCACGGTATGGCAGCATACACAGAGCCTAGGTCATGAATTCCACTATGTGAATCTAATGGATTTCCAATTTCGAATTCATCAAAATATTTGAATAGTGGAAATACAAATTCTTCCTCTTTGAATCCCATTGCCTGGCGTTTTTTTGACCAAAATTCAGTTTGAATGATGTTAGTCACATTATTTTCTTTAGTGAGGTTTGCCACTGTCTCCTCAAATACACTCTTCAATTCAAAAAACATTTGCAGCACTTTTCTTAGAGGTATATCTGGCAGGTATAACTTTTAGGCTAACCAATACCACCTGCAGCAATATCCAAACATTGACCTACGGTATACTCTATAGGTTTGATTAATACGTCAGATTTTTGAAGATATTTCAATCTTGAATATTCTGTTCCCATATTTGATGAAGAATTTTTGAATTCATCGAAACAACAGATCAATAGAGTTGAATCTGAGTCTGAAATATCATATTTTTGTCGTATTGCCATGAATGCTCTTTTGAGACTGCTTAGTGGTTCAGTCCCCAACAGTGTGAGTAATAAATTGAACATGCTTTCGGTTGAATGTCGTATCTGCATATAGTTTACAAATGAAAGTGAATAGTTGAGACTCAATAATTACTGAGAAATTACCAAAATATCTTTAATGTCTGTTTGTGTGTCACGCCTTTACTTCTTGAAAATTATTCGCTTCAAATTAAGTATACTAATACTCGTTATAGTGAAGAAGGGCCTTGGTAAGATGGAGGGTAGAGCGCCACCCGCTTTATCGACCCTGGAGCTTGTAAAGATAGCAAACAAAACAGAACGGGAAAATAATTCAATCAAACTCGAACCCAGTTAATATATTATTATTTCTTTCCTTAACATATACACCCTTTCCATATGTTTCAAACTTGGAAACAAATCCTCTTATACAACTGCAATTCAACAACTCTTTTTATCTGTTGAATATGAAATCCCCCAAGAGTACTGGCAGAAAGCCCTGAGCTCCTGAGGCCACGATATGTCAAATGCGAGAAAATAAAATATATGACTTCTCCACAATGTCCAAATAATCATATGATAACGAACACAATTATTGCGTAAATGAATAGTTGCAACAGCGAATTCAGCCACAGAAGTTCAAGTCTGAGGGGATGGTAAATAATGAAAGGAGCCCAGACTCTCAAGGAAGAAAGAAAGGTGTCTCTTCGATACCTGAGACTTAAGAGTTTCTTCGTTATACTTCACCTCAGATATAGCTATATCGCCAGCTTACACTAGATATAGAAAATGGTTTCATGTACATAAATGATCAAAGGATTCATATGTTATCCAAGAGACTCTCAGAGCAGTTCTGACTAAGCTCGTATGGCCTATACGGAGTGATGTCTTTGAACTAGTGCCTCTACCTCTACAAAAGCAAGCTAGAACCTACTCAGTAACTACATAAGCATAAGCCTTCACTTTATTCTAATACTTTCCTTTTTAGCAAGTTTGAAGAACCTTTATCTTTGCTGAGATAAATAAAACACCGAAAGCTAGTCATTGATAAGTTATCGGTTACTATCTTAATAGCTAGGCTTATCTGTTTTTCCCTCGAGGTGGCCTGAAGACACCCGACAGGTCCTGGAGTTCCAACCCAAGGTCGGCAGTGTTCTGTCGGTGCAACGATAGTGATCGGCTCAACAGCGGGTAGGTAACTACTAACTACTGCTACTACGGTACTAGGCATTCATGCAAGAAATCATAGCTCTACAGCAGTACTAATATGAGGAACAGGAACCCAAATAATAGAAGGCCTAAAACGAAACCATTCATTATAGCTTGGAACTTGATTGGTTCAGTGGGAGTGAGATCTCTGACGATACGTCTGAACAGAATGATCAAACTCAATCTCTGAATGTATGAGCTGTCTCGTTCATGAATAATAACTCACCTTCGATGTCGTGTGGCCTATATGAGTTTACTTTTGCCTCAAGTAGACAAGATTCAAATCAGTAAGATTCTGTTTTCAATAAGAAATTGAATCCAACAAGTGAGTTGAATGTTTTACCAGCATCCAAATGCCAAGAATAAAACAATTTTCTATTCACAGAAGATGATCTTACTTTGTTAATCCAAAAAATCGATAAGTTTGGACATAAATTCCAAAATTAACAAATGGCTACCAAAAGTACCACAAAATTTGAATCCTCGCGGCAAGACATTCATGGAACAAAGTGGGTCAAATTCATGGATCACAAAATACCTAGAATCCTTAGTGGTCCGGAATTTTATTGGTCAAAGACTGCAGCGCCAACGTGGACAAATCTCGACTGAGCTTGACGACAATCACCAGAGGGCGCAACGCCTATGACGAGAAGCTAACAAGGTTAGTATGAGTTCGAATATACAGTTGGATAATTGTTCGCAAGTGAATGGGTACTGAGTGAATGAAAAGGTATAGAAATATTACAAAACACTCATGGAAGTATTCATTTCAGGTTCTGTTGAGGACAACAACAAGGAGACAGATGATAATTGGATTATGATTAGCAAGATAATCTGTTATGATAATAACTTTGTGAATATTCTTTAATGAAAATTATATCACTTGAGTTCATTTCATTCACTTAGGGTCATTGAGCTTAGAATAAAGAAATAGAAAAATGAACCCGTAACAACTCCCCCCTTCCCCGGATGAAATTTTCAAAGAAACTTTCCAGAGATGCCAAGTATAAAAAAAAAATATAAATAAAAAAAATACTGAATTGATGATAAAAAAAACTATTATCATTCAGTTTCCGGAGGATGGGCTTCAATATCTTTTGCGTTCCATATGCCCATCGACCTATCGTTCCTATCTACCAATTCGTAAGTCCATGGTGAGAGGACGCGAGTGATCTTAAATGGTCCAGTGAATTTATTAGCGAGCTTCGCCGTGAATTTTTTTGAAGCGTCAAACAAAGCGTAATTTCGCTTCCGAACAAGTTGACCAAGGTAAAACTTTTCATTCCGGTGCCTAAGGTTGCATGTCTTCCGACTTCTTTCATAAGCTGCCATGAGCCTTTGACGTATGTCTCGAAAGAGTTCTGCCAACTGAGTTTGTCGCTCCTCTACACCCAGAGTACTCTGTGAGTGGGGTATGGAATCTTCAATTTCATTGAGATCAACTTCTCGTCCGAAGTTCACAAGATTCGGTGTATAACCCGTCACTTCGTGTTTTGCCAAACGCAAAGCGTAGGATACTTTTGCCAGTTACTTGTCCCACTGGGCGTGATTATCCGCGACGTACGCTGTCAATACTCTTTTGAGGACTCTATGAGTCCTTTCAACAGGATTTGATTGGGGGTGGTAATTTGCCGTGTACTGAAGTCGGATATTATACTTATCCATGGTGTTCTTGAACAAAGTGCTCTTTAATTGTGCCCCGTTATCAACAATTATTCTCCTGGGAGCACCATAAACTAGAATTACATGATCCTCCAACCATTTCAATATGTTGTTCATAGTTGCTGTCCTCATGGGGGAAAACAGGACGTATTTGCTGAAGCAATCCATTACGGACAATATATATGAAAACCCAGAAGTGGACCGAGGAAGTGGACCTACCAAGTCAATACTAACAAGCTCCCACGGCCTTGAAACAGTCACTTGAGCAGAAAGCATCTGTCCAGCACTGAGGGTCTGTTCGGGCTTTGTTTTTATACAAATGGAACATCGCCTTATATACTTCGCTACATCAGTTCTCAGTTTGGGCCAATAGAATTTCTGTGAAACTCTGCCTACAGTTTTCCATATTCCAAGGTGTCCACATGTTGCGGGATTATGGTGATCTTTAATTATATCACAACGTTTTTCACGAGGGACAACTATTCTCCATTCACTTCCTGAGAGTCCAAGATACTGGAGCTTGACCTTCCGTGAAAGTTTTCCATCCTGAAATGTCCATAACGGGTATTTGACCGGATACTTGGTAATTTTTTCGCACATTTCATTATACCACTTATCATCTGAATGAGGAGGCTTATCGGATTGAACATCAACGATATCTATCACTGGGACCGCTCTAGAGAGAGCATCGGGCACAAGATGATCTGTGCCTTTTCGGTGTATGACCTCGAAGTCGTACTGTTGGAGCCTAAGGGCCCATCGCGCTATTCTCCCAACAGGGTCCTTTATATTGAAAAGCCATCGGAGGCTCATATGGTCGCTTACCACCGTGAATTTAGTTCCCTCCAGGTACAGCCTCAATTTTTCAGTGGCGAAGATAACCGCCAAGCACTCCTTTTCCGTAGTGGAATATCGGCGCTCATTTTTGGTAAGGGATCTGCCAAGGTAGCAGATAACCTTATCGCCCTCGGGATATTTTTGGGATAAAATAGCGCCCAATCCATAATCAGACGAATCTGTTTCAACATAAAAGGGTGAGTTGAAGTCGGGACACGCCAATATGGGCGCCGAGACTAGGTGTTGCTTCACTTTATTCAAAGCATCCTCACATTCAGAATCCAAGTTGAATGGTCGGTTCTTCTGTGTAAGCCGAGTCATTGGAGCGACAACAGTCGAGAAGGAAGGGATGAATCGCCTGTACCAAGAGGCAAGCCCAACCACTCTTCTTACTTCCGATACCGTACGTGGAGTAGGGATGTTTAAGATTGCCTCTACTTTTCCTGGATCAACCAAGAGACCAAAAGAATTCACTATATAACCCAAGTATCGTAATTCCTGGCGTCAGGAAACACATTTTTCCCTGTTTAATGTGAGGCCGGCATTACGTAGCCGGCTCATTACCTCTTGAAGAACTTTAAGGTGTGTTTCAGAGTCAGGTTTGCAAATAATGACATCGTCCAAATAGACGAATAGAAAAGGCTCCAGTAGCGGGATCCACTAATTACCAAATTACCGTTTGTTAAATTTTGATAACTTTCATCGTATCAATTTGGAAAGACTTTGGGACTCTGTTGAGTGTTTGATAACTCATTCGGCAATAGTCGGAAATTATCAATTCAATTCACAATGCTTCGGTGTGATTTGGACTTTTCAGCACAGAACCAACAAGATATAAGTGTTCTGTGCACAGAACGAATGCCTAATTGAATTTTTAGTTAGTAAACAAGAACAATTTGAGGTTATATCTTTATTGTTGTTTTTCAATTGAGTTTGTTTGAACTTTTTATGTTAACGTAATCCTACCAAGCTCCCATCATGTTGGCAGTAAATATGAGAATTTTTCAAATAGAGGCAAATCGGAGGCTTCGAATCTCGAGAAAGATTATGAGAGATCAAAGTGATCCATTTTCACTGCCAGACATTCGTTTCAAAGAGCTATTCAGACTAAATAAGGAGTTGACTCGTTACTTGATGGACACTATTGGACCTCATCTCAATGAACGGAAAAGAAATGATGGAATTTCAAACTGCAACAGGTTCCTATCAAAGGAGAGCTGGACAAGACTACCTGCTATCTTTGAGCCAACAAGCTGTTGGCCGATGTATCACAGAAGTGAGCCAGGCAGTAAATACTATCTTGGGACCGATTTGGATACAGTTTCCTGTAACTGCAAGAGAAAAAAACGCAATCAAAACCAGGTTTATGGAAGCTACTGGGTTTCCTGGCACAATTGGTGCAATAGATTGTACCCATGTATATATATTGAAACCGAATGTAGAAGAACATAATTATCTGAACAGGAAAGGAAGACATTCTAAAAACGTTCAAATAGTAAGTGCATTAACCATACATGTTTGTCATTGGTGTATATTGTTTGAAATAATAGAAGAAATTCTGATTTTCGAACTGTATATGATAACGTATCCATGTTTATAATTTCAGCAATTCATATTTTTTTCTCATTTCCATGATATGACATAGACATGCTTTTTTGCAGATATGTGATTATAATCTAAAAATTCTTGCTGTGAATGCCAGGCATGCCGGAGCAACCCACGATTCCTTTATCTGGAATAACTCAATCATTAAAAATGAAATGGAGAGAAACTTCCAAAACGGAGATGATGCAACATGGCTTATCGGAGATTCTGGTTATGCTCAACAACCTTGGTTGATGACACCTTTTCCTCATAAATTGCCAGGACAGCCTGAAGGAAGATATAACCAGACACATTGTCGGGCTAGGAACTGTGTAGAGCGTTGTATAGGACTTCTCAAAATGAGGTTTCGGTGTATGAATGGAGAACGTGTACTTGGATATACTCCAAGAAAGGTTGGAAGTCTTATCAATACTTGTGCTGTGCTCCACAATATGTGTATTTCTGCAGAGCCAGAAGAGATGCATATGAATGAAGATTATCATTTAGACGATTTTCCAGTCCTACAACATCCACAACCTAACCACTTGGGAGAAATCAGGAGAAATTTTGTTGTCCAAAACTACTTTATCGCAGCATAGAAAATCATTAGTTGTTTCTGAAAATACATATAATTTTTCAATTTGTGTCAATAATTTAATGAGATCTGTCAATGAAAAATATTTTTATTTCACACCTACACTATTTAATGTTCTTGCTATTGGGAAATCATTTCTAGAATTGGTTGTTACAAAAAATATATAGCTTTCTGTATCATAATGAGTCTGGGCTGTTAACTGATATGTTTTAGAGAATAAATAACAAACAAATATTAAAAAAAATATATTTTATTCATTACTATATTTGAAATTAATAAATATAAACACATTTATAGATGATATCACATTAGTTCACTAGGAATTCTTACAATATATTAATTGATAAAAATAACAACAGCATTATATATAAGTAATATGCCTGAATCCAGTTGATCTGCTAAGTATCAGATGAATGTCCTCTTTTTAAACCATTGCCGATCAATTTCAATGAATCCGCAATCACTAGTAAGCTATCACTGATATTTTTCAGCTGTTCTAATGTTTCTGTATGCATTTCTTGAATTGATTTGGATGTGTTACTTGAAACACTTAGTTTCTGCCTCTTCTTTTTTGGGACATCTTCCTCAACAGAGTTGATCACTTCCTGATCAATCTCTTCTGTGACATTAGCAGTTATATTGTCACTATGAAAATATGTATGGTCTAAGGGATGGTGTTGAATTTCGACAGAATTCATTTCAGTAGGTTGCGTTGATACCCCAGATATACCAATTTCAATAGTCTCCCCATCACCTTCCACACTAGTCAATCCTTTGATGGCCAATAACGGTTCTTCTTGGGAACTGAGATGAATGTTATTAAAAGGACCTCCTCCAGTTTTTGCCATTTCCTTTTTTATTTTTGAATATTTGGATTTTACTGTGGAAATCCAATCAACTAAAACCTATGAAAATTTCGTTAATATATGTGAACATCATCAAAATAATATCTTACCCTACGCCATTTGTCTGTGGACTTTTCCCCATAACCCAAAGAATTTAATGAAATTGTCAGCAATTCCCAAGATTTGTTGTAGAGGGCCCGTGCATTTGGAGTGGAAAAATTCATCGTCACTATAACTGGATTTTTTTCCGCTTCTTCCAAGATCATTTCCTTATGTTCCTGTCTTTCACGGAAACTTCTCTTATCCTGTATATTTTCCATCTTCTAACACAAACAAAACTTGACTTCACTTTTAGAGGTTATGATACCAAATAAACGATTATTTAAGAACTATCAACAAGCATCTGCAACGTGTTAATTTAACAAGGTACTTAACAATTCAAGTTGGTAAACTTGATAACAGGATTCCATTTTTACCAATCGTTAACTAAAATGGGCGAGGGGAAGAGAAGGGTACCGATTGTTACTGTTATCAACATCAATTTAATTAGTGGGATCCCGCTACAGATCCGCTCCAACAACCCTATCTATTAATCGTTGCCACGTAGCGGGGCCCGAAGGGCATTCGTTTGAATTGAAACAACCCCCGGGTGGGTACCGTGAAGGCGGTTAAAGGACGGGAACTCTCTGCTACAGGTATCTGCCAATATGCGGGCTTGATGTCCAATGTTGACAAATATCGGGCATCCCTCAGCCTGTCGAGGATGGAACTCACGTATGGAATGGGGTAGGCATCAGGAACACTAACCGCGTTCAACTCCTTGAAATTTACGCAAAATCTCCACCGCCCGTCACCCTTCTTCACTATCACAATTGGTGACGACCAAGGCGAGGAAGACGGTTCGACAATGTCTTTTGCTAACATATCGTCTAATTCGGCGTTAACCGATTTTTGGAGAGTAGGTGAAAAGGGGTAATAACGCTGTTTAATGGGGGTAGCTGTAGTAGGGATCTCGTGTTCGACGAGGTGCGTACATCCCAGTCCCGTTCCCATTTTCATAAAAGCCTCATTAACGATATCATCTAGTCTTTGGCGCTGTTCCGCAGACAAAGTGTCAGCATGCTGGATACCCGCAAGCTCCACGCTTGGTGGATCATCCAGCTTGAATGTCCATTCCTCAGCACGTAAGTCCGGAATGATGGCCATAGCTGTCCAAGAGTCAAGGCCCAATATCAGACTTTGGGGAAGACTTGGAATGACGAGAGTATTAATGACACGTCGATCTTGTAGTTGGATTGGAAGCGAAAGAGATCCAATAACTTCGCAACTTTGTCCGTTTGCTACTTTTTTTTACTGCTTTTAGGTTCCCCTCTTTCCAATTTACACATGTCACGCAAAATATTCCAGCCTGATCTACCCAGTACCGTTCTGGAAGCACCACTATCCAATAAACCCAAAAAGTCTCGTCCAAATATAGTTACCTTCAAGTACGGGCGCTCATCACCTCTCGCATGAGCCAATACAAAATCTAAAATTATTCTTTCATTGAAAGTGGCCTTACCATCATTGTTCGATTGCGACTTATGAGGCAGCTGGCCTACGACTGCTCTGTCGCACTCACGTTTTTTGAGCATTTTGAGCAAGATAGTTTTGTTACATTTTCTTGACCGCACTTGAAACAAAATAGCTTCTTTGGTTGACTACATTGTCGAAACTTGTGTCCAGTTTTTTGGCAATTCCAACATAAAGGTGTATTAGTCTGGTCAATTCCTGAACATCTACTGACTGGTTCTGAATAACGAGCGGGACTCGCTGAGATAGCGGAAACATTGCTTGGACGGCGATAGGCTAGGTCTGGTTCTGACAGACTCCGCAAATTCGAAGGTGGTGGACAAAACCTTTGGACTCGCCACTCAGTTTCTTCCACAGATCGAGCTAGTTCAATGAGGGCAGCCATTGAATTCATGCTGTATATCGAGAGTTGAGTCTGAAGGTGGGGTTTCTTCTTATGATTTGAACACGATCATCTTCCCGCGGAATGAGTGGTAATTTCTTGAAGAGGCTTTCCATCACTGACACATATGTGATAACTCGTTCCTGAGCCCCTTGAGTTCTGCGCCGAATTTCATCCCATAATCCTTGTTCATAATCATGTGGTTGAAAAGAATTCCGAAGTTTTCCAACCAAATTGTCCCACTACGTAAATGGATTCATTCTATACCACAAAAGAGCATCTTCCTGAAATAATTCTGCCGCTGATTGAAGTAATCTTCCTTTGGAAACTCCCCGTGATACTCTTAACTCTTCCACTCTTTCCAGAAAACTAGTTACACTGGTGACGCCGTCGTACTGTGAGTTCCATCGACTAACATCTAAAAACGACCTGTCCACCAAATCGGGTACGTACCTATCCCCAGATAGGTTCGATTAACATCAGTATGGGAGCCATTCGATGGAGGAGTGAGCTGAAGATGTCTCAATCGGGTCGAAAAGTCGACTGTTGAATTCGCACGGGCGCTATTATCCCAGAGTCTTTCAGGTGCTCTCGGTATTTTTTCGGCTCGGTCTTCAAATCGAACAGACTGGATAGATGAACGGAGCCTGGCGGAATCTCTTCCCTTGGATGACAACGTAACCCTTCTGTTGATTCGACTTACTGGCTCTTCCATCGATTGGAATAATCACAGCGGTTCCATCTCTCTTCTTTCTTGATATCTAGATTCTGCTGTGCTTGAAGAAATCACACGGTTTTCTGTTGCAAGTGGTCTCAGATTCGTAAGCTCCAATAAACTTGAATTTTCCGATTTATTCCAGGTTCTTGCGTAGTTTGCATTATCCCCACTAAACTCAGGTTCTAATAAATTTCTTATGTTGCATTCAGACAAGGTATGATTTTGAGAATTTGGTTCTGTACCTACTACCTCAGGAATGAGTGGTATTGACTCACTTAAAGAAGTAGGTGCCTGTAAAGGAACATCTTCAGACAATGAACCTTCTATCACGTGACGCACATCCATTAATAACGTATCGCACCAATCAGAAAGAACCTTATGCCTGGATGCTTGAGGAGCATCACATTCGATCCGCCGTAACCGTAATCTTAAGTGTAACAACCGCGAAAAAATTCTATTGAATTCATTATCTTTATTGGTCATATTAAAAAATTGAATTGATTGAGCTAAATCACCTAATTTTCCTTCGCAAAGTGAAAATTCATATTCCGGCTCTAAATTTACTGACTCCGGAGGCGTCATTTCTCCTTCGCGTTCCAATCTCAGAATTTGACGGAAGTTAGAACGTTTTTCCGCAACCGTTCCCGAAATAGGAAAACCCCTTATCTGTAACTCATAAGTTAATTCGTCTCCTAAAAGTCTATTGACGTCCATTATGAAAATTAATCAACAATCCCCCCTCTTACTTGAAAAAAAAAAGGAAAAAACTACACCTACAATGTTAGCCGAACACACTACCTGCCGAACACCGAAACCGAAAAAAACAAAACGTCACGACCTATCCTAGGGTTGTTCAAGCAAGCAAGAACAAAAATGTAGATACCCATATGAATTGTTCGAAACCAAGGAGAAAGTGCAATGTTAAGGAAAATAAAGCAAAAGAAGGTAACGTTTGGGCGCCACTTGTCACGCCTTAACTTCTTGAAAATTATTCACTTCAAATTTAGTATATTAATACTCGTTATACCACAACTTGGCGTGAGGGTGGCTATAATGGATTATAGAGTTCAGCTCCCAGGGTAGTCCGCCAGCTTTTAAACAGTGAAGAAGGGCGTGGGTAAGATGGAGGGTAGAGCGCCACCCGCTTTATCGACCCTGGAGCTTATAAAGACAGCAAACAAAACAAAACGGGAAACATATCAAAACGGTAAATATTCAAATCAAACTCGAACCCAGTTAATATATCATCATTTCTTTCCTTAACATATACACCCTTTCCATATGTTTCAAACTTGGCAACAAATCCTCTTATACAACTGCAATTCAACAACTCTTTTTATCTGTTGAATATGAAATCCCCCAAGAGTACTGGCAGGAAGCCCTGAGCTCCTGAGGCCACGATATGTCATGTAACCTTCTCTTGTTCATATAATGAGGTATACCAGATTATATGCCCAACACAAGGTACAGATTGCGAACGGCTAGCTTTTGTCAGGGAGGCAAGGGCGTGATTCGGTGCTATTTGAGAACTCCCAGAAATCCAATAGATGGCACTGAGAATAAGTCTGAGGTGAAATGTTGTTAATTGGACGCCATCTACAGAAAGAAAGATTCCACAAACTTATTCTCAAGCCAATCTCTGTAGAAAGACTTTACCACGCTGGAAAAGAGATTCTTGAACATACAAATAAACACGCAGGTGTCAAATAGGAATATTTTATTAAAATTTTAGTAAATATCAAAGTACGATGGATTTAGTATTCAAAAATTAAATATGGAATCAAATAATATACAATGGTCAAAGTAACTTCAGCGTAATGATATAAAACAATAATGACACCAACAATCAAGATGAATGCATTCAAACCTGTTACATTTATATTTATTGCTGAAGGGTGACGTTTTTCCACTTTGTTACTCCAGTGTGATATTCACTTCGTTCCAAAAACTGTTCCTACAGTTTCACGATAGTATGATAGCTCCAGAACTCAGCTATCCCTTAGTATCTTCCATGAAGATCTCCACAGACAGGAAGGTCTCTACTATCACCATTAATCTCCTTAAAATTCTCCACAAGGTCTCAACAATTCTTTATGAGGTCTAAGTACTCGTCAATAGTCAATAGTTGTTGAATTGATTTCTCTGTTGTGAAAATCGAATGTTTCAATGTAGAATTGATTGCTTTAATGTAGAATCGATTACTTTGTTGTGGAATCGATTACTTTGTTGTGGAATATATTACTTTGTTGTGGACTATATTACTTTGTTGTGGAATATATTACTTTGTTGTAGAATCGATTACTTTGTTGTGGAATATCCTGGCAGAACTGTTATTGAGAATAGAAAAGAATTATGATAAAACGTGTTCGGACAAAAACAATTTCATTTCTCAAATTTCTCGTGAAGCGAGTTGAAATCCACCCAAATTATTATCCTGAATTAAAATCCCAATAATGATGTTCAAATATTCACCTCTTGAATAAATGGAATCTATATTCTCTTGTGTAGGTAAATCAAAATTATTTTACAGTTAACCCACACGAGTTTTTCTTAGCGTTACCAGGGCAGAAATGGGCCCTTGAAGACTTCCGTCCTCTCCAAATTGAAATTCAGATTTAAAAAAATAATTTCCGTTTCATTTCACGGTTACCAACTCGAACACGCTTCATTCGATTCAATTCCACAAAACAGTTCCGAAAACACAATATGACAAAAGCATAATCACATAACGCAGAAATTATTTACATTTGAGGTGTTGCTTCTGAAAACTCTATACTGTGGCAATTAGTCGAAATTATGAGAAGAAGAATTTTGTCAACTGATCGGCTGGATGATATCAAGGTTAATATGACATGTTTACATTTCCATAACCAAATTTGCTAATTAAATAAAACACTTCGTGAGCTGTGAAAATAAACATGATTACGATGATGTTGGCTTTTTCTGGAAATGCCGGCTATTTGATACTGCAGCGTCGGCGCTCCTTGGCTGGGTCATAGACCTAGTCGGCTGGTTGAACGTACTTCTGTGGTACGTAACTCCTCCCTCCTAAGATGAAGTTTTGGATGGGACAAACAAAACTTCTGGAGACTGCTGGGGCTGTGCGGCTTCCTTGGATTTTTTCTTGAATTTTCTGAACTTATTCAGGCAGACATAAATGATTCCCATAATGGCGAATATGTATAAGGGAATCGTCCAGGGATGATGGCTGGAAAACGTTGAACCTTGTAAGTCTAGGGGTTGAAGCCTATTTCCTTGTAGTTGGACCTCATGTAATTCGTCAAGTGGGACATCGTCGACTTGAAGCTTGTTTTTTTCTATTTTCTGCTCGTGTATTGTAATTTCGGGAAGAAATAATGGTTTTCCTTTGGTTTCTCCCTTCTCGTTAGTATATCCATGTCCGGAAGTTTCGATACTACATTGGTACGGGATTTCGATGAGGAATGATCCTTTCAGCATAACGAAGTCGGTTTCGTCACATCGGGTTTGAACTTTTTCTTGTTGAGGAAATATAGCGATATAGTTCGATTCGCTGACCTCTTCAATTAGGGGCTTGTTCACCACTATCGTTGCTGTTTGGCATATGGCTTCGTTGTATTTAACTTAAAGAATTGAATAAATACAATCGCTTTCCTGGGTTCCATCAATCAGGTAGTTGTTCTGGCATAGATAATTCGGATTCAAATTACGACATGGTCCAGAGTCGTATTGGAACATATCGTTACTCATTGTGAAAAAGGAGTTTTTAGGGATGATTGTGGTGAAATTTCGAGTAGGTATTGAATAAAGGTGGTAATGTGAGAAGGTATCGGGATGTACTAGAGGGATATGTAATGCAAAAACGAGTTTTGTATTCGAGAAATATGCATCAACGGGTGTTATATCATATTGTTTATGGATATCTCCAATTTCTGAATAGACTAATTGATCTTTGGAATGATATTCCAAGAGCGAATCGAATATTGATTTTATATCGTCGATAGATATTATACTATGATGTAAAGTGCCAAGTTTAGCGAAAGAAATTGCGTTTTCGATATTGGTGAGAATTGAAAGTAATGTACCCAAGTTGAATTTTATTCGTGTATATGTATCTATTATCGACAAAAAATATGTGCTGTTATTATTATGCTCTTCGATACTTTCCTTGATCACATTTTGATTATGAACCATAAGTGGAAATGTTTCATTGTTATTTTCAAGTATTTTGTGAGTCAATGATATCTGTTGATTCAATGAATGAACGATTTGATTTTCGTTGTTCTGCAATTTTTCAATAGCTGCATCATACCCAGGCAACACGAAGAGGTCTCAGAGAATTCTCGATAATCTCTCTGTAGGAAATTGTGACGACTTTTGTGAGATCTAAGAGAGAATCTAGAGACCGCTATATTTGCTCCAAATGTCCGCAACCGCGATATTCTCTGCGAGATCTCTGCGTTGTACTGTGTGGATATTCTCGAACAGTACAAACTGGCGAGTTCTCTACGATATCATCTGGCGAGTTCTCTACGATATCATCTGGCGAGTTCTATACGATATCATCTGGCGAGCTCTCTACGATATCATCTGGTGAGTTCTCTACGATATCATCTGGCGAGTTCTGTACGATATCACCTGGCGAGTTCTCTACGATATCCTCTGGCGAGTTCACTACAATATCACGTGGCGAGTTCTCTACAATATCACCTGGCGAGTTCTCTACGATATCATCTGGCGAGTTCACTACAATATCATCTGGCGAGTTCTTTGCGATATCATGTGGCGAGCTCTCTACGTGTTCCTGTGTGAAAATGTTCATAGAGCACAAACTGGCGAACTCTCTGTGATGTTCTGTTGGGAGTTATCTGCGATATCCTTTGGCGAGTTCTCTGCGTTATCCCATGGCGAAATTCTCAAACAGACAACCTGGCGAGGTTTCAGTGATATCTCGTGGCAAGTTCCCTGCGAGCTCACAAGAAGACTACCTGTGCGATCGTCGCGAGTAGTGCTTCTTGCGAGTTCTTTGAGAAATTCTCAAATATATCCTTTGGTGAGTCATTTAGGAAACTCGCCTCGATTGCTTTAGTTGGCTATACAGTCCGTATGTTTTATGTCGTATCACTATTGGCATCTCAAATACGGTAAATGACACGAAGTTGGTTAAATTGGAAAAAAGTTGCCTATTTCAGTAAACAATAAAACGATGTTTTCGAATCGGGAATATCACGAACCGTTTTCAATAAATATACGGGAAAAACCAAAATAGCTCATTTTCTTGCCTTTGCGCTGGCACCTTTATTTTAAGGAATATGGAAATGTGTTCAGGAAACTTTCTTCTCTGTTTTAAATTTGTTTTGATGTACTGTGCTTTGATTTTCAATACGACGTTTCGTTCTTCGGGGGCCACCCTATTTTTTCAAATGCATACCAGTACTTTTTTTCTTGAATTTAGGTAGTTCTTATCTCACCGAGTTCAGATATGGTATTTATTTTTACATTCCTGCCCATAAATATAAAAATAAATACCATGTCTGAACTCGGTGAGACAAGAACTACCTCAATTAAAGGAAAAAAGTACAGGTCCGTATTTGAAAAATAGAGTTGAGGGTGGCCCTCGAAGAACTAAACGTTGTATCGAAAATCAAAGCACAGTACATCGAAACAAATTTAAAACATAAGAAATTTTCCTGAACACATTTCCATATTCCTAAAAATAGGGGTGCCAGCGCAAAGGCAAGAAAATGAGCCATTTCGGTTTTCCTCGTATATTTTGAAAACGGTTAGTGATATTCCCAATTCGGAAATATCGTTTCATTGTTCACTGATATAGGCAACTTTTTTCTAATTTAACCAACTTCGTACCATTTATCGTTTTCGAGATGTCAATAGCGGTATGACATAAAAAATACTGACTGTATATGTGAAGTTGCCCTGCGATATTCGATCTCATGCAGTGCTGCTCGAATGATCGTCGAAGTTTGCATTGTGAGATGTATAAAATATTCAATATATAGTCTGCTTAGTTTGTTAACCTGCTAATTCCATTTAGAGTGAAATGGATTGAATAGGTCAACAAATTGGGTCGACAATACATGGAGAAAAATATCTCAAAGGAATATGTCTTCAGAATAAATTGTGGAATAAGCAGACATTTCAGAATACATGTACAGACTTAAATTCATATTAGTATGAATGTTTCTCCTAGTGATGGGTAGGATCATGATGAAATACACTACATTCATTTTGTTTTAACGATCTAAACAAAGCTTTAACTTAATGACATTACATAGGCAATATTTGTGGTAGCTGATACCAACGACGCTATTGATGCTCATGAGTAGCAATAGGATCATATAGAGAGGGCCATGATAAATGCTTTCCAGATTAAAACTGCTTGATTTTTTAGTCATCGTTCACTTTTAGAAACATCAGCAAGTTCAAAATAGTATAGTAGGCATTAACATAGCAACCACTTGTCATTATTATTGCGAGACAGGGTACTGAAACTATCCATGAATATAGACTGATGGTTTATTTCACATTTGAAAATCTACAAAACTAATATAGACTGGAGTTAATTTCACATTGGAAAAACTATAAAACTAATATAGAGTGAAGTTTATTTCAAATTTGAAAAACTATATAACTATATAACTCATTCTCGTTTTCATAATACTGAAACTAACCATTAATATAGACTGGGAGTTTATTTCACATTTGAAAAACTAAAACTTATATAGCGATGGTTAAAGTTAGTCGATTTTTCCCATTAAACCTTTCATGCTTCAAATACTACAAATATGCATAATCTTTAAATCTACAAAAGCTCGTCGTTCATTATCAATTTTAGGGACTCGTGGTGCAATCTGTCGAAAGTTTTCAACTTTAACCATCGATAGACTGGAATTTATTTCACATTCAAAAAACTATAAAACTAATATATACTGAAGTTCATTTCACACTTGAAAAACTATAAAACTAATATAGACTGGAGTTTATTTCACATTGGAAATACTATAAAACTAATATAGGCTGGAGTTTATTTCATATTGGAAAACCTATAAAACTAATATTTTTATTTCACATTCAAAAAACTCTCGTTTTTATCATCTGCTATACGGTAAACCTGAAAACAAATGGAGAAATATACTACTAATATTCACTTCCAACACATTGTGTTGACTGTAAAATAACTGCAGATTTCTACAGAATACCAATCCAACCTTCACCCTTTGGAAACAGCACTAACCTCTGATTTGATTGAATCCTACCCCTTTTGTAGCTGAGTGAGAAAAGGGTTGCGATTCCAAATTCACTATAAGACCATATCCTCTTTGTATGTCTCGAGCAGTCCATAATTATAAAAACCACAATTGTCTACAAAGATTTGATAAATAAGATGTGTATTTACCTAACAAGTTCTGAAAGTGATGGCAGATGATCTAGTCGCATGATATGACAAGATAAAGACACCTACATTTCCAGACTATTCTGGAAATGCACGCTTATTTTTATTTGAGCTTGATTTTATACATAAAATGTAAGATACTCGATATCAGTCAATTCTGAATTGTAATTTTTTTCTCAATCATAGATAAAAATAGAAAGGTGCAATTGGAAAAACAAACTTGGGTGGGCTTTTCCAAAAGATTAAGGTTTGAAAGGGTGCTTCAAAAATGTGGGAATTTGGCACCGGGGGCAGTTGAGTATTAAAAAATATTGGTCAAGAATTAGATGTTTATGAAAGATATATGCATACTTTTGGAGATTGTTTGTTATTAATTCAAGTTCCTTCTCAATTGAAAGTTTTGTTTCCTTTTATCAATGATTTGGAGTGATAAAAGCTGAAAATAGTCAACTCCCAACAGCGCCTAGTCTTAAGTAGCAATGCTCAACAACCACAATTATTATTTCTTTTGAAGGGTTCGATGAACATCACTGGTATTCAAGTAAAATAGTAGCATAATATATAATATAATTGTATCTAAAAACGAACACATATTTCAAGATCCATTTAAAACTGTAGATGTTCATATATAAGATACGATCGTGAAAAAACAAGTTGAAATGAGTTTTAATACCTCCACCAAGAGATATGCATATCCACTTACCATTCTCAATTTCCATTTTTTGCAACCTCCCTCTTTTTTCGCTGGGGGCAATGCCTCAGCCAATCCTGAGAGAATACCTCAAATTCTTTATCGTTGGTTTTCCAGATGTGTTTCAGTACACCTAAAGAAATAAAACTAGTGAGCAACTCCTTTCAAAATCAACAAACCGTTACTACATACACCGAAACAACACAAAAATTAAGTTCCTTTCTCTATGTGATTTGAATACATCAAAATGTAAGGAACTATTCGAAAAATTTATGTATATATACAGGGTGGGCAACGGTCGATGGCACCTTAGACGTTTACGGAGAACGGGACATAAGATCATTCATTTGGCTACTCCTGTCATTTCCCTTGATCTATCGATCTAAAATGTATATCGATAATCAATTTCAGATAATATATAGAGTATTTTTTTCGATATTTATGAAAAACTCAAAGGAAATAAACTTTATTAAATCCAATATTGAACGATACAAATCAAATGAGTAATGTCAAACTGAAAAAAATACAAAGAGGTAATTAATGATGTGAAGAGTAGATATAAGCCTTTCAGTTTCACATACATCATTTCTGACAATTTAAACTTGACTCAATGAACTAAAATATCTTTCAGATTTGGGTATTATATTTATCTATGCTTGAAGAAACAACTTGGATTTCGTGTTTTTAGGTAGTTAGATCAGAATTGTGACGTTTTCACAAGGTTGTCCCTAGCAACTAAGTATTTTGTTCTCTGTGATTGGTGTAAATTTAGTAAACTATCAAGAAATCAGAATATTTACGGGTGGGAGTAGAAAAAAGAAGTTTGTACGATTACACACAAAGGTATTATTACTAATGCACTAATTGTCAAGTTAGGTAGATCGTCCAGTTCGATCTGAGGAGTAGGTAGATTGAGACCTTAGAGAGAACTCGTGACGAGACCTGGGGAGTAGGCAGATTGAGGCCCCGGCGTCAAGTCACACATAAGCTTCATATTGATTGCTTTTACCATGAGTTTGGAAATGATAGAAAGCATTTCAATTGGCCTATAATTACAAGGCAAAGTTTTTTTTTCCTTTTTTAGGAACTGGCTGAACTCTTGCTGTTCTCCAAGATTTAGGAAAACCCTATAAGTTATATGAATAAGTTGAATAATTCGCAAAGTACTGGTGTCAATTCAGGAGCACATGCTTTCAGAATAATTGCTGGGATTCCTTTGCTTTGCCGATCCACCACGAGATAGCGGTGAGTTCACACTCATCGTAAGATCGTAAAGGGATGAGCTAAATGGTATTCTCAGTACTCGTTATGGTGCATTTGAGCGTGAGTGTGTTCTAATGCGGTCATCGCTGTGCTGATGAGCTCCAAAGGGCGAAACTGTGGTTCACAGATAGACCATACCATGATGTCTGCTGGTAATTTTCAGCCTTTGGCCCCTCTTATTCCATAGCTATACAGTAGAGACACTCGCTACAGAACACCAACTTCAGCAATTTGACATTGCTGAGGTGATATTAATCAACTTGATTGATGAGCGTCAATGTGTGTCAAGATATTGTATTTAAATTATGAAAAAATGACATTACACACCTCGAAGCACAGAATGAAGGTCACAGAAATTTGCCCCTCGAGAACAAAGGATTGACGTTCAAGTGTCTCTACTGTATAGCTATGGTATACTGGGCTTTGGCTACATGCATTGGATTGGCGTTATTCAAAATAAACTAGAAAGAAATGCATTTGAAAAAATATCTTCACTCACCCATACAGGCTTCAATGAGACTGATTTTCTCCAATTTAATGTTGCCTCTATGCCCCTTCCAAGAACATTTGATTCCGAGTTCGTTTGTAAATAAACTTTTAAACATTCGTCCATGGTGGTCTTTGGGGCCGGAACCACCGATTCCAATTAAATACATCTTCTGTGAAAATATCAATAATCAAAATGGGATTTCAATTGGCAATGAAAAATAGGAAGTATCTGATCATTATAAAAAAAAATGCAGATCTTTGAAATTTCCATCTTGAACATATAATGAAATACACAAAACTACATAACAATTATTTGAAACAAAAGGAGAAAATATAACATACCAAGTCTTCTACAAGTTGAGGCTCTCTCTCCAATCTATTGCAAAATTCTTTTAGGCCCGTTTCATCAGAAATAGGAAATATATTTTTAAATTGGCTTAATAATTCGGGTTTTCCTTTGTGTTCTTTATCCAATATTTCTAGTATATTAGTGACATACAGCACTACTTCTTGCAGTTGTCTTCGCATTGCAAGAACTTCTGTAAATGTTTATACATGAAACATGAGTGATATTTTAGTAGTTATGATATAATTTGTAGATAAAGCTCGAAAAATCCATTTGCCTGTGTTGTGATTGCCCAAATAGGGAATGAGCCATTATTCCACCGCCACGATGGATTTGTTGAGCTGTAAGTGAATTGAATTCTACACATGCATTAAATCTATACAGGAGTATGAGAGCACTTACTAAATAAATTAGTAGTTAGTAGTTGAACAAATGATGAGCATAATAGAAATTGTGATATGTATAAAATCAATGAATTATCAAATAGATATAAAAAATACTCTTAATACTTCAGTAACTCAGTTGCCATCCTATGTTCAACTCTGAATTTTAGTTATCTCAGGTCTACAGAATGTACTCAGTTGCCAAACTACGTTTCAGTGTTAATGAGGTATATTCAAATTAAATAAAAGCCAGAAATATTTTCAATACCAAGTGACAAGTTTTCTGAATGCATAACATCTTTTGAGCTCACATATAGATGTCTAATCTTTGGGCGATAATAGCTCTGAATGATGATATAATGAATTTTAAATTTCACATCAATAGAAGTTGAACTGTTTAAATATTCTTCACCAACAGAACAATAATCCAATAGAATAATATAGATAATACTGTCACTTAATAAGGAATACACACAAAAAAACATGCAATTAGATGAGATTATTTTAGTTCCATTACCACTTGTTAGTGCTTTTACACTTATTTTCAATTCTTCACTTGAATTATTATCAGCTGAAACGAAAATGAAGGTCAATTCAAACAAGAAATAGTTTTTTATGGGTAGCGCCTTCATATGACAAAATGTAGTTGAACCACACCAAACTGAATAGTATTATTTGAAATGAAGATATTCTCAAAAAATAAATCGACAGGTGAAAAATTACCTAGTACTTTGAAAATAATAAAAATGAGATATTAGATATTATGTTGATTCATTTCAACCCCCACAAAAAAGAAAATACAACCACTCATGTCAACTCAAATATCAGCAAATTCTTTACAAGCTACAAACTACTTTCAATTCATCATAAAAAATACTGTTAAACTCACAGAAGAAAGAGAGATGTGCAATTCATTAATATAAAGATGATATTTGAGACGTTTTCAATACTAAAAGCTTAAAATGCGAGTTCAAGAACAGTTTGGAGAGTGATGAACGTGTGGCTGAAGAACAAGAATTTCAATTCGTTTTTCCACAAAACAGCATTGTTCTTTTTTGTTTTCACCAATATAATAAAATTATAAAATAGTTTCAGATCGATGTGGGTTGGAACAGATTTTCAGTATGAGAAGAATTCAAACTATTTGGTTTGATCTGAAATTTTTATACCAAACGGTTTTTAAGTTACCATTTCAACATTTAAGCCATAGGGTGCCTTGTATATGTTGTCTTGCAAATATAAATCTAGGATAAAATAAAAATCAATATTTTCCTGTTATCAGATCATGCCATACAAATTGAATCAAAAATTTCGTGAGTACGAACTCACATGAATTTGCAGGTGTTGTCACTCCTAATGGCTCACATTCCCTCATAACTTCAGCGGGAGACTTCCTGGTAGCTGGTCTCATCGTTGTGACATTCGTCAATACTAAGATAAAATAATTAAAAATCAGCATAATTGATCAACTGAAAAATTTACTTTGCATCTGAAATTATCTGTATTCTTACCAGATGCGTGATTTTGTGATTGTACAATGTTTTCATAGGTTTTAGTCCAATCAAATGCGTCTGAATGGTGCACTTGTGACGAAGGAAGATGTCCAGAGGAGTGACTTTGCGATTGTGGAATGTTTTGATGGTTTTTAGTCATATTGAAAGTTTCTGAATGGTGCATTTGTGACGAAGGAAGATGCCCAGGGGCGTTATTTTGCGATTGTGGACTGTTTTGATAGTTTATAGTCGAATCGAAAGTTTCCGAA